>JBBGZY010001676.1:2500-392500 GCA_037952925.1 Lithobates clamitans
GAGAGGGAGAGGGAGAGAGAGAGAGAGAGAGAGAGAGAGAGAGAGAGAGAGAGAGAGACAGAGACAGAGACAGAGAAACAGACATATATGCCTGCAGAGGCATTACCAGATTACACCTACAACTGGCTTGTGCCAACATCCAGAGCAAGGCGTACTGGCCATCAAATCAAGATATATCGATGGGCAATACTTTCTCCTGTGGAGACCAAGTCCACTGAACTATAGCCGCCTTCCAACCAACTTGAGAAGCTGGCATCAGTGGTTATCTTGCCCATCCCTTCTCCAGATCTCGAACCATCAACCAGCAATCTTAGCTGTGTAATACCCCGCAAACAGAGCCATCTGGCAATCGAATGCCTGGAACTTCATGTTCCAGACAGAGAGAATGATTATCTACCAAAGATCTGGAGTAGGACTGTACATAGAGAACGTGCCTTGACCTAGAAACAACTTTCTCCTGCAGAAATGTATCAAAGGAAAATCTGGACCAGACTGCTTCCTGAACAAAGCTTGAGGTAAACTGAAATTTGCACATCTACGTTTTCAGCAAGTCCAGTATTGGGCTGGGAGCTTTGTGAACCCTCGGAGCTGTGGCCTGCCCTGAAGAGAAGAGTCACAAAAATAAAAAAAAGACGACTTTGCACTGCAATTTGCAAAAACCCTTGATGAGCCTGGAAAAAAAAACGACACATGAAGATATGCGTCACTGATGACTATAGACCCCAAAAACTACCTCTCGCAGAGGTCAACACTAAATGGACAGATCTGAAACAAAAAGGATGTCCAGCAGCGTAAGATCTAGATGCTTACGCGGTTATTAACGACAGTTTGATTTTTGCTCTAATTAAAACAGGTTCCACTTTAAGAAATGTGAATTAAGGGTAATATATGCCAGAAGATGATTCAACCTATCAGCATACACCCAAGGCTGGAAGGCATCAGTTTTGGTGATACTTGTCCTCTAAGCAATGGCAAGATACAGTGATTCTTATGAAAGTTATTCTTAATTTAGCATTAGGGATAAGCAGAACAGAACATATCAAAGGCAGCCATAACAGAAAAAGATAAAGAGAAAAAAACAGCTCAACAGATGTGCAGAAATAATGAAAGCTGTTCATTCTTATACATGTGTGTGATAAAGGGTTATCAGAACATTCAGAATATTTCTCTGCAGTGCTCTGCTTTCTTCTCCTTGCTCAGACCAGAACATGAATTAAACCAGAACACTGACAGTTTTGTTGACTTCAAACAGTTAGTGACAAGCAAGTCCCACAGTGAACAGTAAGTGAGTGATCATGTTACCATCAGTCCAGGCTTCATGAATAGAAGCTTTCTGACGAAACTTTTCAGCCAAGTGGTCTAGTCTTTCCAACCTCCGGATCTCATTCAGCAGCCACTCTTCATAGCCCCTTCTCTGCTTGTTCCAAACCTCCCCATGCATTGTTTATATCCTGGGTAAAGAAAAAAGGGACATGATAATCCATCATGTAGCTACACAGCAATCAGAATGGACTAAAAAGCTTTGTCAGAAAGAAGCAAGTGTATACCCAAAATATGGAAATACCTCATTATCATCCATAGATCTGAGGTTGCCATAATTCAACCGGTTTCAACCAAATTAGATCTTGCTTGCCCTAATATAAAGATATGTGATCTTTTTAAAGAACACAACTAATCAATTGGTTAGTGCCAGCTGCCCCAAGAAATACAGGTATGCATGTTCCCTGTGATAGTGAAATAGGCAGTAAGTTTGACGCATTTACTATGACTAGAACACCACATTATTGCTGGCTGTTGAAGGTAACTGTTCACAGTACTATTGATCCAAACATATAGGTTATATAAAGAAGGAGAATAACCCTGAAAAGATGAGTAACAAAAATAAAAAATAGACTGAAAGCGATATGGAAATACTGGTAATGAGCAGGCCCCTCTGGTCTCATACCTACACATTAAATTATATTCCCTAGAATACAAAAATGTCACATTTTGTTTTACACTGTTTGCTATGATATTGGGAGCAGATATCGATCTATGGGTTTGTGTGCTGCTTACCCATTAGCACTATGTTTGTGGTCGGTATGAGACCAGTGGGTTTTTATTAGGGTTGTCCCGATACCGATACTAGTATCGGTATCGGCACCGATACCGAGCATTTGCCCAAGTACTTGTATCCTTCCCCCGAGTTACAAGATTCTCCCCCAGCGGCTTTCACCAGTTTTTAGTGACATACAGCGGTGATCGGTCACCGCTGTATGTCACTGCACCCTCCTCCATGCCCCCTCCGTTCCTCTGTGCCTCTCCGCTGTCCCCTGCATTCCTCTCTCCTTATCTGTCCCCCTCCGTACTCCCCCTTCGTTCCTCTATCCTTATCTGTCCCCCTCCGTTCTCCCCCTCCGTTCCTCTCTCCTTATCTCTCCCCCTCCGTTCCTCTATCCTTATCTGTCCCCTGCATTCCTCTCTCCTTATCTGTCCCCTCCGTTCTCCCCCTCAGTTCCTCCATCCCCCTCCTCCTTCCTTTGTGTATGGATAGAGTCAGCTGACTCTGTCCATTCACATAACTGAAACATTGTAATCTCCTGTGATTACAATGTGTCAGTTTATGAATGGAGAGAAGCCGCTGTCTTCTCTCCATTCATTCTCAGTGCAGCTGACGCTGCAGAGAAAGGGACTGGGGAATCTCTGTCCTCTGTCTCTTTCTCTGTCTCAAGGGGGGAGATATCAGAGGTCTGTTAAGACCCCTGATATCTCACCAAAGCCCCCCAACAGGGCTGATTTAAAAAAAAAAAAAAAAAAAAAAACAATAAAGAATAAAAAAATATTATTGTAAAAAATAAAAAAATTGTAAAAAAAACCCCAAAAAAACACACACACACATGCAACGTTCACCCCCCCCCCCAAAATAGCAAAAAAAAAAACTGTCACGTGACATTAAAAAAAAAGTATCGGTAATCGGTATCGGCGAGTACTTGAAAAAAAAGTATCGGTACTTGTACTCGGTCCTAAAAAAGTGGTATCGGGACAACCCTAGTTTTTATGTATCAGTATTCCTTCAAATGTCCATGCTTACCGAGACCATCTTCCCTTCAGATGGCATGAATGCTGGCCGGTTGCTGAGTCTTAGTTTAGTCTGAAGGGTGTTGAAGTTGATCTCTAGCTGACACTTCTCCTGGACCTTAGGAGGTTTATGTAGACGCCTATAATCTCTGAAATCTTCCAGCTTTTGCTGCATGGCTTGCATGGTGTTTTCAGGAGCGCGGTCCTCCAACCATGGGATTGTTCGCCGAATCCATTCTAACAACTGACAGAGCAGAAAGTCAAGCATACAATAATACAAGACAGGACTAATGTTCCCACATGGCACATTTCTAAAATATTATATTTACATTTAATGGTTTCCTTTTGCTATTGCATTAAGCTACTCTCTCTAACACTACAGGTTAACCTTTTCTTCAGCCTTTTGTTGCAACACGTACATCACTTGCAAGTTTCTCATAGTCTTCCATGAGCTGCTCATTCTCCTGGTTGACGGCTAGGACTTTGCAGATTCGATTGGCTGCAGTTTCAGCCTATACAGAGAACAGAAAACAAAGCAGATTTTAGGATTAATAGCAAAACACAAAACAAGCCCTTTCCTTCACCAACCACAAGCTGAACACATTTGAGGTTTTACATTAGTTGTAATTAGTAAATTTAAGTAAATTATAGTCTGATACAAACATGTTATCTCCCCTCCACATGTACATATTCCCAAGTCTATCACCCTGTCCTTGGCCACTCTTTATTGGATTACAATGTAGATAATATGATGAACGTTAGTAATTTTCAAGAAGGATATCCTAACTATATAGTTATAAAGACATCAGATTGCAAGTCAGAAAGGCAGCAACAAATGTGAATAATTTAGCATCAAAAAAGATTTAGCAAACTTCTCTCCTACGTCAACATAAACATACATAGGGTGCACAGAATTTCCCCATGGAATGAACATAGTTGGCTTGAAGAAAACCAAACCCTTTATTCACCGTAAGGTGAAGACTGTGTCTGGGAAGGAGGTTAACAATGGAAAACTTAAGGCGCCAAACCAATTCGGTCAATGTAGCAGTTCTAGTCAATTTAATTAATTTAAGAAACTTGACCACAGCTTTTTAGACAAGGACTGCTGCAGAC
Organism: Lithobates clamitans; assembly: GCA_037952925.1. Taxonomy (NCBI): domain Eukaryota; kingdom Metazoa; phylum Chordata; class Amphibia; order Anura; family Ranidae; genus Lithobates; species Lithobates clamitans. Next base: position 6,671 of record JBBGZY010001676.1, read on the forward strand.
GGATACAATTATAAAGCTTTATAGGGTCCTACAGTATTAATCCATTGCTTGCAGTTTGGCTTTTATGTTCATCATGCAAGAAACAATATTGGCAGAAGGTCTTAATTTGGACCCTTTTTAGATCATTAGTGCTTTTCGAAAATAGTCTATAAACATTAACCCGATTATCATACTTTTGCTGGTCATACATGACTTGAATTTTGGCCAATTCAGCAGGCACCACCTCTCGAGAAACTTCAATCTAAAGAAAAAAAAAATCTAAGGAGCCAGGTGGACAGTTCTTAGCCGAACAGTCACTGCAGCCAATCAGAAGCAGTCACTGTTCAGGTATTGCGACAGCCAGGAGAGCAGCGGCTGTCAGAATACAATAGGTAACAGAGGAGATTATTCCATACACCCAGTTTTGTGTGTTTTTACGGGGCTGAAAACAAGAACTCTTAACATGAACGGCTACCCTTAGACTGACTTTGGGCTACAAGATGCTAGCCCCACAATAATTTCTTGTTTCTATATCTAGTATTTCTGAACATGTGGCAACCTACTTATTACATAGATAAAACATTGTCCAAACCCGGGCACATGGATATATTTGAGTTAGACATTCACAAAGTGCTGAGCTGGCTTTTAAGAGACAGAAATCTCCCAAGCGTTTTGGCTGTTCTCTGTAAAGATTTGCCTGATGGACTAAACAAGCACATGCGTGATTAACCCCTCCCGTATTTCTCTACCCAGAGAAAAAGGAAAGTACCAGCCAAGTCTCACAGATATTTTGTAACAGTTGGAAAATCTCTATGCGTGATAATAAGCACTGCTGATGTTGGCAGTGCTCATTATTGTCTCCTGGGGATATCCCTAAATAACCTGATCCTCGCTTGAGCATTGAAAAAGGCTGTTTATGGCCAGTCTTATTCCAGAATTAAAGCTGCAGAGCAAAACACTCATTCAAAATTAAAATGTTGAAACATCCAACAATCATAGCACTCATACGTTGCCATTTTATTCATATCATATTTATCAGTTACTTCAAAACTTGTTATTTTTACAAAATGCTAACCAAAAAACTCATGCAAATTTAGTTGGGATTATACATAAAATATCTTATATGTGGAAAATGCTATAAAATTAATAGGAATTAGTATACACACACCTAAAAAACCTTTATATACCTTTACATCTCAGAAGTAAGGGAAAAGCACAGGGACAATGCAATCGCCACTAGAAAATGAACACATTTGATCAGAAAATAATTTCACCTCGCTAAGGTAATTTTTTTTTTCTTTTTACTATTGTATATCAGAAAGGTTGCACTGCTGAACCTAAGAAAACATGACAATTAGCACCATTAGCTTTATTTATTGATTTTTTTAATAAAGTGGAACTTCAACCTCACTTATTTCTGTTCCTACCGCTTCTGCCTCAGGTGCTTTGTGGAAAACTGTGCTACTGTTCAACCTTTTTCCGGTCTCTTTTGCAGCAAGCAGGCTTCCTGGCTTTATGGTGATTAACTCACTGGCTGCCCTTTGGGTTACAAGGGGCATCAATCACAGCTGCTGTGTCCTATGTGGTGCACACAGTTTTACCATAGTCAGTTTCTTTTGGGTGAAAAAGTGTTAGCTGCAGAGCCTGTCCCCTGTGCCCACTGAATCCCAGGACTCAGGAATTCTGATGCAGTTAACAGTGAATGTACATATGTCTCTCTCTATGAATGAATGCTGTATTGTTTCTCAGTGATTACTACTGACTTGCTTTGTCCCTTATGTACTGTGTGAAAATGTGTGCTGTATTATTCACTTATACATGAGCTGTAAGGATTGTGGAAGAGGAGCACAGACGCGTTATTCCATGATTCCTGGCAGTTGAAGAGTGAATGGTTTAGGTTGAACTCGAGGCAAATATCTAGATAAACATATGAAATACATACAGTATATAAAAAGTTGTTTTACCTTCCAAAGCACCAAAAAAGTTTGCCCATCCATTCCTGAGATGTACACAGCCCTGCCAAACAGCAGGTGATTAATCCCTCCCCCCCCCCACTAAAGTTAAGTAACATTTTTACAGTTCTCCTCTTCACCCCCACCCTGTGACTGGACAGTGAAAAGAGAAGAAGCACGCTAAAGAGTTTCCCTCTTTGTCACTCCTATCAGCACGCCTTTTGAAACATAACTGATCTGCTCTTGTGCTGTATATCCTGCTACCAATCTGAGCTTTACTGCACAATGGACTGCAAGTGGCTAATAATTAAAATGTGGGCACTTACACTGCTTGTATTTAAAAAATACATTTAAAATTATACCTCAATGAACACAGGGCTAAATAAAAGTGTTTATAAAGCCACGTTTTTCCTTTTTTATGCTCCCTCTGTTAGAAAATTTGATGCCTAATACCTTATTTCCGAGCGCTGCTCAGCGCTCATGTGACTGCCCGCTGGTCTCCTCTCCCGATCTGATAGCTGCAGGGGGAGGGGCTGAGTATCTCCCGTTGACGTCAGCCAGGACAAGGAGAGGAGAGGTGAAGACCAGCGGGCAGTCACATGAGCGGCGCTCGAAAATTAGGTATATTTTATTATCAATCAACTGTTTACTCTTTTTAAATCATAATGGCAACATAAACTACCCAAATGACCCTGATAAAAAGTTTGGTGGTATTCCGGTTATGGCGGGTCACTAGTGTATCTACACTCCCAAGGACCCTTCAGTGGGTTTCCATTCTGCACATAGGAATGTCTCAAATTGTAGATAGAGTGAAGAGGTCTTTGCAGCTGTAGGGGCCTCAAAAGAAACCAAAAGACAGCAGGCTGGTCCTCCTGATGTGTAGTAGAACTGCTGCATCAATAAGGTCTTAAACTACACTGTACTTCCGAGGCGATGATAGTAACTGCAGATCCTCAAAAGCAATCTCCCTAGAGATGGACTGTTGGAACTCTGAATCCAAGTGGGGGATGAGGACAAGGACCAAAAGCTTGGCCTGATCTAAGGGTTTTAGGATAGTGAGAGACATTGCAGGGGTTTGCACTGGAGCACACCTGGCACCTCCAAGGGCAGGGTGCCATAATAACTGAGCACATACAGCCAGAGTGGACATGGCTGTTCCTTTGACTTAGGGGAGGACTCCGCCTCACTTGATGAAGCAGAGAAAGACTCTATAGTAGTAGGAGGTTTTCGGTTTTAGATTACAGGCGCAAGCTACTTTTGGGGATACTAAGCAAACACCCTCGGAACCACTAGGCAAGTATAAGGCGTATGTTCTAGGGTTACCTGTGTACAAACATAGCACATTCATGTCTGGAAAGCATCACAATGCAAATTCCCAAGCCAGAAGGTCACATTCCAAGCTAGCCCTACATGCCCAGTCCAAACTAGATAACAGCTATACTAGCAAAATATGTAGCATGCTAGGTAGAGGAAGGGTTTACAGAGGGCTAGCTTACAATTTTACCTATTTCCCTGTGTCCAAAAATCCTGTAGGTGGCAGCATAACCTGAAAGTATTTAAATTCCTATGTCACTTAACGGATGTTTTTTTGCGTTCTTTTTTCTTCTCAATTGAAGTTTGTCTGGCCAGATGATGTTGGCAGGTCCATTCATGGCTTTCATTTCAGACAATTTACAGGAATCATCTAAAATTTGAGCTGTGCATAGTCAGCTTAAAGCTCTACATTGGGAAAAAAATTTCCTCCACCTACCCTACCCTATCTAAATGTGCTTTTTTACTTACCTTAACCGGCTGCCACATGATGCTGCAGACCTGAGGTTTCTACTCCATTTTCTTGCTGGAAGAATCCTTCTTTGGATATCCATGTCAGTGTCCGCATGATGTGGGCACTTTCTATTGGATGTTCAGTGGCAGGGTTCTCAGGATACAAAAGAGGATGCATCATCAAGGGGAACGGCAATCTCAGGAGGGGCATTGCAGCGCTGGATCAGTGATCCGACCCAGAACCGGAGGTGATAAGGGACCTGGGGGGCATACTTAGATGAGCATTCCTAGCTTCACAGGGTAAAAGGTGAAAAAAAATAATTACGTACCAAGGGTTAGATGGGGTGGGAGGAAGGGATGTTAAACATTTTGTTTTACCCTGGAGTGGGGCTTTAATAGTTCCATCAAGTGCACAAGCTCCACCACCATTTGCTAGTCGGCTTATGATCTCAATTTAAAGTAGAACTGAGGTCAGAAAATCAAAAATGGCTAGGCGAAACAGTATTTTTGGCAGAAAAAAACTTGCAAAGTCAAAACATGTGTTCCTCTGTCCCCTGAACCTGCTAGGACGACACTCTAGTACAGTGATGGAGAACCTTGGCATCCCAGATGTTTTAGAACTACATTTCCTATGATGTTCATGCACTCTGCAGTGTAGTTGAGCATCATGGGAAATTATTTCCAAAACATCTGGGGTGCCAAGGCTCGCCATCACTGCTCTAGTAGGTAAATGTGTCATAATGTGCAAGTATGCTGTGCATAATTGTATGTTACAGCAAGAGCTCCTTCCACACAGATGGAATAAAGTTCCACTCTTCAAAGAATGAGTCATGCTGAACCTCTGCATAAGTGCTGCCAAAGACTATTTCTATCAGTTTACAATATAAATACATTAGCAGACAGTCAACGCTTTCTTTAACACTACCTGCCTTAGAACATTATACATCCTCTGGCAAAACAGTCCTGCTTCCTGGCAACAATACATATGGATTCAATATAAACACAATTACAACTAAATATAGCGCAAGATGCTTGTCTGTTGCATAACACTGACAAATCTAAATGCGAAACGCAGAATCCCAAACATAAAATTCTACACTTTACTCCAGCTATGTACAGTATTAATGCAAAAACATTATGCTCAATATACTCAAATTATATTTTTTGGACTAACTTCTTATCACTTACACACTAGAAAGGACAATAGAGAAAGAGTACCAGCACTATAAGCAAATCAAAGCATGCAGACACTCTTGGCTGGGGTAAGTCTTTAGGTGCTCAACAAGTACAAGAGATTAGGGAGGATACCACAGTAGGGTAAAGGCTGGTTCACTGAAGATGTTGGCAGCAGAGAAGAGACACAGGAAGATGCAAATTTTCAACAGTCATTTTCTGGTATCATTCTTTTAGTTGTTAACAGCCAGGTTTCAAGCTGTTCAACGGGAGAAAAGAAAAACCTCCACAATTAGTACTCTGCACCACTGGGTAACAGGCAGAAAACTCAGGGAATTAGATATATTAGCTTTCTTTTTCTCAACGATTAGCACATTTTTAGGAATCTGAAGATGAAATAATGTATGGTGTCCAATTTAGGACAGACTTCGGTTTCCTTCATGTTCCTTCATTGATATGCAGTCAGGAATCGAGCAAACTATTGTCGATTTCATTAAACTATAGCCAAACATGTCAAAAGACAGAGTCAGGTGTCAGAGTCGCAAAATACGTTTTAAATTCCACCCCTTTCCTTTAGCCTGTTTCTTCTCTTCCTTTTGCTTGGTTTAAAATGTCCTTTTTTTAAATGTCTAATCATATGTATTAGAACTTTCTTACTCCATATAGGAACATATTCAAAAGCACCATTATTGTATTTTAATGTAAAAATGCAATTTATTAATTTTCATAACTTTATCAGTAATACCATTGGGTTCATTGAAAAATGTCCCCATTGTATGTGCTATGCCCTCCAGGTTTACAAAGATCGCCATTTAATATTCATGTGACGCAACTATGGGTCCCACTCAATAAGGAGTGGGAGGTACTGACTGACGACTGACCCTGACAGCCAACCAACCTAGACAACTGACTCAGAAAACCAACCCCGACTGACTTGATGTTTGTCTAAAAATACATAACCTTACCAGCAAAGGGCTGGGTGTCTCTTGTGTTAACAGGACCCCAACAAAAATAAAATCACTACTTTTTGGTAGAAAAGGGCTTAGATACTCTGCTATTGCTGCATTTTTCCGGTTCAGAAGATTTCCTGTTAGTTACTTTCAGTTCCTCTGAGAGCTGTTCCTGTGACAGGACGCCGGGTAACAACATTAATCATCAAGTGTAAAATTAGTAATGATATGGCAATGGACAGTTAATCTGAAGCAGGGAATATGGTGGTTGCCTAGCAAGTCATCTTCAGAAGAGAAATTTACAGCAACTCCATGGTGACCAGTTTCCATTTTGTTACTGATAAGCCAATCTAAATGTTTGTTCGTATACATACAGTAACCTGATAGGCACTGGACAAATAGAGTTTTATGGAGCAGGTACTGAGCATTATGTCACTAAGCGGATATAAGCAGTGGAGAATTTACAGTGCTATAAAGTACTGTAAACATTACAACCAGAGAGAGCGTTTACCTTAAAAGGTTAGAATGGAACAGGCAAAAGTTCCATGTTCCATCATGAATGAACTGTCAGTAGTTGCTATTATTACTTTAGCTGTAATATAAGCCAAACCATTCATTACTAACTAACAAGTGTGGCCCTCCCAATGCTAGTACAACACTAGTGTCAACCAAACTGTGCAGCAGGCACATAAGCATTATTAGTGGATTGGAGGTTGTTTCCACAGCAAGGAAGTAAACTATCTTGGGTCTGGTCATAAGACAATGACAACCATCCAACCTTTGCAGACATGACACAGAAGATTAAGTAAAGTGACCACAGAATTTAGATTAGTAGCATATCATGGGAGTGGATGTTGCTATTTAGCTTCAAGTCATTGTGAACCTCAACTTAGGACTAAGAAAAGGCATAACAAGAGAACTTCTTAAAATTACACCAGTTAAGTGCTGATGAGTTTAATCACCCATTCCTATCCTTGATCTCTTTTCCATTCCAGGGCCAGGAGCTTTCCAACTAAATCTGCAGGTCTGCCTATATACAGCAGCCACTGTAAGAAATCTTAAAGTCTATGTTAATCTTTTTCTTCATTTTATGTTGTTTAGATGTAACACAAGGAGTAAGATTCCTCAAATGCAAAAGCAGTGGATGTAGTGTAGACACAGCCAGGACCTATGGCAGGAAGATCTTACCTCTGGTGTGGCTAAAGAAAAAGGAAACTGATGGGGGATTTAATTTTAAAGCACTTAACAGAAGCTGGAACATTAGTTCTGGGAGGACCAACACTTTAACAGAAGGATACATCAACATAAAGGTCAGTGAGGCACAGACAGAACACTTCAATGGTAAATGGATTTTAGGGCACAAATACACCATGCAGCTAGAGATGGGTGATGCACTTCTGCATTTACTCAAAAACACAAGACATAAGGCCTTTGCTGAGGTTGCAAGTTGTGCAGAGGAAACTCTTACGTGTTATATCTCACCTTCTGGGCACCTGAGAAGGCGTGGTAATAACATGACACATAAGTCATTAAAGCCTTCATATCCGGCCTTAGCGTCCCTATAATATCTGTACAGGAAAGGAAAAGAAAAGGTTTGAAAGGATAAAGAAGCATAGAGCAAGAACAGTCACATGGAATGAGGAGAGCAGGGATAAAAGGAGAAGATGGCTCTTGACATGCACAGCAGGAATGAGCAGACAGATTCAAATTTTTAATTGTACAGCTAGACTTTGAAGATATGGTTTTAGAATGCTGAACACTTCTTGCTTCTTCTATCCATCTAACTGCATGGGAAGGAACCATATTACACAGAAAGCACATTCTGCTGTAGGGACCTCTATATACCCAGGCAAGCCCAGGGAATGGGAATATTGGCATCAACCATACAAAATATTGGAGTTATTCCCTTTGCAACATATGTAATTAATTGACACGCACACAACTAATTTCTCAGGGCTTGTTATTGCGTTAAACAACTTCAATTCCCTTTTTTTGTAAGTGTTTCTGGCATTTGTATGCAACCTAAAATGGATAACATATTCTTCTGTTGAAAAACACATTAAAAGTCCAAGTTCGTTGTATACGAAGTTTCCACACTTTTTTTTTATTTAATAGAGTTTAAAAAAAAAAAAAAAAAAGCATGGAAACTTTTTGAAGAACCCTCATATTATATAGGGATACTTGAGCAATGTGCAAGAGAAAAAGTCACTCCAAAGTACCAGACTTATCCAGGACTGCAAAGACCAAAGGGCACATACTGTCATTCAAGCCATTAGGAGGTAAGATGTCCTTACTTTTGTCACATTTGTAAGTTGTAGTGGAGCAGCATTTGGCCCCATCCATAGTACTGTGATGAAAATGGGTAAGCAGGAAGGTGAAAGCGCTTAGTGATGCCTCTAGCCATGTGAATAGCATATGTACTAAGAAAAGTTGCTTTCAACCTTCATTGATAAATCTTGCACTGTTATTGTTGACCTATCCCTCTCAAAATGTTAATTGCTTGACCATTATGCTGACCCAGGGGCTTTAATTGCTTGACCATTATGCTGATCCAGGGGCTTTAATTGCTTGACCATTATGCTGATCCAGGGGCTTTAATTGCTTAACCATTATGCTGATCCAGGGGCTTCAATCCTTTAAGTCACTGTCCTGGACAAGTTTGCAGATCAGGGGTCCTGACTGTACCTTGACTTTCTAATCCACATGCTAAATCTAGGTCAAGGAACTCAGAACCTAATAAGGGCACAGACAGCCAAGTAACTAGTATACCAAACAAAACATTCACCAGTGGTAGCACCCAATTTTTTCAGGTGCATAGGGTTTCCATGCATTTCTTTTTTTGTGATGCAATGAGCCATTGATCCAGAACAAGCATGTGTATCAGTGTATTTACTGGATATGTACATGCCTGCTCCAAGTAAAGGAGTATAGGAAGGAAAATTATGGCAGCACTGGAGAGATCACTTTTAAAAATAGTTTGATATTTGATATTTTCTATCCTACCTTTTACTATGTGCCTCTATGTTGGAAGAGACCTTATGCAGTTAAAATCACTCCCCTAAAAAGTAGTAGTTTGTATCATTCAACTGGACTTTTTCTGTAATGTGGAGGATAGTTCACTATTCACCCAAGGGATTTTCTCAGTTCAAACGATGGTCAGGATCTTAAAGTGACTATCAATACAGGGTCACTTGTACCCAATAACATACCTGCTTAACCACTTCCCTACCCAGCCATAGTCATATGACGTCCTGGGATGGGATCTCCCATCCTGGGTGGACGTCATATGACGTCCTGGGATACCTGGTCGTCTAGGGGGCGTGCGCGCCCGCCGCGTTGCTCGGGACCCGGTGCGTGTGCCCGGCGGCCGCGATGATTCACTAAAATAGAATGTAATGCCATGTACACATGAGCGGAATTTCCGACAGAAAAAGTCAGACGGAAGCTTTTCATCGTATATTCCGATCGTGTGTGTATGCCTCATCAGACTTCTTACGTCGAAAATTCTGACGGACCTAGAAAGGGAACATGTTCTAAATTTTTCCGACGGAACCAATTCCTATTGGGAAAACCGCTCGTCTGTATGCTTTTCCGACGTACCAAAAACGACGCATTCTCTGAAGCAAGTACGAGACGGAAGCTATTGGCTACTGGCTGTTGAATTTCCTTTTTCTAGTCCAGTCGTACGTGTTGTACGTCTCAGCATTCTGGACGGTCGGACTTTGGTGTGACCGTGTGTACGCAAGACAGCTTGAGCGGAATTCCATCGGAGAAACTTTTGGAAAAAAACGCTTGTTTTGATCCATCTATGGCCGTTCTTGCTAGAGACGTATTCCTATTAAAAAGGTTAAACCACAACTAAGGATCTATTCAGGGATCTACAGTGCATCCGGAAAGTATTCACAGCGCTTCACTTTTTCCACATTTTGTTATGTTACAGTCTTATTCCAAAAATTGATTAAAGTAATTATTTTCCTCAAAATGCTACAAACAAATACCCCATAATGACAATGTGAAAGAAGTTTGTTTGAAATCTTTGCAAATTTATTAAATTACAGCCTCAAGTCTTTTTGAATGTAATGCTACAAGCTTGGCACACATTTTTGGGCAGTTTCTCCCATTCTTCTTTGCAGGACCTCTCAAGCTCCATCAGGCTGGATGGGAGTGTTGTTGCACAGCTATGTTCAGATCTCTCTAGAGATGTTCAAGTCTGGGCTCTGGCTGGGCCACTCAAGGACATTCACAGAGTTTTCCCGTAGCCCGTAGTGGGGTATTGTTTGTAGAATTTTGAGGAAAATAATTAATTTAATCCATTTTGGATTAAGGCTGTAACATAACAAAATGTGGAAAAAGTGAAGAGCTGTGAATACTTCCTGGATGCACTGTATACATGTAAATACATGTATATAGGTAAACTATGACTAAAGCTGACAATAGATGGATTGAAATTCTGCCGGGATCAGCTTCTCTTGAATGGAAATGTTGGAAAAATGTCACTTGATCAGCGCAAACAGTCAATGGACTACAGTGCTGATCAGTGTATTCTAACAGTGAAGGAGTCCATGCTGTCAGAATCTGATCATTTTTTTGATCAGCTAGCTGGCTGTTTAATTTTTTTTTTTTAACCATATAAAGTAAAAACACGAAAAATAATACCAAAAGAAAAACAGAGACCAGTATTCATATTAACTTAAATGTGCATTCAAATGTGTATGAGAAATAATTCATTATGAAAGTACATGATGAATGATGCACAAAAAGTTTCTTTGCTTTTAAAAGAGCTGAAGGGTAAAAAGGGACTGTGTAGTTTTTTTTAATTTATTATAATCATGGCTAAAAAAGTATTTTTTCTGCTAAATATAAAATATTGCATATTAATAGTTTGTATTCTGCATTTTTCAGGAATTTCTTAGCATCGCTTTTGAATAGTCTGTTTACAGAACTCAGTAGCTAAAAGTAAAATTAACACACACAAGTGAAAAAGTTGCGAGTCAGAATGAGCAAAAGAAATGATTCATTTCTTTTTGGACGGCTGTACGAGGATAGATTTATAGTGTAAACTCAAAACCACAAATTTAATATACTGTGGCTTACCAGTCCATAGGTTGCTGTATTAGTTTTTTTCCTGGCATTTTTTGCTTTATTCTTATCTGGCAATCCTGTAAAAATCACACTTCCTGTCCCTCGGTGGCTATGCTTATTCCTCCAGTGTATCTATGGAAAGAGCCAAGGCTGCCACTCAGGCAGAACTTCAAACAGGTCTGCCTTTGTTCATGTTAATTACATGATAGCTGATGGAATTAGTAGTTTACATTAAAAAAAAAAGATATGATTATTTTTTTTTCCATTTCTGCTTACAGAAAAGGACACTTTATTTCCATCAGGATCAACAAGTAGTTTTGTACTTGCTAAAAATATTCTTAGCCTTGAAGATTCAAACTAGCGCAGACACCAAAGCTAAGAACTGGTAAGCTGAAATATATTACAATTGTGTTCTTGGGTGTAGTTATACTTTAAAATCAGACAAACTGTTGTGCTGACTTCAGCTTTCCAGTGGTGCTCTGGGCATCCTTTATTAGAATACATATACAAATTGCTGCAGTCATTATCTTGCTACAAAAGTTTAAATCAAATAGCCACACAGAAGTTGTACTTTGGTCAGATATTCCGGGTGTCCATTCATTTGTGATGAGAGGGACGAATAATCAATTAAAGAGCACATGTCTGGTAATGAAACAGGGATCAATTTTCTAAGCCCTAATTATTTAGAATATGAAATCTTCTACCTGCTTATGGGCCCTTCACACTGAGTATGTATTGCAACACTCATAAAAGTGTAAATATGGCCAAAACATTTTTCATAGTTTTGCATTTAGCCTTTGTAAGGTATTTTTTTTGCATCCCTATGTTCTGTTGGGGACAATTAACTTCCCAGAGATGTAACAGGAATTGAGAGGAAATCTTTGAAAAGAGAGAATCTGTTACCAGAGCAGGGGTACCCAGTGGAAGATTTCCTCTCCATTTCTGTTCTGAACTGAACTCAAAATGTTGGGTTTGCTCATAACTTTTCCTTGCCAATGGTCACCTGGACATATAGAAGCAGTGAATCTACCTGGAAAGGACATGGACAGCAATGAAAACTAGATAGGGATTTTAATCCTTCCTTACTCCATCCAACGCTAAAAAGAAAAGTTTAGGTTATACAGTATATATAATCCAAGCTAGAAAAGCTAATCACATTCCATGATATAAAGAAGACTGCTGAGGGAGTATTTACAAATTATATAGTCAAAATGTATGTATAAATGAATGTATAACACAATGTGTGGGGGTCAGCACCTAAAGATCACAAGTCCACACACACAGCCAGATGCGCATTCCTGATAACTACCATCAAACTAAATGCAAAAGGATTGCAGCACAGAGAGCCTATTTTATTGCTCCTTCAATAGTGTAGAATACAGTAACAGTTTCAGGTATGCCTGCCCTTTGTTGAACTTTACAAAGGGCCAGGACGCTTGAAGCTGGAGCTGTATTCTGTACCACTGAATGACCATTAAAAATAAGGTCTTCATGAAACTCCTTTAGCTTTTAATAAATAAATATCTAGTTATCAAATAATTGTACACAAAATAGGTATTAATGCTTTTAGAGGAAACCTGTACAGAAAGAAGAAGGCTGCTTCTACAAATACCAGTTCTCTGACTGCCATGTTGATCCATAGGCTTCACTACTATGTTAGTCAATTATTTAAAACAAATCTGGAAATCTGGAATTCTGATTTTCTACCAACTTTCCTGATCTGCATGATTGACCACGGTCAATTACTGAATTTATTGAGGCTGGAGACAGCCAGATCACACTTTCAAGGTGGTCAGTGTAATAAACCTTTTGCTATCTGAGGGTCAGAACGCAAGGCAACTCAAGTTTTTACTGCACACGCCTGTATCCTAATAGAGACCTGTTAAATTGAATACTGGATATTTAGCCTTTGCCTGTTCAACAAGTTTGTCTGTTTGCTCAAGTGTTGGATAGAGGTCTGTCTGCCTTTAACTTTTGACTCTCAGTGTTTAGGATTTCCCTGTGAACTTTTTGGACTGCCTTTGTACTCAGCTTATCGGGTTTTTATGTTTGTTATTATCCTATTACCTCTGCTATTGGCGGTCTGCACTTGTCTGGGCCTTACCTTGCTACCAGTTTGCTGACACTGCTACTGTCTGCTGCTCTGACCATCTGTCCTTCTTGTTGATGATTATTGCCCCTGGGCTGGGGCTAACCAACTCTGACAGACAGCTATTGAAGCCTCCATACATTTTAAAACCAATGTTTTTTTTTCTTTTAATATAAATGCACAGACCAGCAATATTTATTCACTGCATACGCATGCTGCCATACCTACTTATTCATGAAATGGACAATAGTTTTTATTGTGTCGCCAATTTTCCTGCAGCAATGATACAGCACCAAATAGGATAGGGAAACCCAGAGGTCATCACTGGGACAGATGAACCCAATATAAATTTAAAAATTAAATAATTTTCAAATCAGCTTTCTAATAACCAATTGCTCATTGAAGATCCAGGCAGATTGTTATTGTTGTGAAGAAGCCCCAAAGCTTTAGTACACATAATGGAAACTAATAGATGGATGATTCAACTGAAAAGAAGGAAATTTGGACTTGTCTGTAAATTCCATAATTTAGAGTACAGTACAGGACACAGGCTGGATGTTCATGGACCCTGGGTAATAGGTGATTGGACACCAGTAAAGCTTTGCTGGAAATGTTACCCTAGACAAGGGGGTTGGTTTACTAAAGGCAAATGGACTGTGCACTTTGTGCACAAAATCTGTCCTGGACCTGCATAGCACCCTGCGGTTAACTACATGCAATGCACTAACTGCCAAGGTGAGTGCCCAAGCACCCAGTGGCAAAAGCAATATTACCGGCTGTCCTCACAGGGAGGGGTTCAGATATGGTTCCCAAAGTTATACAAAGGTTGCACCGATCTGAATGCACTGCTTTCAATGTTTTTTTAGAAGCCAGTGAGGAGTTGACTAAAGAGTTAGTTGAAGAGTCAGGAAGTAAAATAATGAACTAGTTAAGCAAAGTGTTTCTCTGTAAGTGAGAAGAAATCCATCACTTCAGGACACTAGCAAAAAACTGAGCTCTCATGAAGTGGGGCAGGGTTATAGTGATATGTTTAGGGGAGGTGTCTAGCAAAGCTTTGCCAGTGTCCAATTACCTGAAAGTACCGGCCTATAACCCTGGGTCTATGAATATCTGGCCTGTGTCCTGTACAATTACGATATAAACATAAACATAAGATAAGCACATTAACAATGTATAATGTGATAGTTGATATTGTTTTTTGGCACTAAAAAAAATCCCCTTTTCTCACACTCCCCCTCACAAGGGAATGTGGGGACTCCCTCTTCATATAGCTCATTTGCCATAGGGAATCATGCCAGTTATTGTTCCCCTCCCATCCAACCACACATTAATTAGATGGACACTTTCTTTATGAAAGTCCATGCATAAGCCTTTTCAAAATAAACGCCATCACTGTCAACCAAACTGTAAAAGCTAAAAAATAAGCATTAATGTGAATGCTAAAAAAAAGCTAGCTGAACAAAACAAGAAACAAAAATAGGGTGGTTGTGCTTCTACCTAAAGCCATTATGCAGCGACTGGGTTATCTGGGGAAAACAGTCATAGCTTCAACTGGTAAGGACACCTTTACAACCTTGCTGAAAATAAAGGGACAAAGCAACTCTGACCCAAAACGTTATTGGTGTGGACTTACCCTCATTTCCTGCATTGTTACAGAGACAGAAGTGAGCAAAATCTCTTCAATTTGGGGGGAGAATAATTTTCATTTAAGTAGAATGGGGCAGAGTGAAGTTTATGTTGTTTCTTGTATACCACCACTAAGGAAATCTCTTCACCTATACAGGAAGTGAAGTGAAATCCCCCCACAGGACACAGATGACACTAACAAACCTGAAAGACAAAAAACCTTCTCTACTATGACCAAACCAAAAAATAAGCTATGGCTGGAGTTGGGCTTTCAGGATTAGGACCGGATGTCTGGCTCTCAGCACTCTTCCACATTTCCTTAGGAAGCTTTTACACTGGCGACATAGCTCCTAAGAAACACTTATAACAGTGTCAGAAAGCACACTAGATAGAGTTACTTCAAAGTTTTGGAGTAAGGTGAAGGGAAACAGTATGCCCAATGAAATGTTTTCCAGGCTGGGTTACTAACAGCTTTATAGGAGGATAGAACTACACATATGCATAGCAAATATAAAAATTCAACATGGAAAACCTATTAAAGTGCAAGTGTTGTCAAAAATCAAAATTCTAAATTAAGCAAAGGTTGCTCACACATGTACATTGTCCCCAATTACAGACTAATTTATCATACTAGAAATATAGGCTGTATCCAACTTCCTTCCATGATATGACAATGCTACATTGAAGTAAGCAATGTGGTCAGCCCTGCATGTAAAGTCTGCAGTTGGACAAGACATCAACATGCCAACCGTACCTACAATGTCTCAGTACCCTCTGCTTAGCTATGTAATACCAATGCTCATAGAAAGTGTAGTTTTCAGACTGCCTGCACATAAAGGCGACACAGAAATGCCTGTATAAACCACTGGTGCACTCCAGGCAAGAGAAGTGGCTGAAGGCACTTTGAACACTGAAGAGGAATGTTGAAGGAAAGCATATAAAAATTGTTAAAGATGATTTACATCTATTCAAAGGTTGGTGCTCAAGCATGAAATGCACGACTATCACCATCATGAGGTACGCACAAACAGTATGCTACAATGTTGTTGTCTCACTCATCCTACCGCTATGAATACCAAGAATTTAGAATCTGCACTCCACCCCGTCTTCCAAGTGTAGAAGGTAGAAAGCATGACCAGGAACACAAGCAACAAACTTTCCTGCCACCCATTTGATCAGAAGTTTCCATGCTGCAGAAGTTTTTGGCAAATAAAAAGAAGCTGATCCCAATATATGGTATAGCAAATCACTCAATATAAAGATGTTGGATTCAGGGCTTCTAGGTGCTCAACAGGAAACCTATAGGGAAGTGAAGACTGCTATTCTACAACATTGACACTCTGCCAAGTTTATTGTCACTTCATATTCACTTTTGGTGCAGTAACCTATACCAACCAATCAGATAGAATTTTAACGTCAGACAGGATAGATTCTGATGGATTCTGCTTGCTAAGGGGTTGTAAGAATACAACAAATAAAGTTTACAAATGGTATACATAATTGAACTGAAGGGGATTACTTTTTCAAAAGTGGACTTTACCCAGTACATTTATATTAAATATTGTGCCAAATGTTTGCCTATCTGCAGTCCCTAGAAATGAAAGTGTCTCTGCTGCTTGATGTTGTGTGGACAAGGCAGTTTAGGATTGCTGAAAAATAGTATCAATGACACCCATATAATTTTGAACACCTGTGAAAATAAAGTATGTAAATCCCCGTGCTAAAAACCAGAAAGAAGGAAGAGAGAGTCACACATTAGTGAAAGGAACAATGTGTTTAGTGAACACATCTTGGAACCCTGGGATACCTTCTGGGCTCCTGAAAAGGCGTGATAGAAGCTAGAAACGTAGGTCATGATGGCCTTCTCATCGGGGCGCGCAGTCCCAACAATGTCTGTCAAGAAAAGGTTTAAAGCACGTTGATATAATAAATGAAATGGAGACTGACTTAACACAGTATGAAATAGGTGATGTAAACAGCGATTATGAACAAACATTTAACCTACATCATTTAACATCAAGCAGACTCTTCAGCTAAGCTGAAAACATTTATTCATGCTGAGACATTACAGAACATCAAAAGGTTTCCAATCCACTTTTATAAGGGTAAGTAAGCACTTCAAAAACTTGGCAAACATCCCAGTGAAATGGCAAAGTGGAGAGGTGGAAATGCGTGAAGGTTCCAAATTAAAAACAATGACAATCATTTGTGGGAAAAATTTGTTAATTTCAACCACTTGGTAGGGGACAGCAAACTATTGCAGTGAGCACAGCTTGCTTTACAACAGATCAAAGTATGGGGCTTACGTATGAAAAGAATGCTAATAAGAACATTTCTTCTTGTTCATAGCAACCAATTAGAACCCTGTATAACTTTCAAATCTGCACTGCCAATATGACACGTGGAAGCCGATTGGTTGTTATGGGCCAACTAGAAGTTTTCTTGCTAGCCCACTTTTGCCTGAAGAAGCCCTTTTGTGGACAGAGGACAGCAGCATTTACAAGTAGCAATACAGTACATAGAGAGCAGCTACAAAACAGGCAATCTGCTGTCAATGTCCTGGTCTTAAAGAACAACGGATTCAAGCAGCATTCAATGTAACATCTACCAGGTTTTTACTCATTTGAAAGAAAAAGTTTGTTTCTGCATGCTCTTATATATATGTATGCGTGTATGTCTGTGTGTATGTATGTATGTATATATGTATATATGTATGCATGCATACGCTAGGTGCATATAGAATACATTAAATAAGTGACACAAATGATCTGTGACAGACAGCAGCTCTCACAAAAATGTACACCTCATAACAATAAATCTAACGTGCAGCGCTGTCAAAACATAACCTTAATAAAGTGCAAAAGTCCATCTATTATATTAAAATAAAGATGAAAAATGAAATTGAAAAAAAAAACCAAAAACGTAAATAGTTCAAATGTCCCAATTCAACATCCATAAAGTGAACTTGAAAAGTGTGTTGATCCAATATTCAATCTGTGAAGACATCCGGTGCTCTCCACAGGAGAGATGGGGCAAATATGCACATTAGTGAGCTTTCACCCCTTACTACGGGCTCAACCGCATCAGCTATCCAGCCTGCTTAATTGGATTCAACAGGTGTATCCCCCACAGCTATTGCCAATCAAGGAAACTTCAGAGTCTGGTCACACAATGATCATACGGAAGAGGAAGATAAACTCATCGCGCAAAATTCTTTAAAAGCACACAGGAGTTTATTAAAAGTTGTACTTACAGCAAAAACGATAAAAATAGGCTCAAAATGGAAACATTTGTTTGTCCAGCACCTTCCACCAGTGCTCAGATGTCACCGCTGCTCCGTGCCTTGCCTGACATACGTTTCGTCAAATAGGACTTCTTCTGTGAGGCAGTAACAGGGTGCTGGAAAATCGAATGTTTCCATTTTGAGACTATTTTTATTGTTTTTGCTGTAAGTACAAAGAATGTTGCGCAATAAGTTTATCTTCCTCTTCCAAATGATCATTGTGTGACCAGACTCTGAACTTTCCTTGACTGGTGATAGCTGTGGGAGATACACCTGTGGAATCCAATTAAGCAGGTTGGATAGCTGATGCGGTTGAGCCCGTAGTGAGGGGTGAAAGCTCACTAATGCGCATATAGACCCTGGAGGGTCTTAAAATCTGGTAAGCAGATATATTTGCCCTATCTATCCTGTGGGGAGCACCGGGTGTCTTCACAGATTGAATATTGGATCAACACACTTTTCAAGTTCACTTTATGGATGTTGAATTGGGACATTTGGATTATTACATTTTTTTTCTCCCCTTTTTTTCATCTTTATTTTGGAAAGCTTGAAAAGGAATCCCTAAAAAGTACAACCAGTTGTATGCAAGAGCTACCCAGTCAATATGATATTTGATTGTGTGACTGTGCATATAAAATCACTTGTGATCACCTGCCTTGGAAAATATTTATTTTTATTTGGTGTCATTGGGGGTAGTGGTAGGGTTTTTTTTTTTCCAATATTTGGAACAGTTTACCACAAATGGTCACATATAATCATTTGTTCCCCTGAATTTGCACAATGTTGAGCACAGAAAATTATCTGGTGAATACTCCATCCTTAAAATGGGAGAACAACTGTCTGAATAACAATTGCAGAAAGTCATCATGCACAATCACATGGTGGTCACATGATTATACCGTTTTTAGAAAAAAGAATAGCGGTCCATGTAGCTCTATACTTAAAGCAGTAATAAACCCAACAGCAAACATTTATTATATTGCAGCTTACCAATTGTTAGATGTGGTGGCTGCATGAATGTTTGTTTTTTAGGCCTTATTTCCTTTATTTTCACTTAGTGATCTGGCCAGCAAGTCTGTTGTTTTTTTAAAAGAACAGGCTCTCTTCCAGATGTATCAATTTACAGGGATGTGGCTAACCATTTACCACTAGCAGAAGTACTTACAATGATCAGCTTTTATTTATTCATGTAAAATCTTTATCCTAAAGGGAAAAAAACAACCATTTTCTGTAACTTATTATAAAGTGTGACCAGAAGTTTGGCTTCAATTTGTTAGTGTATTTAAATCTGCTACTACATTTAACAGTCCCCTCCCCCCAGACTGATGATGCTGCTGTCTGCTCTGCCCCCTTGTGCTTCTTCATCAGAGGGGGCGTGTTACTGACTAGATCACCAGGTGAAAACAGAGGGAAAAAGCCTAAAAAATAAAACAAATGCAGCCACCACATCTAATAATTGGTAAGCTGCAAAATATTACATTTTTGGTTGTGGGTTTAATACCGCTTTAATGAAAGAGCCCAGATGACAATTTAACTGAAATGTTATTTCCTATGCGAGGAAATTCTCAGTACTTCCGGGTATGGGGGAGTAGTCGATTCTTTCCCTTTCTGGTGATTGGCCACTCAGAAGGAAGGCTTGCTTTTGATATTGCTTGGTAAATCATACTTCTGCTTTGCAGCCTGCTATACACGAATATACCATGACATATAAAGGGACCGAAAAAACGATTCACAGCTAGTAAGATATAATAGGTGGTTGTGGGTAATCACTCCATACCCTAATAGAAATGTCAGTCCTTGTTATAAAGAAAAATATATATTTTTTTAACAAAGCGCAGTCTCAGAAAATATTACACTATAAAAACAACAGCCCTTAGAGAAGCTATAAAAAAATAAATACAATAGTGGTACAAAAATAGTAGTAATAAGGCAATGGATTAAAGAGTTCTCCTGGAAAATTCAGATTCCAAAACAGTAATTACCTTCAGCATCCAACATCTTGGGAATATCAAGGAACCTCTCAGCAACATCGAAGGCCGTGTTCAGATTTGTGTAGGGGTCATCCTACAAATACCAAAATGCAATACAAAAACACCATGTTAAATAAATAGCATACAGTATGCTGGAATAACACTTTAATAAAAAGTCTAAATGTTTGTTTACAGAAACAAATGAAAAGTATTTATAATAGCAAAAAAGACTGAACTACCTTTCGTAATTTGCCATAGTCAATGAGCTCTGGGCGGTGTCTATGAATAAGGGCACAGAATCCAAGACCATCTTTCCAGCTGTAAATAGAGTGGAACAAGTGACCATTTATTGTCATTAGTGTAGTATAATGCCAAAACATTCCTCAATTTGCACTCCTAGAATATAGTATGCACTCCTTTAATTACAAATATTGCTTATTATTTCAGATTAATCACTTTCATCAGCAGGTGCTGTGTTTGAGGAATTTCATACATTTATGCCGAGTCATTTTACTGGGATGTTGTAAATATCTTTTTGTAAGTCTGACCTACTGTGCAGCTGTATATACAACACACACAAAAAAGTTTCAGAGGAGGAATCCCTCTGTCTTTAGTTCATACACTCCTGCATGGATTATCAGTTGTCATGAGACAATCAAGCATTGCTGCACTTTCTTATTGTAAAGTCCAATAATACTCAGCAATTAAAGTGTTATGGAAGTGCTCTGTATCAAATGTTAATTTTTAAATAAAGATTTTGATTATATATAAAAAAAATATATATAAAACATCTATATGAAAGCTTAAAAACAGTCAAGAAAATTGAACTGACCAAAACCATTACAGTTTCCCATTAAGTAACTTTGAATAAGATGGACAGAGGGGAGGGATCTAAACGAATGGACGTTTGCCGATATTCCCTTCCTACTAAGAACCCGGAAGCAACACTTCTGGGTCCAACTGTCATTTCCCTCAGCTGGTCTGTCCAAAGAAGAAGTGAATGAACTGAAGCATAATTTGCACTCCACCAGCGTCAGTAGAGGGCAGTTAAGACATCAGGGGTCTAAAAGACCCTTGATGTTTCATTAAAGAGAACCAGAAGACAGTGGCGGCACGTCCATGGGGGGCGCCAGGGTGCCACCCGCTCTCTCACGCCACCCCCTATATGGTAATGATAAATTCATGCATAGCATGAATCAATCCACTGCTGCCCCCTATTCATGCGTCCAGCCCCTTTCGGGTCACCGGGCACGCGACTTACAGCGGCAGGGGATTTTATAGGCTTTAATAGGCTTCAAATGCGACCTGGAGCCCACCCAGGTGTGTTACAACAGCGAATATTCGTCCGCTGTTGTAACACTGATCCTCAATGCAGCCAATCAGAAGCGGGTGCAATACCCATTTTTCGATTGGCCGAAAAGAGAAGACTCCCAATTGGCCGTTGAGGGAGGAAACGGAAGCAGTCGCGGTTGAGAGCAGGAAGCTGTCGCCGCCGAGGAGAGCAGGAGAACGGGAAGCTGCCGGTGACAGAGTAGGAGGATAGGAGGCTGCCTGCCGCCGCCGTCCAGGGGGAAGTCGCCGGTGATGGGGTAAGTGCTACCGACCAGGGTGGGGTGGGGGTATCATACAGTTTGCCCCTCCCCAAAAGATTCTTGAGCCACCTCCCCCCCAAACATTGGGGGCACCAATGTAGAAAAACATTGATTGTGCTACACGTTACATATCGCTGCTTATGCAAGAATGGGAGCAATAATTCTAGGTCCATTATTCATGGTTAACGCTAACGTGACCTGAAGGGGGCTTGGAAAAGTTATGGTGCTGAAGTTGCTCGCTGTCTCATGGGCACACACAAATTTAAGGCTTGACATTTTGGGTATCTGCCCGGTGCAATTTCATCTATTAGATTTTACCAAAATCTTGGGTAATATATTGCATTAGTGTACCCTAAAATAACTTTATATTTTACAGAAATTCTGCACCTAAAACAGTTGCACTACAACTGTGTGACATACAATGTTCAATACAAAATTGGAATTACTACTATGTTATGCTCCAGAGTGTCTGCTTTAAACTAATATGTAATGTTTTGGAAGTTAAACTTCAGTCCTAAAATAATTTCCAGGCCTGAGACGGAAGCAATGTGAGTGGGCGTTTCCAACAGTCCATGCTGTGCTGTGCCGGCATTCCCATCCTGAGAGGATGAACGCCACCAGAGTATTGGAGCACTAATCCTGCTTTCCTAACCTAACTTAGCCTGCTCTAAACCTCCCTGATCCGGTCGGCAGAGCAGAAGCACTAGTGTAAGTGAAAGTGGATCGCCGGCGGACTAACTAGGATCCATCTGGGTTTGGAGAGGAACAACTATATTAACTTGAAACCTTGATTAATAAAATTTAAGGATAAATGGTGAAGCTGGTGTAGGTTACCCCTGACTGTGATAGGTAGAGTAAATCTTATCAAAATGATTTGGACCCCGCAACTACTTTATGTGTTTAATAATTCACCTATATACCAGTACCTTGGTTTAGAAAAATAGAATCTCTATTTAGAGAGCTGATTTGGAGGAAAAAGCAACCACGTATAAAAGTTAACAACATTAATGCTAACCAAAGAAGAAGGTGGACTGGCGATCCCCCATCCCAAAAATTATCGTCGTTTATGATGTTTGTATATAAAAGAAATAAAAAAATTATTTAAATAAAAAAAAAAAAATTTTTTAAGGCCTTATGAACACAGGGCTTTTTTACAGCCGCGTTAAGCCTCGTCAAGCGTTATTTTTTTTTTTTGACATGTCAAAGTTAGTGGTTCCCTGTGAGAGCCCATTGATTTGAATAAGAGTCACACCACAAGTCAGATCATGACGATGCGGCTTGTGCGCTGACAATCTTGAAGGGGTACCCTCACTAAAAAACAAAAACAAAACAAAAAACAAAAAACAAAAAACAAAACAAAAAACAAACAAAAAAAAACAAAAAAAAAACAAAAAAAAAAAACTGCTGTGGGGTAACCCCCAAGACCATACCAAACCCTTAGGTCTGGTATCGATTTTAAGGGGAACCCCTGCACCAAAAAAAACTGGTGTGGGGTTCCCCCCAAAATCCATATCAGACCCTTTTACGAGTACGCAGCCTGGCAGGTCAGGAAAGGCGGACGGATATACGAACGCTGCCACCACCTCCGGACTATACATGGCCTCAACATGAGGGGGTGGGTGCTTTGGGCAGGTGGGGCCCTGCGTCCCCCAACCCCACAGCACCTTGTCCCCACGTTGATGAGGACAAGGGCCTCTTCCTAACAACCCTGGCCGTTGGTTGTCAGGCTCTGCGGGCGGGGGGCTTATTGGAATCTGGAAGCGGGAGAAGACAGTGGAGAGAGGAGAACTGGCAGAGGGAGAAGACAGTGGGAAGAGGAGAATTGGCAGCGGAAGAAGACATCAGCGGAGGGAGAAGAAATCGGAAGGAGAAGAGATGCTACTTTAATAAATGACTGTCAAAAACCTGTGTGCTGTTTTTATTTTTGACACTTTTTTTGGGTGAATTGGTAGGGGTACAGTGTACCCATACTCATTCACAAAGGGTGGAGGGTCGGGATCTGGGGGCCCCCCTTGTGAAAGGGGGCTTCCAGATTCTGATAAGCCCCCGCCCGCAGATCCTGACAACCAATGGCCAGGTTTGTCGGGAAGCAGCCCTTTGTCTTCATCAAGAAAGCACCCCCCCCCGTTCAGGACATGTGGCCTAGTATGGTCGGGGGGGGGTTGCCCCCCCCTTCCTGACCTGCCAGGCTGCGAGCTCCGATAAGGTTCTGGTATGGATTTTGGGGGGATCTCATGCCAGTTTTCTTTAATTTTGCCGAGGGTTCCCCTTCAAGATCCTCAGCGCACAGGCCGCACCGCAAGTTGGAACATCATGATCCGACTTGTGGTGTGACTTCTATGCAAATCAATGGGCTCTCATAGGGAACCATTGATTTTGAATAGAGGCCGAGAAATGCTACTAAAAACTAGCGCAGCAAAACGTGCAGTAACGCCAATGCAAAAAGCTACTAAAAGTACGTTTTTACAGCCGCTTTTTCCTGGCGTTGATAGTGGCTTTGCAGCTTGTTTTTTCTAACACTCTATGTACATGAGACCTTAATGTGTGCTAAAATGGCTTTGCCAGAAATCATGGTTTAGAAACTTTGCATTACGGGAGCACCGTGCAGAGGATTGGTCTCCAACACATACAAATTCTAACCCTTAATTTGGGATCCATCGGTTCTCTGATTGAACAAGGTGGAGATCATCATCATCATCATCTGCTTCTCCTCTTCACCTTTTTAAATCAGAAAACACTTTATATAAAAAAAAAAACAAAAACACAAGCAGTTTTCGAAATGGTGGTGCTGAGTGACCACTCTCTGTGGTTAGTGTGCAAAGGGGAAGCTGCCAGAGCAGCACACAGAAGACCAGGGCTATCATCACTATATGTAGCATGGCCAACTACAGTGATTTTCAGCAGCCCCATGGATATCTACTTAAATTGAGCCAGACTGGACCAATGGATGCTTGCAAAAAATATCATTCCTGGATTATCGCTTTAAGACCCACTCACCTGATGTGGAAGTTCTGTATATTTACATTCTTGTATGGCGCTGTCTTTCTTTGACACCACAACAGAAGCCCTTCTTTGGCAGAGGTTTCTGTAACAGAAACACAATATTTTAATTCTCAAAGACTCCCTGTCACTAACTCAAAAAACTGCAAGTAAGAACATACAAATATAGTATCTTAAATGATTACTTACAGTGTTTAGCCTTTTCATAAATTATTTTATTCACTTACAATGTGCCTTTGAAGTCTCAAGAAATTTTGAATATTCCAAGAGTCAATTCCCCAACCCAACCCTTATGTCATAGCCCTCTCCATTTCTGCCAGTGTCTAATTACTATCTGTGCTGGCCCAGCTCCTGCACCCTTCCTTATATACAGACACTTTTCTCAAGCTGCCAAGGTGGCGCTAAGAAGAAAACTATAGAGTGTCATTTGAGAGAAAAGAAAACAAGCTGATGGGTTTCGAGACAAAAACCTCTTCCTCAGAGCTCTGGTATTCTAATAAAATGTAATGCATGAGGTTTTGCAATTATATGTTTCATTACATGTTACTCTAACACTATGCTAAACATTGTCCTTCGTTCTTCTTTTAGCCCTCATCCTTGTCATAACTTATCCTAGAAGTTCTGTAAAAGTATATTCATTTGTAAATTGTATTCAGATAAATCCTCATTAGGTCTCTGCTAAACTGGGAAGATTGAAAAGCAACATCAACACATCATCCATTTGTTTTACAAAAGCTTTTAACAGCAGACTACAAAACAGATGTGGAACTTTATTCAACAGAAAGGGCACTTTGTATTCCCTATTAGATTAAGAAAACATTACACTAACAAGAGCTAAACAATCTGAAACAGACATGTTATGTTGGGTGAATGACTTCTGGATTTAGGAAATACCTGTGCCACAAAGCAACGGTTGGCTACTGGGACAAAAAAGGAATTATCTGATTGGGAGACTCTACTACTAAAATCTGCACAAATCCTAAATACTTTTGAGGTCAATGGTGCCAGAATCCCTGTATGATGTCAATGATGACATCACAGACCATAAAAGATTATTTTATAATAACTGGTGTCACCTAGGGATCCCCTTTATTTTCCTGAGTCAGAGAATGTTTGAAAATTAAAATGACAGGACTTCCTTACCTGACACTTTGGCCTTGCTGTGGCAGATTCCTGTTTGTATTTTTTTTTTTTTAGCCCCCGACTTGATTGGGGTTGCTGAGTTTTGAACTCCTGGCTTGCCATGTGTCCTATACTCCTTTTATTTTTCCTTAATTGGGGTTATTATTCTACTCTCTTACATTTTGATTGCTTTGTCCCTTTACATTTTTTCTTTACGTAGCTATATCCTACAAATTGTCTTGCTTCTCATTGGTCTGTTATTGGTGTATGATGATCTGCATAATCTGATCCCTCTCTTAGACCCCTTTCACACTGGGGCGTTTTTCAGGCGCTTTAGCGTTAAAAAAAGCGCCTGTAAAGAGCCTGAAAGAAGCCTCATCTGCAATCCCAATGTGAAAGCCCGAGCCCTTTCACACTGCCAGCGCCCGAAAAATGTTGGTAAAGCACAGCTTAAGACCCTTTTTACATTGGGGCGTTTTTGGGGTGCTGGCAGTGTGAAAGGGCGCGGGCCATCGGTGCACCCAGCCCGGTGGCAAAAACATGAAAGAGCTGCAAAGAAGCTGCTTGCAGGACTTTTTTTGACGCCCTGCCAGCACAGCGCCCCAGTGTGAAAACACTCAGGCTTTCACATTGGGATTGCAGATGAGGCTTCTTTCAGGTGCTTTTTTTAACGCTAAAGCGCCAAAAAAAAGCCTGAAAAACGCCCCAGTGTGAAAGGGGTCTTAGGTTCATTGGTATTTTCTTTTTTTGCCTTTGAACATGCTTGTGTGTGGCCCCACTTCCTGTGCCAAACCAGACCTTATCCCTTTTTACATTGGGGGGAAGAGCCTGAAAACCTTACCACCTTGCAAAATACGATTATTCTAATGCTCATGGACAAGGGCCTCTTCCCAACATGTGTGTCAAAAAGGGGGTAATAGTAATATAGAGGTGGGGGGATTATAATGAAACCTGGAAGCACACTTTATAATAAGAGGGACCAGATAACTGCCTTCTACAAAAGGAATAAGTACAGGGGTACCCCTTCTTACTCATTTCCACTGAAACGTAAAAAAAAAAAAAACCCCCAAAAAAACAAAATAAAAATATACATATAGAATACTTTTTAAAGTGAAGTTTACAATGTCCCCAGAAGTAAATATAGCATTTATCACAGCGTCCAGAAATGTATCATCCATCATAAAGTTGTCTGAGGTATTCCATGTCAATCACGATGACCTGAAGCTCACCAGTCTGCACATGCCCAATTCCCACTGCTAAAAGGCGCATTCCAGACTGCAGTAATAACCCCAGGAATACTATTACTACTATTTACAAAAAAAATGAAACAAATTGGCCATGCAGAATATGATAGAAGAAGAAAAAAAAATCACCTTCAACAGAAATGTCTTGAATAGCAAAGCGAAGGATGATAGTCCAGATCATTCCTAGGGTCATTTTAGCGTTGCCGTCCACAATTTCTGAATATAAGACAGAAATATAATCATAGTGAGGAAGGGAGTCATTAGATATACATCTCAGTCAGGCAGAAAAGGGGACAGTAAAATAAAACAAAAATGGAAATAAAAAGCGTTTGAGCTTTCACTATTTTTTTTCTTCTTGATACAACATACCCAAAGGCATTTTGTATTTTCAAGCCAATATCCTTATTCAGTCATATGTCACAGAAAATAGTAAATCTTATAGTTAAAGATTTTATACATTATCCATATACATAAGATATGCTATACCGTATACATACACACACACATCATAAATGCACATGAACTTCACTTGAGTATAGTAGTTTTTTATTTACTTGCTTTGAGAGCAAATCATCATACTGGTAGGCAGCTCAGGGCTAGAGACTATGCAGTGCAAAACCAACCATCAGTTTCCACATTCATGGAGGACAATGCGGCTCCTGTTATTGTTGTCCTCCTAGGATAGGAAGTGCCCAACTAGCAGGAGCCCAAGGAGAGAAAACAACTCCTACAGTGCCAGCAAGCTACCACATTTTTAGATACACTTTAAATTTTATAGCTGTAGTAGGAAGGTTTGCGCTGTAGTAGGAAGGTCTGCCAAGCAGTAAAATGGTCTAACAAGTATATTCAATATAGCAGTGCAATAATTATCAAATGCAAAATGTATTAAAAGAGGGGCAAGAAATTAAGTTAACTCAGATTACTGCACTTTACACACACTCATCCCCCACAACTTTTTATTACTAACAAAAATTTACTGACAGTGCACATATTTTTACTGACAACCTGAAATATGACAGAAACGCCTGTTACAAACAATGAAAATCGACATTTAAACAATATGGAAACATTACCAATATTCATATAATCTGCCTGGCTTTAAAATAAAAAAAAAAAAAAAAAGTCAAAAAGCATGACAAAATGCAAGCACGACTAGGATTACGGAAAACCTAGGAACCTTGGGATAGAGGAAAAAAAAAAAAAAAAAAAAGTTCTGCAGAGTGCATAGTATGCCAAGGCAAATGGTGGTTATGGTCAGGTTGGGCCCAACAGTGGGAGGGACTTAAGTTGGGTATACACGCACGCCCGTTGAACGAAAAACAGATTCCCCCATCCACAGAAACAATGGAGGAATCACCCCTGCTGTGCTATTGTATTAAAAAAAAAAGTGGGACTCCGCTGTTAAAATACACTGATCAGTGCTGCAGACGGTCCCTGCTGAACCAGACGCATTCCAATCCATGTCTACCCAGTTTAAAGAGAGATGGTTAAAAAAAAATCTGAAGCTACTTGCTGGATACACTGCACACGATCCTTGTACCTACAGAATAATCCTAACTATTGTGCTCACTAACACGTAAACCTCAGGACAAAAGATCATTAAAAAAATAAATAAACAATTTAACCACTTAAGCCCTGGACCATTTGGCTGGCCAAAGACCAGAGCACTTTTTGCGATTTGACACAGCATCGCTTTAACTGACATTTGCGCGGTCGTGCGACGTGGCTCCCAAACAAAATGGACATCCTTTTTTCCAACAAATAGAGCTTTCTTTTGGTGGTATTTGATCACCTCTGTGGTTTTTATTTTTTGCGCTATAAACAAAAAAATAGCGACAATTTTGAAAAAAAAAAAATATTTTTTACTTTTTGCTATAATAAATATCCCCAAACAATATATAAAAAAACATTTTTTTTCCTCAGTTTATGCAGATACGTATTCTTCTGCATATTTTTGGTTAAAAAAAAAAAAAAAAAAAAAAATCGCAATAAGCGTTTATTGATTGGTTTGCGCAAAAGTTATAGTGTCTACAAAATAGGGGATAGTTTTATGGCATTTTTATTAATATTTTTTTTTTTTTTACTAGTGATGGCTATCAGTGATTTTTATTGCGACATTATGGCAGACACAACGAACATTTTTGGCGCCATTTTGGGACCATTCACATTTATACAGCGATCAGTGCGATTAAAAATGCATTGATTACTGTGTAAATGTGACTGGCAGTGAAGGGGTTAACCAGGAGGGGGCGCTGCAGGGGTTAAGTATGTCCTAGGGAATAATTCTAACTGTGGGGGGATGGGCTACGTGTCACATGACACTGATCACAGCTCCCTGTAATCTGGAGCGGTGATCAATGTCATTAGGCAGAACGGGGAAATGCTTGTTTACATCAGCATTTCCCCGTTCTTCCTCTCCGTGAGACGATCGGGGGTATCGAGTCCGCAGGACCTGCAATCATACTCAGCGAGCTTGTGGCGCGCGCGCGTGCGTGCAAGCTGCTTCTTAAAGGGTAACGTACCGGTATCTTAGTATGCCTGTACATGCCCTTCTGCCGCAGTATATCTGCGTGAAGCAGTCGGCAAGCAGATAACTTACATACGCCTTTTTACACACAAAAATAGGTCACTTTGTCCGACTGAGCATGGGAAGAACTTCATTATAACCAACAACTTTTGAGACTTTCTACTAACAGAAAAGGAAATCAGGACAAGAGACGCATTCTACTAACTGTAAGTTATGTTCTGTGTGCTGATTTTTCTGTTTTTTTATTTAAAGCGTTTGTTACCCCATCATATTCCTGACATGTGCCTGCTGTACCACGTACTTGTGCGAGAAAGAATCCTGTTCTCTTTGTATTGCTTCCTTTGTGTGAAATCCCTGGGGTTCCTGCCAGCCCTTTGCTTTCCTATTAAAAGCTGACCACACTAGGCAGCGTACTCTCCTCCAATGATCAGACTTGTCCTGACACAGCCCCACTGCACAGCTATTCAATGGGAAGCTCAGTGTGGTGCTGCTTCTCCTTCCCCCAGCTCTTATGCAGCTGAGATCAGAGGATATGTAATCACTTATAAAGAAAACATAAATACCTTTTTTCGCGCTTTTAAAATCTACACAAAAATGTTTTGCCTTTCATTTCTATTTTAAACTGAATGGGTTGTTTTACAAGGTGATCGTTTACAATCACTATATGCTTAGGCTTTTTTAGATATGTTGTGTAAATGGGAATTTAAATTTGACTGCAAAAAGGTGGAAATATACTTTAACCACTTGGCACCCAGGTCAATTCTGATATTTCTCTCCTACATGTAAAAATCATAATTTGCTAGAAAATTACATGGAACCCCCAAATATTATATATTTTTTTCCAGCAAAGACCCTGGAGAATAGAATGGCAGTCGTTGCAACTTTTTATCTCGCACGGTATTTGCGCAGCAATTTTTTGAACCCGTTTTTTTGGGGAAAAAAAACTGTTTTGTACTTTAATAAAAAAAAAAACAAAAAAAAAAAAAACAGTAAAGTTAGCCCAATTTTTTGCATAATGTGAAAGATGAAGTTACGCCCAGTAAACAGATACCCAACATGTCACGCTTCTTAAAAATTGCACACGCTCGTGGAATGGCGCCAAACTTCGGTACTTAAAAATCCCCATAGATGATGCATTAAAAAAATCTTACTGGTTACATATTTTGAGTTAGAGGAGGTCTAGGTCTAGAATTATTGCTCACGCTCTACCGATCTTGGCGATACCCCACATGTGTGGTTTGAACACTGTTTTCATATGTGGGCGCTGCTCACGTATGTGTTCACTTCTGCACGCGAGCTCGCCGGGATGGGGCACTTTTTTTTTCCTATTCATTTTACCTTTTATTTTTTACACTGTTCTTTTTTAAAAAAAAGAAAAAAATTGTGTCACTTTTATTCCTATCACAAGGAATGTAAACATCCCTTGTAATAGAAAAAAGTATGACAGGTCCTCTTAAATATGAGATCTGGGGTCAAAAAGACCTCAGATATCACATTTACACTAGAATGCAATAATAAAAAAAAAAAGTTCCTTTAAAGCGGGGTTTCACTGTCTCCACATATTTTTTTATTTTTGGCACACTGACAATGTTTAATGTATTTTAAAGGGGTTTTAAAGGTAATTTTTTTTTTTTTTTTTAAAAAACAACAAACATGTTATACTTACCTTCACTGTGCAGCTCGTTCTGCACAGAGTGGCCCCGAACCTGCTCTTCTGGGGTCCCTCGGTGGCTGTTTCAGCTCCTCCCCGCAAGAACTAACCACCTTAATGCGAGCTCCCTCGCATGGTGGTTAGTTATTGCGGGCGCGCTCCCGTGATACAGCCGGCGGCTATAGCCGCTCACTGTATCCCTCTGCCCCGCCCCCCAGCGCGCCGCGTCATTGGATGTGATTGACAGCAGCGCGAGCCAATCCATCCACTATAGCCAATCAGCGACCAGGCTGAGCTGCGAACTGGAGGTCGGGAGCGAGCGGCTGAGTTTCGAGGTGTCAGATAAGTAAAACGGGGGGGCTGGGGGCGGCGGTATTGTCAAAAGTTTTTTCACCTTAATGCATAGAATGCATTAAGGTGAAAAAAATTATACCTTTACAATCCCTTTAATATTGAACTTACTTGTTCCGGTTTTACAGCTTACTGCTCTCAGTTTTCTGCTATAAAAAAACTTATAAATTTTCCTGTTGCCAGGTTTCATCTTGCCTGTGGGCATGTGAAGCCCACAGGCATCCTCTTCCGGGATACGGTGCTGCTGATCGACCAGCATGAACCGCCCGTTCTAGCCCCGATCTCGCGCATGCGCAGTAAACACAAATCGGAGCGCCGTCAAGAGCTCCAAACGTGGCGGGCGTAATGACGTCAGTCCTGTTGAAATCACGCGAGATTTCACGGCGGCTCTCCGCACTGACTCCTGGGATGAATGACACGAAATCACAGGAGACAGTGCGCCGAAGAGAGGAAGTGATGAAAATACCCGCAAAGTCCCTGCCCACAGCCGCAGGGACAGAACAAAGGCAAAGTAAAATATCATAAGGTAGGGAAAAAAAAAAAAAAAAAGGTCCATATAGCACTCGGTGCTATCTATAGAAGCCACGGAGATGAAGTTTTAAAAGTGAGTAAAGATCGGCTTTAAGAGTGTCAAAACGTCACTTCCACCCTGCAATGGTATGGAGATGGGTGAGGGCCATCTGCCCCTCACTCGTCTCCATACCAAGCCAGGGAGCAGACCCGATCGCCCCCGCCGCTACCGACGGCTCCGGTAAGTGGTGGCGGGCACCAGAGAGCCCACCGATAAAAGTGATCCTGCGGTGAATCCGCCGCAGAGACCACTTTTATCGGAAGCCAGACCGCTCACTGAAGAAGAGAATACTGGGGTTATGGCAGCTAGCTGCTGCCATAACGATATCCCACTTCAAAGTGCCAACGTATATGAGTGTGAGCCAGTCCGGAAGTGGTTAACAAAATACTGGCAGAAGGGGGTGAGTTTTTCCAACTCCGTGATTCAGTTACATTTTTTATTTTACTGACATGTCGGAGTTATATCTTTCACTTGGAAGTTATAAGTTACACTAAAGACAGCTGGATAAAACAAAAAAAGATGTGAATATGTTATTTATAATAATAAATAAAAATAGAAGGGTATTTCCATGCTATGGCCAATATAAATAATTATGCTGCTGCTGCCTCCACTCAATCTTCTACTTTAGGTAGAATCAAAAACTAAAAAAGGAAATAGGGAGTGGATGTGGTATTGCTTCAGCAGGTTAAATTGCAATGCACCTCCTAATAGTGCCAAAAGTGAACAAATATAGTGATTAAAAAAGATGTTAATGGTAATGAAGCCCTTTGATGACTAGCTTAATAATATCAACCCAGTCATTACAGAAATGAGAACGTTCAAAAGTCATACAATACAGTAAATATGTACAGTTTTGACAATACAAAAAATAAATTAAATTCTTAATTCATAAAAAAATGCACAATAAGATTTAGTGCCATGCAATTAGTATAGAGAAAAGATCTCGCCCACCTTGTGTCTTTATGCCCCATGTTGGCATGGTGTCCACCATAGCATTTGCAGTGGCAGAGCAGTGTAGGACTGTCCATAATAGGGATTACTCTGAGGCAGTTGGCCAGCTTAAACATGTATTACAATATGTGTGAACTAATAATCCCTGTCTTTTCATTGCAGAGTTTGCTGGAAAGGGTGTATAGCAGTGTGCAGAGGGTCCATCCAGAATTTGTAATGCAATTCATATATATGCAAATCTGACAGTATACTAAATTAATTCATATGAAAATGCACAAAATGACATAAAAGTGCCAAGTGCATCTAACAATCCCTAGCATCCAGTTAATAGTGATGAGGTAATGATTAAAAAGGCCATAATAAATGTTAGTGCTTCAAATCTGTGCATTTCTGAAAAGACATGCGGTATGCTGGTGTTTCCACTCCTGCCCCCCCCCCCCCTTAACTGCACTCACCTAGAAAGTTCTTCCAGCCCGGGGGGTAAAACAGCCTCCACAGCTCACAGTGGCTAGGATTAGACTCTCAGATTCGAGTATCAGATACTTCCCCTTCTATGTAGCCAGAGGGCTCATACACGTATGCATGAGAGAATCATGTCCGGGACATCCAGGATTTCCTGAACCCCTAATGCACTACTATGTAAGTGGATAACTCGTTTAAATAAATTACCATACAGAATTACAATACGGGGTTGGTTTCTTTTTATTTACCATGTGTATGAGACTGCTGGGTCTGAATGATGTTGGGCATCAGATTAAGGGCAGGAAAAAAGTGCTGAGCGGGAAATCTCTGGATTGCAGATGAAAATAACAGCAAATCTAATTGTTTTTGTATCTTTTAATTGGCTATTAATTTTATCTTGTTATTTTTGGCTGGAGTTCTGCTTTAATAAAGTGATTAAAACTAGTGTTTGCAGTTTAACTTATCAGAAGAGAATATGACAGCTTCCATGTAAGATAAGAGCCATCTAGGGACTAAACACAACAACATAAAAATAAAAACACATATTTCCCAAAGTGGAAGTAAACCTTCCTATCGTTTTTTTAGCCAGGGAAGCTGCCATCTTGTCCTTTACTTCCATCTACAACTGCCATGATGCTGCACATGTGATCAGTTATGACACCAGCCACTGGATGCTTTGACAGCCAATCCTCAGGCCCGCTCAGAGATGTGTTTCTGTAATAGTTTTAGGTTATCCAAGTTTAAAGGTCTTCTCACCTTCTGCACCAATGGAGACCAGTTTTACCCCTTTACCGGTAATAAAATTCAGAGCTTTGTTGACATTGGAGATTTTGTGCACCCGCATTTTTCCACGTTCAGGTTTGGCCAAGCGTTCGCCTGTTGGAAGAAAAAAATGTATTAAGTTTATATGTGCCTAAACATTAAGTGCATACACGCAATATGCCCAATACAAGCATCTCTTGTGATAATCTGACAGTGTAGTACAACACCAAAGTGCTGGCAAGCATGGGGTTAATTCAGGATTTACAGCATGTAATAAAATCTTTGGGGTTAATTCAGGATTTACAGCATGTAATAAAATCTTTGAGGTCGATTCAGGATTGTTACATATAAAAGGAATGAGCTTTTAATTACTCTTTATGTGCATTATGATGTCAATAAGCTGCATTGTCTTGAACCCCCCCAGGCGGTATATTACCCACCTGTTGTCATGTCTAGTTTTTTTGTACAGTTATGGAAAAATTACTTCTCAAAGGCAGAAACAAAATATTCCAACCAGATTCTTTGCTAAAGTCAAAAACGTTTTTATATTCTTTCATACTGTATAGTTACATAGTCAGTCAGGTTGAAAAAAGTCAATCTAGTTCAACCAATAAAAGGGGGGAAAAAAATAAAAATAAATGGATAATAGTAGATAAGCAAACCTATACCCACAGCTGATCCAGATGAAGGCAATAAAACCCCAGCAAAGCATGATCCAATTTACTCCACCGGGGAGGGAAAACAAATCCTTCCGGATCCCCTAAGAGGCAATCGAATATTCTCTGGATCCACTTTACCTATAAATATTAGTACATTTATGAAAGAATCCAAGCCTTTTTTAAAGCAACCTACTGAGCTGGCCAGAATCAGCTCTTGAGGGAGTCTATTCCACATCTCTTACTGTGAAGAAGCCTTTCCATATCTGGAGATTAAATCTTTTCCTGCAGACGTAAAGAGTGCCCCCTTGTCCTTTGTGATGACGTATGATGCATGCATTTTCTTAGTTCCCAAGTGCATGACTACATTTATGAACATTATCACTAGGGTTGCACCGCTACTAGTATTGGTATTGGTGCCGATACCAAATATTTGCACAAGTATCAGTACTCGTGCAAATGCACCGATACCTGAAACCGAAACTTTCCGGCTCGGTTCTTTGAGCGGTCAGTGGGTCTCCCCTGTTGACAGCTAAAGTGTTAAAGAAGTCCGGTAATTGGAGCTGTAAAAAAGGAAAAAAAAAAAAAAAAGCAGCTGGCAATGTTTATTAACAACATTGCTCAGCTGCGAAAACATTGTTTATTTTTGTATCTTTCTGTTTCTTCATCTGCAGATCAAAGGGATGAACAAAATGTTCCTTTGTTTAACCCCTTATTATTGCTTAATTTACTCTAATCAGCCTTAATTAACTCCCTATTCTCCTCCATTTAATTATTTTCCGGTTTATGTCTATTTTATAAACGATAAACAATTAAAACTTTTGTTTTATTAGTGAATATTTTTGCACATAAATATATATATATATATATATATATATATATATATATATATATATATATATATATATATATTTCACATTTCACATTGAAAAAGCTCAAAATTAAAAACAAAAATCTAACTTTTCAATGCTTTGTACCATTGCTGACAGCTGAAGTGAAAACAAAACAGTTGCGGTAGGTATCGGTGAGTACTAAGAAAAAATAATAAAGTATACTCGTAGTAAAAAAAAACGGTATCGGTGCATTCCTAATTATCACACATACATCACAAAGACACAAGAGAGGCCTTCAACATATCAGCTGTCATTTCAATGGTAGGCAGAAACCCTGGATTTCTACAAAACTCACATCTATCTATCTTAGCTCTGAAGGAGGTGGATGCAAGGATGGAGGTTGGCAAATTATGACTACTGAAAAATAAAATGTCTGCACAATATTAACTAAGGCCCGGTTCACACTGATGCGAGTTCATAATGAATGTGATGCGTCAAAAACACTTTAAATTCGCATGCCATCCCTAAAGTCATTGTTTTCAATGACGGTCGTTCACATACATGCGTTGCGATTCCTCTACGAATGCGATGCGACAAAAAAAAAGGGTCTTGTGCGAGTTTACTGCGTTGCAAATTTAGTCTCCATAGACATCAATGTAAATCGTTCTTGAATCGCATTGATGGTTCACATATGTGCGAATTCCACCACACTACTCTCCACAAAAACCAGGAAGTACACAGGAAGTTAACACCTTTTCCCTTATCGTCTTTCAGGACAGCACTTGAGAGAGTGACTCCTCCCCTTGCCAACAGGAAACACCTCTTCCACCAAACTTTAAAAGGAGGCTCCTTTCCACATCTTGTCAGTTTTTGTGTTTCCTCCGGAGGGAACACTTCGTGGGGAAGTCAGGGCTCTCAGGTGCTGTCCTGGGAGCTCAGGTTTCCTGGTTTTTTCATCAAACATTTTTTTACCTCATGAGAGCTGTTCCTCCCATTCCACAGCTGAGGTGAAGTGCTGCTGGCTGGGCTCCCTTTCCCTCTTCATATGGGCTCAGGGTGAGTCCGACTGTCGTGGGCATCGTTCCTAGGCGGCGGCAAGACAGGCGGTGGCCGTTTGCTGTGTTTTTTTCTCAGGTCCACCGCCTGTTGCTTATTGCACCGCCGCCATCTTGGGGATGGCAGCGGGGCTCCATCCGCCGGAAGTGAGGCATCCGGAGGGGGCGGAGCCCACGGAACAGGCGTGCGGCGTCATTTCCGCCGGAAATCGCAGAGGGAAAGGGGAGGAACGGGGCTGGTGCTTATTTGGCGGTTCCGGTCCGGCGCACAGGCGCTATTGGAGTCCGGAACCGGCGTTTAGCCACACAAACACAGCAAGCGCTCCTCGATGGAATCGATGGCGGCAGCAAGTGGGACAGGCACAGGCACCAGCAAGGCCCAGGTAAGGGGCAGTTGTATACTGTCCTCCTTGTACTGTGGGGTCTCTCTCTCTCTTTCTATCACTCCCCCCCGGTGGCAGGGGCCTGTCTGGGCACATAAGGCAGTTTAGTTCTTACTGTGCACCTGTGGTGAGCATCCTTGGGTATAGGACAGGTTGTCTCATTAGGATGGTTTCTTCTTTTGTCTCATGGCAGGCCAAGAGCTCTGATCCAGTGGCAAAAAGAAAATGTCCTTCATGTAAATCCAAGCTACCTGAAGGATGGAAGAAGACGTTATGTCAAGCTTGTATTGATTTGCTAGTTAAAGAAGAAGCTTCTTCCGCTTGCAGCGACTTGATTGCACCTGTTAAAAAAGAACTTGATGCGACTATTCAATCATTTCGCTCTTCCCTAGCAAACCCATCCCTGAGTCAGCCTACTACCTCACAGTCCTCCCAAGGCTCACTTATAGTCCCGGCGGTGGAGACTGAGGCATCTCCTACCCCAGAGGGACATGTCCCCTCTCAATCTGAGGATTCTGATGAGGGTGAGGAAGGAGAAAATTTACCTTCAAGATTTAAATTGTCTTTAGAACAGGTAGATGGCCTGTTAAAAGCAATCTATACCACACTGGGTCTGGAGGAGGAAAGAAATGAGTTATCTCTGCATGATAAAATGTATGCAGGGCTTAGCGAGCACAAAAATCGCAATTTCCCAGTGCACTCTGTTATTTCTGAAGCTATTAAGAAAGAGTGGGCAGAGCCAGAGAGAAAGCCTTTCTTTCCCAAAGCCTTAAAAAGGCGTTTTCCTTTTGACGAAGATCCAGCGGCAGTTTGGAACAAAAACCCCAAACTAGATGCCGCGTTTTCCCAGGTCTCGAGGTCTACAGATTTGGCATTCGAGGACATGGGGGTGTTGAGAGATCCCATGGATAAAAGGATGGACCAGGTTCTAAAAAGGGCTTGGCAATCTATCATGGGAAATCTTAAACCTGCTATGGCAACTACAGTGGTATCCAGAAATATGGAGTTCTGGTTAGAGCAACTTAAGGCCCATATCTCAGCAGACTCACCAAAACAAGAGATTTTGGATTCATTCTCAACTCTGTCGGCCGCTGTCGCATTTATATCTGATGCATCAGCGGAATCAATTAAAATGACAGCTAGATCTGCTGCCCTGGCCAACTCAGCCAGAAGGGCTTTGTGGTTGAAAACTTGGCCGGGGGACGCGGCATCCAAAAACAAGCTGTGTGGGATACCGTTCCTGGGTGACTTGCTTTTTGGGCCTGACTTAGATGCGGTTCTAGATAGAACAGCGGATAAAAAGAAGTCTTTTCCAATCAAAAAGAAAAAACAGCCAGTTAAGCGTTTTTTTTGTTCCCAAAGGGCTCAAGAACAAAACAAACCCCAGGAGAAAAGAAAAAATTGGGCATCGCAGAAGGGAAAGGGAAAAGGAAATGTCCTTTTCCATCCTCCTGCAGCCTCCGGTAAAACGCAATGACTTGTGCGTACCGGTGGGGGAAAGGCTTCAAAGTTTCCTTCCCCTTTGGGCCAGCATGACAGAAAGTCTATATATTTTGGACATGCTGTCCCAAGGTTACAGGATAGAGTTTTCGGATCGCCCGCCAGAAAGATTCTTTGTAACAAACCTACCAAGGGACCAAACAAAGGCTCTGGCCATGAAGAACCTTTTAAGGGATCTGAGGCACCAGAGGGTAGTGATACCAGTATCCCCAGAAGAACAGGGTCAGGGTTTCTATTCACACATCTTTCTGATAAAAAAACCATCCGGAAACTTCCGTCTTATCCTCAACCTAAAACCCCTGAACATGTCAGTCCTATACAAAAAGTTTTGTATGGACTCAATTTTCACGGTCAGAAACATTCTGACAAAAGATTGTTTTATGGCATCAATCGATCTGAGGGATGCTTATCTTCATATTCCTGTAACACCTCAGTCCCAGAAGTTCCTGAGGTTTGCGGTGAATATGGGCAAGGAGATTATACATCTTCAGTTCAGGGCCCTTCCCTTCGGCCTGTCGTCAGCTCCTCGTATTTTTACGAAGATAATGGCGGAAGCTCTCGCCCCTCTTCGACTCCAGGGGATTGCGGTAATTCCATATCTGGACGACCTCCTCTTTTTTGCCCCATCCAGGGAGAAGTTGCAGGAGGATTTGAGCAAATCCCGCAGTCATTTGGAGTCAATAGGGTGGATAGTGAATGTTCAAAAATCAAATTTCATCCCAGCTCAGCAGGTACTGTTTCTGGGTTATTTGATAGATTCAGTGGAGCAAAAGATTTTTCTCCCAGAAGAGAAAAAGATCAAGGTCCAAAGGGTAATAACGGCACTACAAACAAATCAACTGATTTCAGTCCGAAAGGTTATGTCGGCTCTGGGGACATTAACCTCTTCAATGCCAGCCATCCAATGGGCAAGGCTGCATTTCAGGACTCTCCAGAGGTTCCTTCTAAGTACATGGAACCACAGGACGGAGAGTTTAGATACAAAAATAAAGATTCCCACCAGAGTCAAACGTTCACTTTGGTGGTGGAAAAGTCAGGTGGTACTGCAAAGAGGTCTTCTGTGGTCTTTTCCGACCGGGAAAGTGGTCACAACAGACGCCAGTTTGCAGGGATGGGGGGCCCACATGGGTCAGGCCTTAGCGCAGGGAACATGGTCCCAGTTCGAGGCCCAAAAATCCTCAAACTGGAGAGAGCTGAAGGCAGTTGCTCTAGCATTAGTTTTCTTCTCTCAAAACCTTATAGGTTGCCATGTCCAGATTTTGTCGGACAATGCCACGGCCATAGCCTACCTGAACAAACAGGGAGGCACAAGAAGCAAGGCTCTTCACTTACTGTCAGTAGAGATTCTGGAGTGGGCGGAAAATCACTTACTATCTCTATCCGCAGTCCATCTAAAAGGCACATTGAACGAAGTAGCGGATTATCTGAGCCGACAGAAAGTTCAGGAATCAGAGTGGAGTCTGAACAGGAAGGTGTTTGCATTAATCACCAGTGTTTGGGGCCTTCCGCAGGTAGATCTGTTTGCTTCAAAACAAAACACGCAGCTCCCGAATTTTTTCTCCCTTCAGAGAGACATTTGCTCTCAGGGGATAGATGCTCTGGCACTTCCGTGGGATTTTCACCTGGGGTATGCTTTTCCTCCATTCAGGTTAATCCCTCTAGTGTTGAGGAAAATATTGGAAGAGAGAGTATCAATAATTTTGATTACTCCATATTGGCCAAAGAGGGCTTGGTTTTCCACAATTCTTCAGTTGGCAATCAAACCATGTTGGCATCTTCCGCTCAGTCAGGATCTGCTGACTCAGGGGCCAGTGCATCATCCAGATATAGGCAGGTTAAAACTCACTGCCTGGTATCTGAGGAGCAGTTAATGAGAAGCAAAGGCTTTTCTGAACGTTTAACTACGATGTTGCTTTCCAGTAGGAAAAAGGTAACCAGGGATATTTACGCCAAAGTATGGAAAGTCTATGTTTCTTTCTGTCATTCTGAACATAGAGAGGTTAAAGATCTAGTTTCAGTGCTGGAGTTCTTGCAAAACGGTGCAGACAAGAATTTAGCGGTCAGCACCCTTAAGGTGCAGGTGGCCGCCTTGGGAGTTTATCTGGAGAGATCCTTATCTTCAGAAACTCTGATCATGAGATTTTTCAAAGCACTTTCCAGGTCTAGACCGGTCCCGGTGAAGCATTTCCCAAATTGGGATCTCTCGGTGGTTCTGCAGGCTCTGGCAAAAGAACCATTTGAGCCTTTACAGGCCATATCCCTAAAGAATTTAACTTTGAAGACTATTTTTCTGGTCGCAATTACTTCAGCAAGAAGGATTAGTGAACTGCACGCTCTATCAGTAAAAGAGCCTTTTTTGTCAGTTTTTCCTGATAGAGTTGTCCTTAAAGTAGATCCGGGGTTTTTGCCAAAAGTGGCAAGCTTTAGTAACAGGTCTCAGGAGATTACTCTACCAACCTTTTCTGCTAACCCTTCGGGTGCAAAGGAAGAGCAGTTTCACAATTTAGACGTAAGACGTATCCTATTACAGTATTTGGAAGTAACAGGAGGGTTTAGAGTTTCAGATTCATTATTTGTTCTTTTTTCTGGAAACAAGAAAGGCCAACAAGCATCAAAAGCATCATTGGCTAGATGGCTTAAGACAGCTATTTCTGTAGCCTATTCTCAAATGGGTTTATCTTCCCCGCTGGGAATTAGGGCTCATTCAACAAGAGCCCAGGCCACTACATGGGCAGAAAGAGCTGGTGCCACCCCAGATCAGATTTGTAAGGCGGCTACGTGGTCAAGCTACTTAACGTTTGTCCGTCATTACAGACTGGATCTCCTATCAGCAGGTGATCAGGCTTTTGGCAGAAAGGTTCTGCAGGCTGTGGTCCCTCCCTAGGGGGGTAAGTCTCTCTTATCCTCTCAAGTGCTGTCCTGAAAGACGATAAGGGAAAATTCAAGTTAGACTTACCGGTAACTTGTTTTCCTTGAGTCTTTCAGGACAGCAGCATCCCGCCCTATTGTTTTTACATATATATACTGTGACTAATCATATCTCGATTATGTGTTCCAGTTTGGGGCCGGAGGTTCTCTACTACTACTGACAAGATGTGGAAAGGAGCCTCCTTTTAAAGTTTGGTGGAAGAGGTGTTTCCTGTTGGCAAGGGGAGGAGTCACTCTCTCAAGTGCTGTCCTGAAAGACTCAAGGAAAACAAGTTACCGGTAAGTCTAACTTGAATTTTTTTTTACATTAGGATTCCATTGGCTAGATCATCAATCACAGCTATGTCCAACTCCTGAAATTTGCAGTAAAATCGCACCTCACACGGGAAAAAAAACTAAACAAATTCACAGCGCAGCAGTGTGAACCGAATCTAAAGATGCTTTCTTTATTATACTCTTGCACTCTAGCCATCACTGATCAGAAACTTGTTAGTACTCCAGCCACTTGAAGATATGACATGGTTGTAAGTATTGTGCTTTCTGT
Source organism: Lithobates clamitans (assembly GCA_037952925.1). Classification (NCBI taxonomy): domain Eukaryota; kingdom Metazoa; phylum Chordata; class Amphibia; order Anura; family Ranidae; genus Lithobates; species Lithobates clamitans. Next base: position 48,671 of record JBBGZY010001676.1, read on the forward strand.
GTTATCTGGACCAGTACTGAACAGGAATGGTGTGTGCACATAGAATTTTAGAAACTTGTGTTTTTGTCTGGAACAGCCATTTTTACCGAGCTCCCACTGCTCCACCAAACTATACATTGACACAGGGGGAGCTCGATCAGGGCAGTGAAGTGTCTTTCTGAGTCGTGATCTCTCTCTCTCTCTCTCTCTCTCTGACCCCCTTAAATTTTTCACTCTTTGTTATATTGCAGCCATTTGCTAAAATCATTTAAGTTCATTTTTTCCTCAATGTACACACAGCACCCCATATTGACAGAAAAACACAGAATTGTTGACATTTTTGCAGATTTCTTATAAAAGAAAAACTGAAATATCACATGGTCCTAAGTATTCACACCCTTTGCTGTGACACTCATATATTTAACTCAGGTGCTGTCCATTTCTTCTGATCATCCTTGAGATGGTTCTACACCTTCATTTGAGTCCAGCTGTGTTTGATTTTACTGATTGGACTTGATTAGGAAAGCCACACACCTGTCTATATAGGACCTTACAGCTCACAGTGCATGTCAGAGCAAATGAGAAATATGAGGTTAAAAGGAACTGCCTGAAGAGCTCAGAGACAGAATTGTGGCAAGGCACAGATCTGGCCAAGGTTACAAAAAAATTTCTGCTGCACTTAAGGTTCCTAAGAGCACAGTGGCCTCCATATGCCTTAAATGGAAGACGTTTGGGACAACCAGAACCCTTCCTAGAGCTGGCCGTCCGGCCAAATTGAGCTATCGGGGGAGAAGAGCCTTGGTGAGAGAGGTAAAAGAAGAACCCAAAGATCACTGTGGCTGAGCTCCAGAGATGCAGTCGGGAGATGGGAGAAAGTTGTAGAAAGTCAACCATCACTGCAGCCCTCCACCAGTCGGGGCTTTATGGCAGAGTGGCCCAACGGAAGCCTCTCCTCAGTGCAAGACACATGAAAGCCTGCATGGAGTTTGCTAAAAAAAAAACATCTGAAGGATCCAAGATGGTGAGAAATAAGATTCTCTGATCCGATGAGACCAAGACAAAGCGGTATGTGTGGAGAAAACCAGGCACTACTCATCACCTGTCCAATACAGTCCCAACAGTGAAGCATGGTGGTGGCAGCATCATGCTGTGGGGGTGTTTTTCAGCTGCAGGGACAGGATGACTGGTTGCAATCGAGGGAAAGATGAATGCGGCCAAGTACAGGGATATCCTGGACGAAAACCTTCTCCAGAGTGCTCAGGACCTCAGACTGGGCCGAAGGTTTACTTTCCAACAAGACAATAACCCTAAGCACACAGCTAAAATAATGAAGGAGTGGCTTCAAAACAACTCCGAGACTATTCTTGAATGGCCCAGCCAGAGCCCTGACTTAAACCCAATTGAGCATCTCTGGAAAGACCTAAAAATGGCTGTCCACCAATGTTTGCCATCCAACCTGACAGAACTGGAGAGGATCTGCAAGGAGGAATGGCAGAGGATCCCCAAATCCAGGTGTGAAAAACTTGTTGCATATTTCCCAAAAAGACTCATGGCTGTATTAGATTAAAAGGGGGCTTCTACTAAATACTGAGCAAAGGGTGTGAATACTTAGGACCATGTGATATTTCAGTTTTTCTTTTTTTAATAAATCTGCAAAAATGTCAACAATTCTGTGTTTTTCTGTCAATATGGGGTGCTGTGTGTACATTAATGAGGAAAAAAAAAAAAGAACTTAAATGATTTTAGCAAATGGCTGCAATATAACACAGAGTGAAAAAATTAAGGGTGTCTGAATACTTTCCGTCCCCACTGTATATATATCTTATCTATCTATCTATCTTTCTAGATAGATAGATAGATAGATAGATAGATAGATAGATAGATAGATAGATAGATAGATAGATAGATAGATAGATAGAGGCGTGCTCAAATCGTTGCAACGCCAACTTTGCGGTGCCGCATAGTTTTGAAAAAATAGTTCTTGCACTACTTTTGGTGATTTTGGGTGTGACATGAATAGACATCTGTGCATGAAGCCACAAAAATGTTTATCAAGTTGCACTGACATGCAGCTTTGAAATCGTGTGATTTCAGGTGAAGTCGCACAATTTCAAAGCCACAGTCAGTCAATGTGAACGGGGGCTAAGAGCTTGTTTGTAATAGGTAAATTATATTTAAAACCAAGAGGCCAACAATCAAAAGGGTAAATTCACACAAGTCAAGACCAGCTGCAGTGTAACCGGTTAGAATGACTTTACTGAAATATCTGCCAAAAGGCCATAAACCCTCCAAACACGTTAAAAAAGGATCGACAACGTTGTCGCCCTAAAAAAAAACACAAGGGCCCAGACGTCAAGCGCATGCATACCACTATACACACACACACATTCTAAGGTAAAAATTTGTTATGCTATAAAACAAGGATGTACTGGCCATCAGGACTACCGGGAGTTTCCCGGTAGGCTGGTTTCAGTGGCCGCCTAATCTGCCTATTGCATCTGCGGTGAGCGGTGATCTACCCGTCAATCGCCGACAGCTGGTGCCTGACAGGTAGATCGAGATTTAGCCAGCATGCAAGGTACCGCAGGAAGCGTCTGTAGTAAGTTCTCTCTCATGTTACGCTGCTCCCCGGCGGCCCCTCCTCTCTTCTCGTCCATCCCCATTGGCTTGTGACATCATCTGGGATGAACGAGAAGAGAGGAGGGGCCACCGGGGAACAGCGTGACATGAGAGAGAACTTACACTTCCTGCTACTCTGCATGCTGGCTAGTAAACAATCCCATAATGTGCCATGTGCCCTATGATGTGTCCTATAATGTGCCATGTGCCCTGATGTGCCCCATATTGTGCCATGTGCCCCATCATGTGCCATGTGCCCCACGTGCCATAATGTGCCCTGATGTGCCCCAATGTGCCATGTGCCCCATCATGTGCCCTGATGTGCCATGTGCCGAAATGTGCCCTGATATGCCCCGAGCCCGGATGTCCCCTGTGCCCCGATGTTCCCCATAATGTGCCATGTGCCCTGATGTGCCATGTGCCATAATGTGCCCTGATGTGCCATGTGCCCCATGCCCTGATAAGCCCCGTGCCCTGATGTGCCCTGTACACTGTTGTGCTGGTCTCTGTACCCTGATGTACTGTGACCAGTACCCTGATGTGCTGTGTCCTGATGTGCTATGCCCTGATGTGCCCTGTACGCTGATGTGCTGTGCCCTGATGTGCTGTGCCCTGCACCCTGATGTGTTGTGCCCTGATGTGCTGGGCTCTATACCCTGATGTGCTGTGCCCTGTACCCTGATGTGGCCTGATGGGCTGTGCCCTGATGTGCTGGGCTCTGTACCGTGCCCTGATGTGCACTGTACCCTGTGTTGTGCCCTGGGCCGGTCTGGATGAAGTCCAGGGACACTTTTTTGTCTCAGTCCAGCCCTGGCTACAAACACCTAAGCCAGTGAATCTCTGCTATCCTGTCCCAAGAAGGCTAAGGAAGCACATTGGGCACTGATTTCAGTGTTAACCGGTTCAAATAAATCCACCGTAGAAGGGGTGCACAGCAGAGGGTTGACAAACCGCTAGCTGAACTGCCTCCCTATGGAGAGGGGGACTAAGCTAATACTAATCAGTCACTGTGCCCCTCCATGGGAGCAGGGGGAGTAGCGTTGGTCACTCTCATATGGTGATGAACTGTGACTGGAGCTGCCAGATTGGCGTTGTGGATGGCCAAGCTTCACTGCTGCTTGAACTTCATTGTGAATTAAAAGAAACAGGTGTGCTAATCTATAAGAATATTCACAGTGCAAACATACACATGACAACATTTTAAAGGACATAAAGTCTACTCCTGTAAATACAAGTGTATAAAAATAAATATAAAAATTGGATGAAATGACTCAAAGTGAAAAATATACAATTCAGTTCATAAAAAAATGTGCATACAAGATGTGCATACCAAATGTCCAACTGGCAAACCCTTATACAAAAGGGAACTAAATGAACCAAGTATGTGAAAAAATTCTGTGCTCTTCAAGGGAATTGGGTGAAACAAAATAGGATTTTTTATAACAGCTTACCTGTAAAATCATTTTTTGGAAGTACATCATGGGACACAGAGCACCATAGTAATCACTATGTGGGTATATAGGCACCTTCAGGTAATGGACACTGGTATACCCAATACAGGAAGTTCACTCCCTATAAAACTACTCCTCCCACCAGGAGTACCTCAGTTTTTGTAGCAAAGCAATATACTTAAACCCCAGAAAGAGGGGAGGGACCTCTGTGTCCCATGTTGTACTCCAAGAAAAGGATTTTACAAGTAAGCTGTTCTAAAAATCCTACTTTCTTTATCGTACATCATGGGACACAGAGCACCATAGTAATCACTATGTGGGACGTCCCATAGCAATGCTATTTAAAGGGAGGGAGACACAACCCGTAAGGCACCCCCAGACTTGAGGACCTATACTGCTGCCTGCAGCACACTGCGCCCAAAGGCGATATCCTCATACCTCCTTACATCCACCTGATAAAACCTGGTGAATATATGTACTGAAGACCAAGTTGCAGACCTTACAGATCTGAGCCATGGAGGCCTGGTGACGCACTACCCAAGAAGCACTAACCGCCCTGGTAGAGTGCGCTTTGACTTGAAAAGGGGGAATCTTAACCTTTAAATCATATGTCTGAATTATAACTTGCCGAATCCACTTAGCGACAGTGGATTTCGACGCTGCCTGTCCTTTTTTAGGACCTTCTGGCAGTATAAATAAGACATCAGTCTTCAGAATCTGAGCAGTCGTCTATAAACAGTTGTCTTTTCTAGTACTGCTCCCCAAGCATGAAAGGCTGGCATCTATCATTACCACTTTCCAGATAACTGGTCTGAAGGATTTTCCTTTCAGAAGATTCTGGGTTAGTAACCACCAACTGAGGCTTTGGGACACCCTTGGGGACAGTCGCATTAGTAAGTCTAAATCTTGAATCATTTTGTTCCAAGCAGACAGGATACTGTTTTGCAACAGTCTTGAATGGAACTGGGCATAGAGAACTGCTTTGAATGAAGCCACCATCTTTCCTAACAACCTCATGCAAAGGCGAATGGAGGGATCTCCTTTCGACCTGACTGACTATCTTTACCAGCTCTCTTATGGAGTTGATTTTTGCCTTTTGCAAGGTGCTTCGGCTGACCAATTTTTTAACCACAGAGTCCTACGCATGTGTACTAGCGCAAGGCGGGACGCCTGGTAAATAGAGTCTTTCATGTCATCTATGGCAAAACATAGTGCCTTTGGTAGTTCGGCCAAATCGTGGGCCTGTTGTGCAGGGACCTCCTTAAGGGCCTGTCTAAACTGGTCCTTTAGGGACTGACTATTGCAACGACTGCAGGCTGAGTCATGGCTCCTGCCAAGGAAAAAGAGGATTTTAACAGGAATTCCAACCTTTTATCTGTCAGATCCTTAAGCATTTGTGCATTGTCTACTGGGCAAGTTAGACTATTATTCACACTGGAAATCTCAGCATCAACGGCTGGTACATTCCAACTTTTGGTGATTTTTTTCCTCCATGGGATAGAGTGCTGTGAATCTATTTGGGGGGAAAATATGCTTATCTGGGTGATCCCATTCAGCATAAATAAGTTTTTCTGGAGTACAAGCTACTTGTTGTACCTCCCTTCCCCCAGGGGGGAAATGTTCTGGATGAGGAATCCCCCCTGCCTTGCTGAGACCACACACATGCTGTTTAGCTGGGACTCTGAGCTGACTGAGAGGCAAAGTACTAAGGTATGCATTTACTCCCTCTAGTGGAGACTTTAGGCATGACAACATTTTACTTTACTATGGAAGAAAAAAAACATAGGTGGACTTTTTACAGTTCCTAGGCTTCTTCCCTTAACTTTTCCTCACTGCAGTATACTACTGTAACAGACAGATCCAAACTTCACCCATCACGGCGGGCTGCATTAGCAAACCTTCAAGGGCCGGGTCCCTAATATAGTTATTCCACTCCCTTGGACCTGTATTAGCATGCCGCCAGGAAAAAAAAAACTTTAGGTAATGTAGCATGACCAAAAAGTCCTGGGTCATGGGGTCCGGCCCTGCAAAAAGAGAGGCGTTACAGGCAAAACCTTGTGCTTCATATACGAGGTCCGGGCACCATCCACTTTGGCCTCAGTGGCACTTTGGATGGATCCGGTCTATGGAGGCTGTTTAAATCAAGCAGGGATCCCTCCAGTGGAGCTCTTCATAGCACTACTTCACTCGTGGCCAACACCTTAGACACTGGCGAAAAAACTGAGGTACTCCTGGTAGGAGGAGGGGGTTTTATAGGGAGTGAACTTCCTGTATTGGGTATACCAGTGTCCATCACCTGAAGGTGCCTATATACCCACATAGTGATTACTATCGTGTTCCATGATGTACAATAAAGAAATAAGGCAACTTCAGTGCTCTTCAAAACACAAAGACTTTAAATATCCCATCACCACATAGATTCACTTCTTACCAGATAGCAGTAGTTTCAAGCATTGGATAATAATCCCACCATGCTCCAACAGACTGGGCTGTAAAAACAAACCAAATTGCAGATAACAGCAGTATCAGACACTGGACAATGATCCCATCAGGCTCAAACAGCTTAACCGCTTGCCAACCAGCCGCCGTAGTTGTACTGCGGCAGAATGGCATGGGCAGGTGAATTGCTGTCATGTTACGTCGCTCCTTAAGGCGGCCACTAGGGGGGGGGGGGCGCAGCTCGCCCCCGGAGCGGAGTGCTCCCTCGATAATGTCGCAGTCACGATGATAAAAAAAAAAAAAAACGCAGATCGCCGCCATTACTAGTAAAAAAAAAAAAAATAATAATAAACATGCTATAAATCTATCCCCTATTTTGTAGACGCTATAACTTCTGCGCAAACCAATCAATGTACGCTTATTGCGATTTTTATTACCAAAAATGTGTAGAAGAATACATATCAGCCTAAACTGAGAAAAATTTGCTTTTTTAAAAAAAAAAAAAATGGGGATATTTAGTATAGCAAAATTACAAAATATTGTTTTTTTTCAAAATTGTTGCTTTTTTTGTGTATAGCGTAAAATAAAAACCACAGAGATGATCAAATACCACCAAAAGAAATCTCTATTTGTGGGAAAAAAGGACGTCAATTTTGTTTGGGTACAATGATGCACGACCGCGCAATTGTCAGTTAAAGCGACGCAGTGCCGAATCGCAAAAAGTGCTCTGGTCAGGAAGGGGGTAAAATCTTCCGGGGCTGAAGCGGTTAAGCTGTAAAAGTGGACCTGGTTTATCAGTGGACGCAGGAATCACGGCACCTTTGAAAAAGCTGAAATCCAATCTGGCAGCACAAGGATAAATCCCAGCGCATAAGGGAAGAAGAGGAAAGCCTCGTAGTGCAATATGTTTCAGCGGGGGTTTATTAAAACAGCACACTAAAAATTTACATCAAGGCAACCAAACATCAGCAAAAATAAATGCACATAAACAAACAGAGCGGTGGTTTGCACCAGCCAGGACAAACGTTTAGACGACGGTGGAGCCCATTGTGAGACAAACATACTTGGTTCACCTTGTTCCCTTTTGTATAACGGTTTGCCAGTTGGACATTTTCTTATGCACATTTTTTTATGCACCTTTTATGAACTGAATCGAATATTTATCACTTTATGCAGTTATTTCAACCAATTTTTTTATTTATTTTTATACACTTGTTTTATGCCCTTAAATTTTTGTCATGTATATGTTTTCACTGTGAATATTCTTATAGATTAGCGTACCTGTTTCTTTTAATTATCTATGCTTATTGTAGGGGTTCGGACCTTTTGGGTTGCTCTTTTTTTTAAATCTATATAATTTTCATTTATTTATGTGTTTGATTTCTCCATTTCAATAGTCACACTTCACTTCACCAGGAGAGTAGGATAAGCGCAGGATTTGAACCCTTTTTGAACTGTATTGTTGCTACCCAGCTTGTCGCCACTCTAACCCCTCTCTCTCTATCTGCATAACTGCATGTTGCTAATAGACTCGGCTGTCTGTGATAATTTCTTTGGACCATTGGCTTCAGCATATGGCTATTCTTCACCAACTGCTTTCAAGCAGTACCACGTATGATTGATTAACTCTTATGCCCCGTACACACGGTCGGACTTTGTTCGGACATTCCGACAACAAAATCCTAGGATTTTTTCCAACGGATGTTGGCTCAAACTTGTCTTGCATACACACGGTCACACAAAGTTGTCGGAAAATACGATCATTCTGAAACACATACGTCGGGACTATAAACGGGGCAGTGGCCAATAGCTTTCATTTCTTTATTTATTCTGAGCATGCGTGGCACTTTTGTCCGTCGGATTTGTGTACACACGATCGGAATTTCCGACAACGGATTTTGTTGTCGGAAAATTTTATATCCTGCTCTCAAACTTTGTGTGTCGGAAAATCCGATGGAAAATGTCCGATGGAGCCCACACACGGTCGGAATTTCCGACAACACGCTCCGATCAGACATTTTCCATCGGAAAATCCGACCGTGTGTACGGGGAATTAGATTCACATGAACAGTGCTTTAATACCAATAACAATATCACCCAATGCTGCAGGCCAAGCAGAATGAACTGTGCTTATTCTCCTATACTAGATAATGCTCAACCATTTTCATGGCCATCCACAACGCCCATCCGGCAGCTCCAGTCACAGTTCATCACCATATGAGAGTGACCAACGCTTCTCCCTTTGCTCCCATGGAGGGGCACAGTGACTGATAGTATTATGTGGAGACAGTTCAGCTAGTGGTTTGTCAACCCCTTGCTGTACAACACCCCTTCTCCGGTTGATTCATTGGAACCGGTTAACACTGAAATCAGTGCCTGATGTGTTTCCTTAACCCTGTTGGGGCAGGATAGCAGAGATCCAACGGCTTGGGTGTTTATAGCATAACAAAGCTATTAACCTTACAATTGTTGTATGTCTGCATGGTGGTATGCATGAGCTTGATGTCTGGGTCCTTGTGTGTTTTTTTAAGGGTGACAATGTTGTCAGACATTTAACTTGGTGTTTGGAGGGCTTATAGCCTTTTGGTTAATTTTTGTATTTTAATAAAATCATTCTAACCGGTCACACCACAGCTGGTCCTCATTTACAACTATTTGGTGGGTGGTCAGTCTGCGACTTCCTGTTTTCACTTGTTCATAATAGCGGCAAGGACTGCTGCTCCTCTGAATAGCGATCCATGCTCAGATTCCTTCTCAGAGGCATTTGACAGGTGGAGAAATGGCAATAATAAAAAGGCACCCCTGCCCGTCTGCTAAACCACAACTTCTTTGCCTGCGTCTTTCCCTGACAAGCAGTAATGTGAACCAAGCCTTAGACTGGGGTGCCTCGAGCCTGGAAATACTTTTCAAGGGAACCGGGACTGGAGAAAGGTTGAAAAACACAGGTCTGAAAAATGCATTCTACGTCCTATAGATGTGGTCACTATAAAATTAATTTTGTACTAGTCTGTATAGTATACTGATTACCAGAGACTATTCAGAGTCCTGTAGTAGTGCTGTAAGTTATGCATTGCTGGGCACATCACTCATACTGCAGATGGACACGGTTTTACAATTCATGATTTTATGTACGGTTATTCGCTATTCACCATAATCTTACCCACCTGAAATGACTTCAAGTAGTAACATGAGTTTAAGGCCATCTCGGAAATCCTCATCTATGTTCTCAATTTGTGTCCCAGCTTTCCGGAGATGTGAGTTACACCAGGCTGTGAAGGTCTGTAAAGAAGAAGAAGTTCAATGATCAATGGCAGGAAAACAAGTGTAAAAGCATAACAAAGTAACAAACTATAATTCATGAAATAAAAGGCGAAACCACATACTGTTTGGTAATGGAAGAAAATGCATGCCAAGTACGCGCCTTCCATGTAAAAGAACAGCAGGTTTTTTTTTCCCATGCTCTTTACCATTTTTCGTTTTCAGTCATTTCTTGTAGTATGCAAAGACGAGTGAAAAAGCTAGAAAATGCATGAAGTGAATATACAATACACCTGTTGTGCTCCGGGTATCAGGAAGTGTAAACCTCTCGCACATGTGCTGAAGGCCACTTTCAATACAGGTGTGTATGGGGACTGCTTGCTATGGATTGGGACCAATTTATGGCATCCCCTAACAGACACATGTAAAATAATCAAACACATTAGGAGTTTTGTATGGCCACTCCTCAGCATGAGGCAAAAAATCAAAAAACAAAAAAACACGGCTTTTTTAATAGGAGCCCCTACAAATCATACATCTGCAGCCCACCCAGGATCAGCAAGGAAAGAAAAGTTTCAGCAGGTTGTTGAGAAATCAAAACCACCCAGCTATTACAAGATACAGAAAGGGTTGTTTAGACCAGAGTTCTTCTTTAAGATTAAATTAACTCAGCTAATCCAGGCCTGACATTGCTCCACCATTGCATTACAACAAGCCAACTAATTATCACCTTTATCCCTATCGTTTATGTTCAGATCACTAAAACATTGATCACTTTACAATTCCTCTGCATCATATCATTAATCATCATCAGTTTGCTTGTGTTCTTTGTCATTATGGCATCCTGTTGCCAGCTATTGATCAAAGCATTAATCTTCTTTGCTGTATTCAAGTCTTGGTCTGGATTCCATCTATCTTTTTACAGGACAATGTTTATGCCTCATGGCACTTTCTGGTTTGAGTCGTACGTGATTGTTCTGCTCTGTGTCATTGCGCGTTTTGCAGAAGAGGCCTTTTTTGGTGCTGACTGAGTAAAAAAACAACATGATTGTACAGCCTTTAAGGACAAATTTACTTTTTTTTTCCTCCTAGCAAAAATGCTGTGACCACAGTATGTAGAGGGAAGCTTTAAGGACCCAGACACTTTTGTGCTACACCAGCTCACTAAATATAGAAGGGAGTAAAACAAAAATGCCAAATTACAGACATTTCCTCCAATGTTTCAGGGATAAGGAAATTGTTATTTTTTTTACTATTAGGCAGTTACAGTAAATTCAGAGGAACTGGATAGATTTCAACGTACACGGGTCAGATTCAGATCAACCAAGAATGAATTTGAACACATTCAAGCACCAGGGTAGTCCATGGACCTATAATAGCTAATGTTAGAATTCCTAACTGCCATAGACAACGTGAGCATGCAGGTTATACAGTATAGAGGTTTTGTCAGCTATAAGCAGAGCCCACAGTCAAGGAAGAAATATGGCTTATACATACTGTTACATAGTTGATTATTATACTTCAAAGAGGTCGGCACTAGGCAGTAAGAGGAAATCTCAACAGCAATTGAAATTACATTTAAAGTGGTGATGGCAAACCTTGGCACCCCAGATGTTTTGGAACTACATTTCCCATGATGCTCATGTACTCAGCAGTGTACATTATGGGAAATGTAGTTCCAAAACATCCGGGGTGCCAAGTTATAAAGGCTCAAGGTTTTTTACCTTCATGTATTATATACATAAAGGTAAAAAAGCCTTCTCTGTGCAGCCCCCCCCCCCTCCCCAAATACTTACATGAGCCCAATCTTCTTCCAGTGCTGTGCACCAGAACCTGAGCTCTGCAGGGACTCTCCCTCCTCATTAGCTGAGACAGCATCTGGAACCGTTGGCTCCCGCTGCTGTCATTCACAGCCAACGAGCCAATGAGGAGAGACCGGGGCGGGGCCGAGCCGCGGCTGTGTGTGTGTGTGAATGGAGACACAGAGCAGTGGCTTGGGAGAGAGCCTGCCTGGGTGCCCCCACAGCAAGCTGTTTGCTCTGTGGGCACTCAGGAGGAGGAAGGGTCATAAGTATGTGTAGCCTATTGCATTGGGTGTGCACCCCAGAGCTCAAACACATGTGCCTGTGCATGAAAAACCACACACACACACTATAAATAAACGTAAACAAACATTTTCAAATTCATTAAAACATGGACATGTCAGTGGGGCAGCGGAGGGTGTCAGTGGGGCAGCGGAGGGTGTCAGTGGGGCAGCGGAGGGTGTCAGTGGGGCAGCGGAGGGTGTCAGTGGGGCAGCGGAGGGTGTCAGTGGGGCAGCGGAGGGTGTCAGTGGGGCAGCGGAGGGTGTCAGTGGGGCAGCGGAGGGTGTCAGTGGGGCAGCGGAGGGTGTCAGTGGGGCAGCGGAGGGTGTCAGTGGGGCAGCGGAGGGTGTCAGTGGGGCAGCGGAGGGTGTCAGTGGGGCAGCGGAGGGTGTCAGTGGGGCAGCGGAGGGTGTCAGTGGGGCAGCGGACGGTGTCAGTGGGGCAGCGGACGGTGTCAGTGGGGCAGCGGACGGTGTAGGAGGCTCATTGGCTTTTGTGAAATAGAGGTCTAAACAGACCACCGATGTCTCACTTTTGAGACAGTGAAAGGGACTGAGGACAGATTTCCCAGTCTTTCTCTGCAGCCTCAACTGCAATGAATGAACGGCAAGTGCTCTGTGCTGAACGGCTTCCTGTTAATTCACAAACGGAAGCATACAAAACACAGTTTACTATGCTTCAGTTATAAATGAACATGTTGAGTGATTGGCATTGAAAAAAGAAGAGGTACAGGGACAGTAGGGGTGGTAAGGGTGGCATACACTGGTTCTGATCCACTGTATTTTCCTCCTCCTGACACTGAATTCCGGCGGGAGGGAGAGGAGGAGAAGCAGACTTTCAATGGCTACAGGAGTAAAATACAGATCAGATCCAGTTAACGCTATCCCTCCTGCTCAGGAAGGATTATAGTTTACGCATCACCTGCCCATGATCGACAGGTAGATTGTGATCAACGGGTTGCTGACCCCTGGATTAGGGTGTGCCCAGTAGGGGTGCAACGGATCGTTGCCGATCCGTGATCCGTACGGATCACCCTCCGTGGATCGGCACACCCGCGATCCGCGGAGCACTTTTCGGGCCTCAGCCATAGGAAAGGCCCCGGCTTCGGCCTAGCTCCGGAGCGGCGGCCATCTTGGTACACCCGGAAGTGGCCGCTGTCTCGACAGGAAGTGACATTTCGTCGCCGCCATCTTGCTACACCCCACACTCCTGCACAGTACAATAATGATAGAGTGAGAAGGGGGCAAGCGGACATCTTGTTACACCCACCGGAGTTTTACATTTAAAAGCCATTTTCAACACAAAACTGAGCTTATATGCACAAATACTGTATTTATGCATATAAGCTCGGTTTTGTGTTGAAAATGGCTTTTAAATCTAAAACTCCAGTGGGTGTAACAAGATTTGTGTGTTTTTTTTTTTTTGTTTTTTTTTTTATGCTGATCCGAGGATCGATCCGATCCGTGAGATTTTTGATCCGTTGCACCCCTAGTGCCCAGGCACATCCGGCACACCCCTTGTGCATGCCTATGGTTAGGGTCTAGGAATGCCGGCACGGGACCTGAGAAGAGGAGAATTGGGGGCTGCTCTGTGCAAAACCACTGCACAGAGGAGACAAGTATGACATGTTTATTATTTTATTGTAACAATATCCAAAGCTTTAATATCACTTTAAAGGGTAAGTTCACCTTTACAGAAAAAACTCTGTAAGGTGAACTTACACAGGTCCCCCTCCTCGCCCCCAACCGGTCCCACCGACCTGTACCGCCACAATCGCCGGTTCTAAGCCCCGGTATATCCGCCCGGGGCTTAGAAATCCTCTGATGTGAATGTCCAAAACGTTCCTGTCAGGGGGACCTGTGTAAGTTCACCTTATAGATTTTTCTGTAAAGGTGAACTTACACTTTAATTCTTCCCAACTCTAACCAAACAAAAACTTTTGGTTGGTGTTCGAGTTTAACCACTTTGGCCCCAGAAGGATTTAACCCCTTCCTGACCAGAGCCCTTTTTTCGATACGGCACTGCGTCGCTTTAATGGACAATTGTGCGGTCGTGCAACATTGCACCCAAACAAAATTGACATCCTTTTTTCCCACAAATAGGAGATTCTTTTGGTGGTATTTGATCACCTGTGCGGTTATTTTTTGCGCTATAAACAAAAAAAGAGCGACAATTTTGAAAAAAAGCAAATATGTTTTACTTTTTGCTATAATAAACATCCCCAAAAAATATATAAAAAAAATAAATTTCTTTCTCTGTTTAGGCCAATATGTATTCTTCTACATATTTTTGTTAAAAAAATAAAAAAATCGCAATGAGCATTTATTGATTGATTTGCGCAAAAGTTATAACGTCTACAAAATAGGGGATAGATTTATGGCTAGAGATGTGAAGGAAACATAAAACGGAAACATAAAACGTTTTTTTTCTGTTGTTTTCCTGAAGGCTTTTTTGTTTTTTTCCCCAAAAATTGGAAAAATTGAAAAAAGATAAAAAAATTGTGGAATATTTTATTTTAACATGATGAATAAAATATTTTAAGACAGGGTGTTCAAATATTTTCCGAATCATTTCTAAAAAAAAAAAAAAAAAAAATGTATGATATCAGATTATTCTAATTTCTGTTCACTGAGTGAGGACAAGCAAGTCCTAGGTAACAAACTGAACCCTCCAAAGCAAGAACAGTATTCATTTCTTCCTTTAGGAGGTGCTGTGCTGCTATTGTAACAAGAAAAAGGTTTCAGTTTTGCTTTTGCATGTTAGTGGGTGTGTTTGGTTTGTTCTGTCTTCTTCACTAGGCCTTAAAAGCACTGGAAGAAAATACAGAGCAACAAAAAGGACCTGAAAGTATATACTTACATTTTTATTGTGACTGCGACATTATGGCGGACACATCGGACACTTTTGACACCATTTTGGGACCATTATTTATACAGCGATCAGTCCTATAAAAATGTACTGATTACTGTGTAAATGACATTGGCAGGGAAGAGGTTAAACACTAGGGGGGGGGGGGGGGCGATCAAGGGGTTAAGTGTGTCCTAGGGAGTGATTGTAACTGTGGGGGGAATGGGCTACCACTGACATGACAGCGATCACTGCTGCCGATGACAGGGAGCAGTGATCGCTGTCATGTCACTAGGCAGAACAGGGAAATGCCTTGTTTACAAAGGCATCTCCCCGTTCTTCCACTCCGTGACACGATCGTGGGCCCTAGAGTCCGCAGGACCCGCAGTCACAGAGTATGTGGCGGGCGCGCGCTCACAATGCTGCAATTTAAAGGGGCTGTACCTGTACGCTCATTTGCCCCACCGTGCCAACATACATCGTGGTGCACTGGTCGGCATGAGGTTAAAGCCCAACTCCGGGAAACCTAAAAACCCTCCCTTGCAGTGGGGCTGTGCTGCACTACAAGGGCCAACTGCTTGTTTAGCTCTAGGGGAAGGAAAAGCACTTTTACTTAACTGATCCTCCACTCCCCTGGCAGATGGTGCTCCCCCATACTCCAGTGATGGATTGTTCCTCAGCGGTCTCACATCCATTTCTACGGTATGGTCCCTGCATCATTCTCAATGACGTCAGAGGACCTAAGATGGCACTGCTCAGATCCTCTTAAAAGCCATCTTTCTTTCACACAATCCTTAAAAGCAGTGACCCCACAGTGGGGGAAGAGAGAGACAAGGTTTGAACCCAATACCATAGGAAAGAAGAGGCTGCGGGGTCCCAAATGAAAGGAGGATTAAGTAAGAAAGTGTTTTATGACATAGGTCTCTTTCTTATACTATTGTGTGATATTTTATGCACATTTAAAATTTTGCTAGTCATTGTGCTTTGTTCGAACCTCTTTTTTTTCCTTTTTTTTAAATGAATGTTTGTAATTGTTTTTTCTTGCTAAATAAAAATGATTGGAAAAGAAATGCATTTTCCCATGTCCCCTATACATAAATGAGCACTGCAAGTGGTTTTTAGGTTTCCGGTGTTCAGCTTTAGGCGCTAATAGTAACTGGGCTATAGAAAAAGGTAATATGATCTAGCCATTGCATTACAACACTTTTATAATAAAAACATCTGCAAGTTTGCCTTGCTTTTAGCATCTTCATAGCAATCCTATACAAAAGACAAAAAAACTCTATTTGTGAAAAGGAGCTCTTTAAATCTTAGGAGAGGATAATACGCTATTTCTATACTTTACCAATTTACAACGTTTACAATCAAACAAAAGAATTCTTTATTAGCAAAGAGACACAACAGAAAAATAAAAGTTTAAATTAGAACTATAGGCAAAAATTTTTTTCCCCCATCTTGAATATAGTAAGGAATGGGTCGTAAACCCCGTCAGTTTTTATTTTATTTTTTGCCATCTGTGTCCCATTGGGGAGATTTCCCCTCACTTCCTGTACCATAACCAAACAGAAAGAGGGGAAATACTTGCAAATTACGCAAATCCCTTGGGGGACCTCCAGGTTGTCACAACTAGTGTCCTCATTGGAAGGTTTCCCCTCGGTTACTTTTCCGGGGACAGCCCAAAATTTGGGATTTTCATTTACATTCATCTTCCATAATACTGGTAGACAGGACAAATAGAAAGGGTAAATCTCCGTAACGGAGGCACAGACTGCAATAAAAACCTGACAGAGGTTCTAATCCATTCCTAAACTAACAAAAAAATCGTTTTACCGTCAGATATACTAAAAACTGAACTTTGAGCAGAAATGTTATCTCATATTTGAACAGGTAATTCCTTACTCTTAAAGTAGAGCTATAGGCAATTTTTTTTCCTTCATTTTGGATAGAGCAAGGGAGGGTTATAACCCGTCAGATTTTTTTTTTCAGCATGTGTCCCATTGCAGAGATTTCCCTTCACTTCCTGTTCCATAGCCAAACAAGAAGTGGGAAGAAATCCATGCAAATTAAGGGAATTTCTTGGGGACCCCCAGGTCCCCATTGGAAGATTTTCTCAAACATCATATATTTTCTAAAGGCAGAGGACACATAGAATAAAAGCATGGTAGTTGGAATTTTTTATGCCCCAGGATATTAACACAACACAACACACACACACACACACACACACACACACACACACACACTAAATTCTCCAACTTTTCTGTAAAACAGAAAAGATGAGGCAACGTCAATGAAATAGATACCAAATATGTCAAAATTCAAAACCACAGGCGCCTGCAACATGGCGACAAACTTCGACACTCGAAACTGTCCATAGGCAATGCTTTAGAAACCTTCACATGTCGTCATCAACTTATCAAGCTAGGGTTAACCATAAATAACGGCTCGAAAATTATTTCCTCATTTTGGAGTGTAAGGATTACGCAGCATGTGGCTTTGTATGTGCTCATGTGAAATTAAAAAATATAGTATAAGAATTAAAAAAAATAAATTTCACAAGTGAATTTTATTTTAATTTAATGCTTTCACAAGGGGGCTAAAGCTCCTAAATTATAGCACTTTTAAATGACATCCCCTAAACTCAGATCAGGGACACAGGGTCCTTGATCGCTGCTTTCCCTGGCTCTCCTAGCCAACCCTTCTTTATAAAATGCACCCACAGGGCAGCTGCACACTGTGGCACCATGTGGTTTCCTGCACCTGAAAATGCGCAGTCTGCTGGGCATAATCACACCGGTTCCCAACCTGCATGTGTGTGAATCAAGCCCAGAACTAAACATATATTTCTAAAGAACATCACTGTGCTTTATACGTATTTATCTTGTGGTATGGCCATTGTAAGGACATACAGCCACTTTAAAAGATGGTCCCTTTAGTCCAGGGGTCTCCAAACTTTCTAAACAAAGGGCCAGTTTACTGAGCTTCAGACTTTAGGGGGGCCGGAGTGTGGCCAGTGGAAGTAGAAAATGCCCAGGCATCAGTGGGAGTAAGCAACGTCCCATCTTTGGTATTAGGAGAGGAATAGTGCCCCATCGCCTTGGTGGCAGCGGCACGAATAGCGCCCCATCGCGTTGGTGGCAGCGGCACGAATAGCGCCCCATCGCGTTGGTGGCAGCGGCACGAATAGCGCCCCATCGCGTTGGTGGCAGCGGCACGAATAGCGCCCCATCGCGTTGGTGGCAGCGGCACGAATAGCGCCCCATCGCGTTGGTGGCAGCGGCACGAACAGCGCCCCAGAGCGTTGGTGGCAGCGGCACGAATAGCGCCCCATCGCGTTGGTGGCAGCGGCACGAACAGCGCCCCATCGCGTTGGTGGCAGCGGCACGAACAGCGCCCCATCACGTTGGTGGCAGCGGCACGAATAGCGCCCCATCGCGTTGGTGGCAGCGGCACGAATAGCGCCCCATCGCGTTGGTGGCAGCGGCACGAATAGCGCCCCATCGCGTTGGTGGCAGCGGCACGAATAGCGCCCCATCGTTGGTGGCAGCGGCACGAATAGCGCCCCATCGTTGGTGGCAGCGGCACGAATAGCGCCCCATCGTTGGTGGCAGTGGGACGAATAGCGTCCCATCGTTGATGTCAGTGCAGTACATATTGCCCCATCGTTGGTGGCAGTGTTAGAAATAGTGCCCCAAGGGCTGGACAAAGTGTTTGATTCAAAAACACATTATTCACATTTGAAGGCAAAAGCTTTTTTTTGCAATTAAATGTTTTTTTCTTTCATTTTCAACTCCTAACAGCACATTGCATTTAGCATTGTGTAGGACAATCAGAAAACACAAGTGTTTTTAGTAAAATGCTGAAATTGCACAGTTTTTTAGCCCATGCAGGTTTTGTTTTTTTACTGACAGACCATGCTACATAAACACGTCCATCCATGAGGTAAACATAATAGTCTGTTATTATAGCATAGACTGTAAGGATCCATTTCTAACACTTCTAGAAAGGGCAGAACAATGGCTTTTCTGTGCCCAGGATTATGAGGTAATAACCAAGACATCAGGCCAAGCACTTTACAACAGTCACAGTCAGTGGTTTCTAACAGTCATAGCTCACCGCACTTCCTGGGTTTGTGAAAACACAAGCGCCCTGACTAACTCTTTCCTCTTCTGAACACACAAGGTTACCTGTGAGACTTTCTGAAAAGCTACAACACTAATATGAATATGTCACAGAATAGGACAAGAGTTTGTGAAAGCTGCATGATGACACAATCCCAGGTTATGACAAAGTAGCAATTAGTTATGTTATAAATACAATGCTTCTGTACCAAAACATAAGGTTAACACCACAAATGGGCGTTTATGGTCTGGTGGCCAAGAATAGGAAATTCAGCTGAGCCTTGGAGATAACAGTAGGTAGTAATGCAGCATAATTCACTCTTTACAGCAGTTTATAAAAGGATGTTAAAGTTAAATTCTAGGGAATAAAAAGGGACCCCTCCCTCCATAGTTAAGATTAACAGCTCATTTTGTATAAGGTAGTGGTTCACCAAAATGAAAATTCTGGTGCAGAAACCGGAAATTCAGGATGCACTTGGCTGAAACTGAAATTGACGTAAAGAAAAAAAAAAAAAAAAAAATTATATACATACATACACACACACATATATACACACACACACACACATACATACATACATACATACATACATATATATATATATATATATATATATACACACAGTGGGGATGGAAAGTATTCAGACCCCCTTAAATGTTTCACTCTTGGTTATATTGCAGCCATTTGCTAAAGTTTAAGTTCATTTTAAGTTCATTTTAATGTACACACAGCACCCCATATTGACAGAAAAACACAGAATTGTTGATATTTTTGCAGATTTATTAAAAAAGAAAAACTGAAATATCACATGGTCCTAAGTATTCAGACCCATTGCTCAGTATTTAGTAGAAGCACCCTTTTGATCTAATACAGCAAAGAGTCTTTTTGGGAAAGATGCAACAAGTTTTTCACACCTGGATTTGGGGATCCTCTGCCATTCCTCCTTGCAGATCCTCTCCAGTTCTGTCAGGTTGGATGGTAAACGTTTGTGGACAGCCATTTCTAGGTCTCTCCAGAGATGCTCAATTGGGTTTAAGTCAGGGCTCTGGCTGGGCCATTCAAGAACAGTCACGGAGTTGTTGTGAAGCCACTCCTTCATTATTTTAGCTGTGTGCTTAGGGTCATTGTCTTGTTGGAAGGTAAACCTTCGGCCCAGTCTGAGATCCTGAGCACTCTGGAGAAGGTTTTCGTCCAGGATATCCCTGTACTTGGCCGCATTCATCTTTCCTTCAATTGCAACCAATCGTCCTGTCCCTGCAGCTGAAAAACACCCCCACAGCATGATGCTGCCACCACCATGCTTCACTGTTGGGACTGTATTGGACAGGTGATGAGCAGTGCCTGGTTTTCTCCACACATACCGCTTAGAATTAAGGCCAAAAAGTTCCATCTTGGTCTCATCAGACCAGAGAATCTTATTTCTCACCATCTTGGAGTCTTTCAGGTGCTTTTTAGCAAACTCCATGCCGGCTTTCATGTGTCTTGCACTGAGGAGAGGCTTCCGTCGGGCCACTCTGCCATAAAGCCCCGACTGGTGGAGGGCTGCAGTGATGGTTGACTTTCTACAACTTTCTCTCATCTCCCGACTGCATCTCTGGAGCTCAGCCACAGTGATCTTTGGGTTCTTTTTACCTCTCTCACCAAGGCTCTTCTCCCCCGATAGCTCAGTTTGGCCGGACAGCCAGCTCTAGGAAGGGTTCTGGTTCTGAATACTTAGGACCATGTGATATTTCATTTTTTTTTTTTTAATAAATCTGCAAAAATGTCAACAATTCTGTGTTTTTCTGTCAATATGGGGTGCTGTGTGTACATTAATGAGGAAAAAAAAAAATGAACTTGATAATTAATGATTTTAGCAAATGGCTGCAAAATAACAGAGTGAAAAATTTAAATATATATATATATATATATATATATATATATATATATATATATATATATATATGTGTGTGTGTGTGTGTGTGTGTGTGTGTGTGTGTGTGTGTGTGTGTGTGTGTGTGTGTGTGTGTGTGTGTGTGTGTGTGTGTGTGTGTGTGTGTGTGTGTGTGTGTGTGTGTGTATCTCTCTCTAGAGAGAGAGAGAGAGAGAGAGAGAGAGAGAGAGAGAGAGAGAGAGAGAGAGAGATACACACACACACACACACACACACACATATATATATATATACACACACACACACACACACACATTATCGTATTATATTTGACTATTTTCAGCCATTATTGGCACCTGTTCAGCTGATGGGCTGCTTTCACACAGAGCAGTTTTCTAAAGCGCAAAAAAAAATCAAGAAAAATGCATCCCTTTAAAAATGTTATGCATGTCTTGAATGGTCCGCTGCTCTTCCGTGGTGTTAAAAATCCTGCTTGCTGCATTTTTTGGTGCATATTTGGTCAGTTAAAAAAAAACCCTGAACCAAAAACGCATCTCCCGATTAAAATGCATCGAATACTCAGCAAGAATGCATCAAAAACAGACCCGTGTTGCGTTTTTGAGTCACATGACCTATGAAAAACACACCGTAAGCAAAATCATGTGTGGTTTTGGCAGCTATTAAATCGGCACCTTTTTTTCTATCAGCAAAAAGCTGCTAACCCCATTTTCGTCCGCTATTTTTGGGTGCATCCCTAGTATAAGATGATATACTTACCTTTTTCCTCGCTGCAACCCAGTTAGCACCCCCCTCTCCCTGGCCCTGAATTCCATAGGCAACAGTGGTGGTGCACATGGACATGTCAGTTTATGTGATGCACATGTAAACATTTGCACAAAACGTTTATGTGCGTGCTGCTAAAACAATGAAACAAAAACAGATACAGATTTTTCTGGATTTGGTTTGATACAGCTAAATGCTACAACCTAAACGCTGCATGAATAGGCCCGGAGCATACAATACTGCTATCAGAAAAAAAAAAAAAAAAAACTGTACATAGTACCGTTCTGATTGCAGTGCATTTTAAGCCTGTGTGCAAGAGTAATGCCGCGTACACACGGTCGGACTTTTCAGCTACAAAAGTCTGACAGCGCGTCCGACAGACTTTCGCCGGACTTTCTAACGACTTGCCTACACACGATCACACCAAAGTCCGACGGATTTGTACGTGATAACGTACACCGGACTAAAATAAGGAAGCCAGTAGCCAATATCTGCCCTAGCGTCGGTTTTTGTCGTCGGACTAGCATACAGACGAGCGGATATCTGGGTCCGGCGGAGTTACGACGTAAAGATTTGAAGCATGTTCCAAATCTAAAGTCCGTCAGATCTGCAACTGGAAAAGTCTGCTGAAGGTCCGGTGAAGCCCACATACGATCGGATTGTTTGCCGGATTTGGTCCGTCGGCGTCCGACCGTGTGTACGTGGCATAAAAGTAGCAAAAAAAAAAAAAATCACCTCTAGGTTTACAAATCATTGTTTTGCATACAACATCTTCATGAACCATTAACTGGGGGCATGGCAGGGGTGTATCCTTTTTATTAAAAGGTGTCCCTCTTTGCCATCAAAAAAGTTGGGAGGTACGAGTCCAATACACTTGATTTGTGTTTTTTTTTTTTCAGCACAAGGAACAGCACATTTAATGAGAAGTATCCCGTGTGCGGGTGCCGGCTATCGGTATTGAAATATTCCATCCTCTGTCCCACCCAAACAGCGGTAACCTTCTAATGCTGCGGGGGTTAATACAACTGCTGGATCTGTCATAGGCTCTTCTCAAGATAGCGAACTATGCCCACCCTTAGAGCTGCACGATTCTGGAAAAAATGAGAATCACGATTCTTTTGCTTGGAATAAAGATCACGATTCTCTCACGATTCTAAAAAAAAAATGATAATGAGGCATAGCAAATAAAAGCAAACATGTCATTGCTTCGTAAGAATAGTGGGGGACGCCCGGGTATTCCTATATGCATCGCTTCGTATTACCTATTCAGCAGGAATCTTTAAGCTGCTGTGACTTGTAAGTTGCTGTTCACTGTCCCTGTCAGACACACCAATGACAAGCTCAAGAGCCCTTTAAAAAGTAAGACAAACAGCTGTGCAAACAAAATGCTGAGGCTTACGTGATATATCCACAGATTATATGAGAGCCAATGTAGAGGACAGAGATCAGACCAACATTTACTGGTGGATCATAAATATATCTATATGCATCACTTCATATTACCTAAAGCCTGCTTCTGTGAACTGTGATGGAATTGGAGAGTGTGCACACTGCGCAGGCTCTCCGACTAAGTGACAGCGTGGTTCCGCCCACGCACAGGCATCCACCGCGGCGCATCACTCTCTGCTCTGCTGACAACTGACGTCAGTTCCGATATCGGCGCCATAAGTGCCATATGCGTTCCACGCTGGTTTCCGACGGCTTCTCCTCCGGTCCAGGCTACATCCCAAGAAAATCGAGGTAATCCAGGCTGTAGATCACGGGGGTTGTGTGTGAATGGAAATTGCGATTCTACGTGTGATTAATTGTGCAGCTCTACCCACCCTCTGTCCCCTTACTCCACTCATACCTTCACTATAGCTTCCCATCAATGAAAAGCGATCCATGAATGGAGGTGGCGACCCTTTCATTCATCCATTCATTCATTCCTCCTCCAATCACAAAGTACTTTTCATTGCTGGAAGCTATAGTACAGCTTCTATGAATGAAACAGGATAGCAGAAAGGGTGAGCAGTCGGCACTCTTCACGATTTCTTATGACAGGTCCAGCGGCTGTGTTAACCCCCATAGCACTGGAAGATTACTAAAAATGCCAATTTGTGCATTCCTTTTGTTAAAGCACACTGACATGAATGATTAATGGAGGCTGCCATTACTAAACTCTACTAGTTCCCTGACTGTCATTCTGATGCTTTGACTTCAATGCTATCTGACACGCTGACCCAGAACAAGTATAGAGCTAAGTAGCTCTGCATGGTTGTTCCAGGCCTGGGACCTAAACATACTGCGATGGCAGCCTCCATACTTCTTGTTAACTATCGTTTATAGGATTTGTGATCAACATGCTATAATGTCTTTTTTTAAATTTACAGCGGATAAAATAATTACTGAACACATCACCATTTTTTAAAAGGTGCTATTGACATTACATTTTTACCACATACAACCCATGCAATCCATACATACAAAGAATCCAAAACAAATAAATTCAGAAATTAAGTTATGTGTACTTAAATGGAATGACACAGGGAAAAAAGTATTGAACACATGAAGAAAGGGAGGTGCAAAAAGGCATGAAAAGCCAAGACACCAGATAAAATCTATCAGCAATTAGAAAGCAATCCTGCCCCTTGTCAGTGCAAATTAATATCAGCTGGTTCAGTCTCAAAAGAAGGCCTATAAAAAGGTGTCTCATTACCAAGGTGTCAGACAAGAAATATCTCATGATGGGTAAAAGCAAAAGAGCTCTCTCAAAACCTTCACAACCTTATTGTTGCAAAACATACTGATGGCATTGGTTACAGAAGGATTACTAAACTTCTGAATGGTCCAGTAAGCACTGTTGGGGCCATACTCCAGAAACAGAAAGAACATAATTTCACCATAAACTGACCACGATCACGAGTTCCTCACAAGATTTCTGACAGAGAAGTGAAAAGAATTACCAGAAGAGTTGTCCAAGAACCAAGGACCACTTGTGGAGATTTCCAGAAAGACCTGGAATTAGCAGGTAAAATATAGATGTTGCACTGCTGTTGGTGCTCAATAAAAATTTAGAAGAAGCAATCAAGTTGCTGGCATTTCTTGCTAACAGGTACAATTGTTTCAAAGAAAACAATAGGTAATGCACTCAACCGCTATGGCCTATATGCATGCACACCATGACTCCATTGCTAAAGAGCATGTTGAAGCTCATTTAAAGTTTGCTGCAAAACATTAAGGCCTCTTTCACACGGGGGATCCGTATGTCCGTTTTTCATCCTTCAGTTTTCGGATGAAAAACGGACATACATGTATCCCTATGGAACGTCGGATGTCAGCGGTGACATGTCCACTGACATGGGAATGTAGGCTGTACAAAAGAATCTCAATTAACGAAATAATGCACACTCAGACTTATCTTAATGGTGATAAATGGCCGCGGCACCTTTATTGGTATAAACACAACTCTATAAATAAAACATAAATAAATTATTAAATTTCTTTATTAATTTCAATAAAACATATATCAATATCTCGCTCAGTTATAGAACTCGAGCGAGTACCAAGAATAAAATCATTCATCAAAGTCCCCCCTTGATCCAAGGGTGACAAACCACATAACAGGTGCTGCGACAAGGGTGGGAGGGATGGGGAGCTCGTCCAGCCGCTGTGGGGTCAACTGTGACTGGAGCTTACTGCGAGGGTCTTATATAGCCCCCCAACACGTGTATCACTCTGTAAAACACGTGTTTTTTCCCGCCTGGAGATCACGTTTTTCCCGCTTGTGATCCACATGCCTGTCCTATTCCTCCATTTAAAGGAACAGTAACCATTATATGTATATTTTTTTTTTTTTTTTTTTAAATTTAAATTTCTTTTGCCAGCCACAATCCCATGCCGCGGGCACTTAATTGATGCCCACTTTTTCATGGGAATGTAGGCTGTACAAAAGAATCTCAATTAACGAAATAATGCACACTCAGACTTATCTTAATGGTGATAAATGGCCGCGGCACCTTTATTGGTATAAACACAACTCTATAAATAAAACATAAATAAATTATTAAATTTCTTTATTAATTTCAATAAAACATATATCAATATCTCGCTCAGTTATAGAACTCGAGCGAGTACCAAGAATAAAATCATTCATCAAAGTCCCCACCAGCCGGTTTTTGTTAGCAAAAACAAAAAACGGCCTACCCCACCACCGCGGCCATTTCTAACATGTTTTGTAAACCTAAATTAAAAATATCCAAGCCTACATCCGACAAGTGAACTCCGTCTTGTCGGTAAAGGCCCGAAAAACCCCCTTCCAAATCGACATGTCTGAAAGAAAAACTACCCAAGAAGGGCATAAATTTTGCAATAGAATGATTCACACGTCTTCTAATCTTCTCCAAAGGCTTTGTCTCTGGAGAAGACAACCACACAAGACGAGGCACCATTTCCGAAAAAACTATTCGAGTACCCGGAAAAGAGAGATGTATGCGATGTAAATCACGCTTCATCATGAAAAGTAAATCTAAAGTTGGTATTTTACCTACATCATTACCCCCTAAATGAACTATCAATATATCTGGAGAGGGCCATGACTGAGATAATGCAGAAAGATGAAAGAAAAGATTATTCCATTGAAGCCCACGAATGCCCTTCCAAAGCACTCTAAAAGAAACAGGAGATAAAGATAAATTGGAAGTATAGCAACGCTGGGAAGCTCTTTTGTGAGCCCAATGAATAAACGAGTGTCCAATAATCCAAATGTAAGACTTGCAACCTATGAAATTAAAGAAATAAATTAGGGCGAACATAAAGATTAAACCTCTTGGACTCCCACCTCCCTAATTTCATAATAACTGCATCCTCAAGGCCCAGTCTAGCTGCTTCTGAGGCGGCTCCAATGCGAAAAGAATGCGACGAAAACTTAAGGTGAGAGAGGCCTAAATGAGACAAACATCGTCGTAATAAAATTGAAAATTGAAATTTTGTAAGTGGGGAATGATCCAAATGAACCAAAAAATTACCCGAACACCAAGGTCGAAAAGAGAGATATTTAGAAAGAGTTGTATAAGGGCAAATAATGGAGTCGCCACAGGCATATAAACTGAGCCAGTTACCTCTACCATTAACGTCCGTCTTTGATCGACTTATAAAAACTTGTACTTTACCTTGGGAAATCAATACTTCGTTAAACATTAACCCTGAATTACCTTTCTTATTAACCGGGACCATTTCCGAAATACGAAGCGCGGCAAAGAAAATTAAAACAAACGCTGAATGAAGTAATAGCGCTTCGTATTCCGAATTGCATACCTGTGTGGTTGCTAAACAAATATTCCTCAGGATATCCAATGAAATAGGCCTACGCATGTCTGGTGTAAAAGTTTTCTTTCTATAACCCTTAAGAGCTTGGCGTACCATAAAGAAATTAGTACAAACAGGTAAATTATGAAGTTTTAAGAAGAATGAAATTCCCGCTAAGCTCTTATTAATATGATTGTAAGAAAAATTCTTTTGCATAAGATAACAAAAATATGCTAAAATTGTTTGTTCCGTAGGCGAAAAACCAGAGAAGCCCATTTCAACATTAAACAATAGCCATTTTTTCCATGCAACCAAATATTCGGTCCATGTTTTAGAAGCTAAAGAATGCTGAATAGCTGAACATACAGGGGTTAAATCAATTCCCATAGATGACTGGGGCATTTGAAACCAACTAGGTCCGCTTCGGGAAAAAGCTGCCTGAAACGAGCCATCTGAAATCGAGATAATGCATCAGCTATCTCATTCTGCTTACCAGGAACATGTTTTGCTTTAACCCAAATATTCCATTTTAAGCATAAAAATACGAAATAACGCAAAATTTTTATGACAGATATGGATTTAGAAGAAAGGCAGTTTATCGCAAAAATTACTCCTTTGTTATCGGAATGGATTAAAATTCGTTTGTTTTGAAAGAATTCTCCCCATAGTTCAAAAGCCACAATTATCGGAAATAGTTCCAATAATACAATGTTTTTTGTGGCTTTACTAGAAAACCAAAAAGGAGGCCAAGAACCACAGCACCAATGAGTGCGCCATATGGCAGCAAAACCCAATGATCCCGCAGAATCTGTAAACAATTCCATATCAGCTGAAAAAACAAGTTCTTCCTGAAAAAATGTACGACCATTATAATCTAAAAGAAATTGAGACCACACCAATAGATCATCTTTAAGATCTGTTGTGAGACGAATGTGTGAAAAAGGAGATTTAAACCCCGACATTGCCATAGACAGTCGCCTCGAAAAAATTCTGCCAACCGGCATAATTCGAGAAGCAAAGGCTAATAAGCCTAGAAAGGACTGAAGTTCTCTTAGTAGAACCTTTTTCCTGCGCAAAAAGAGGCAAATCAACTCCTGAATCCGATTAATCTTTAATAAAGGAAGTTGAAACTGAAATAAGACAGTGTCAATTTCTATACCTAAAAATTCAATGATCGGAGAAGGAAGAACCGTTTTTTCATATGCAATAGGAATGCCAAAATTATGAGAGATGTTTAAAAATAACTGCAACAACAGAGCGCATATCGGAGAATCAGGAGGACCTATAAAAAGAAAATCATCCAAGTAATGGATTATTCCTTCAAAACCTGACTCATGCAGAATAACCCATTGCAAAAAAGTAGCAAACGTTTCAAAATACTGACATGATAAAGAGCAACCCATTGGTAAACACATGTCGTAGAAAAAATAACCTTCGAAACAAAAACCTAAAGAATTAAAAGACTCTGGTGCAATAGGTAATAATCTAAAAGCAGCCTTAATATCTGATTTGGCCAACAGAGCGCCAACACCAAATTTTTTTATTAAGGAAACAGCGTCATCGAAACCAGCATATTTTACCGAAGATAAAGAATCATCAATTTCATCATTTAAAGAATTACCTTTGGGAAAAGAAAGATGATGAATAAGACGATAAGAGTTTGGTTCTTTTTTCGGCACCAAACCCAATGGGGATATACGAAAATTTTTGAAAGGAGGGGATACAAAAGGGCCAGCCACACGGCCAGCTATGATTTCTTTAATTAACTTTTTCCTAACCACCGTACTATGAATAAAGACTGATTTTAGATTATCGACCATACAACATCCAGGACCAGAAAAAACAGGAAGCCTAAAACCGGAAGAAAAACCGTCAATTAAATTCCCGCTTTCTCCTTGTCTGGGTAGAGAAGTAACCACGGGTACATTCTTTCCAGCTTCACTGGTGTATGAGCTTTTTGGACTATCCCGGGATTGTATGTTGGAATAGCTTCTTTTAAAACATTTTACCAAAGGATGAGACCCAAAACAAAAAGAACACTCATGCCTATAACGGCACGAAGTTGACCACTTGCATTGGGACTCATTAAAAGCATAACAAATACCCTTCTTATAGACTGCGGACGTGTTAGCATTGACAAGAGGTTGTTTAGCAACTACTTGTTTTTGTGGAAGAATTAGATTTAGCCATAAGCCAACATCTTTCATGCCCCATTTGAGAGAAGGGTAAACAGCCATTTTTTGGCGGAATGATTCATCGTAATTGTACCAACCAAAACCGCCAAAATTTTTATAAGCTTCAAGAATGTGCTCTAGGTGTTGGAATAGACCACTACATTTGTCAGGGAACTTTTCACCCATGACAGCTGAAAATATGCAAAAGGCTTGTAACCAATTATGAAAAGATCTAGGGGCTGTACGACGTCTATCCTCATCATCATTTCTTTTATCATATTTAATAGATAACTCTTTATTACTAGGTAATAATGTCAAAAGATCAATAAATTCACCTTTCCAGATTTTTTCTTTTAAATTTGAAGCCAAATGAAAACCTAACGGTGATATCTCACATGGCAAAACTTCTTTGAAACATGTTTCAGGCACAGGAGATAACAAATGTGCCCTAGTAGAATAATCTGGAGTATTATTAATAGCCGTCGTGGTAACCGTAGTGTGTGAAGTAACAGGTAATGAAGCATTGCTTGACCAAACATTAGCTGGTGAATTGACAGGTGTTTGTAATTGTGTATTACCCAAAGAAGCTGTAAATTTAGACAAGGATTCAAGCAATTTGGTTATGAGAAGTTGTTGCGCTGACTCACCAGCAGGGGTTGTTCCAGTAGCATCCTGAAGATCAGGTGTCCGTTGATGATCCTCACTAATTATAGCAGCTGATCTAGCATCTGATTCTGTGATTACCTCGTCCAGCTGATCAAGCCTGGACACTCTTGATGCCATCGCCATGGCAACAGATGACGCAGGTACCTGTTGAGAGAGAGAGATATTATTTTCCCCGTGAGGCGGGGATACATGAGCGCTTCCCCGCCCATCTCTATTACGAAGAGGCGATGGTGAAAACGCCCTCTTCTTCTTCCGGATACGACCGCCACTGCGCTGATGCGGAACGACATCATCCGCAACGACATCCACCGATGGGCGGGACTCCACACGCGACCCAGAAGCTGACGTAGAAGGACGCTCCGGCGGGCGGCTTCGCTGTTGCCTGTTAGCTGGCATGCGGTGAGTCACTGGGCTAACACTATGCGGCGGTAGGCTCTGTAAAACTTCCACAGCTGGAGCCGGCGAACGTTCCGCTGGATCCCCTCTGCCTTCTTCCGATGCCGGGTCTGCTTCCAACTCCGCCAGGCACTTCTTTAGCCATTCTTCTCCTCCTTCCGACGCCGCCTTCTCGAGGACCCTCCTTACCAGCGTCTTCATGACCTTAAACGGCAGACGAGCTCCAGTATTATAGCCCTGTATTATAGCCTATGGAGCTCGTCCAGCCGCTGTGGGGTCAACTGTGACTGGAGCTTACTGCGAGGGTCTTATATAGCCCCCCAACACGTGTATCACTCTGTAAAACACGTGTTTTTCCCGCCTGGAGATCACGTTTTTCCCGCTTGTGATCCACATGCCTGTCCTATTCCTCCATTTAAAGGAACAGTAACCATTATATGTATATTTTTTTTTTTTTTTTTTTAAATTTAAATTTCTTTTGCCAGCCACAATCCCATGCCGCGGGCACTTAATTGATGCCCACTTTTTCATCCGACCCGCTCCGATCCGAAAAGTGTAACGGAGGAAAACCCTACTTTTCCATCCGTTTTCGGATCGGATGATGACGAACACTATGGTCCGTCATCATCTGATCCCCCATAGGGGAGAGCGGCGCTCTGACAGGTCCGTCGCTGCATAGTGTGCAGCGATGGACCTGTCATCTTCCTGCTCAGCGGGGATCGGCGAAGCGATCCCCGCTGAGCAAACGGGTGTTCACGGGTTGGATCATCACTGATCCGCCCCGTGTGAGAGAGCCCTTAGACAAACCTGTGAAATACCGGGAGAATATGGTCTGTCAGATGAGACCAAAATTGAACTCTTTAGATGCCATAATACACACCATGTTTGGAGGTCAAATGGCACTTCACATCACCCCAATAACACCCCCATACCAACAGTGAGGTTTGGAGGTGGCAACATCATGGTGTGGGGCCGTTTTTCAGCATACAGTACTGGCAAACATTCATATCATTGAAGGAAGGATAAATGGAAAAATGTACCAAGACATTCTTGATAAAAATCTGCTGCCATCTACCAGGATGATGAAGATGAAATGAGGGAGAACATATCAGCAAGACAATGATCCCAAACACAAAGCCAAGGAAACTCTCAATTGGTTTCAAAGAAAGAAAGAAAATAAAGCTGCCAGAATGTCCCAGCCAATCACCTGACTTGAATCCAATAGAAAATCTATGGAAAGAACTAAAGATCAGAGTTCATAGAAGAGGCCCATGTAACCTTCAAGATTTGAAGACTGAGGAAGAATGGGCCAAAATCACACCTGAGCAATGCATGTGACTAGTTTCTCCATACAGGAGTCTTGAAGCTGTCATTACCAACAAAGGATTTTGTATGAAGTATTAAATACATTTTGATTAGTTAGCGTGTTCAATACTTTTTCCCTAATTCATTCCATTTTATTACACATAACTTAAAAAGAGAAGTAAAGGATTTTTTTTCCCCCACTCATACGTACCTGTCCCCCTGCGCCTCCACACTAAGAACCGAGCGATTGAACACAGCTGATCACTCAATTTTCAGAGCTCTGTGAGCAGAGAGCTGTAGAGTAGACTGTCAGTCACAACTCTCTGTTCTTCTCTCTTCTCGCTTACTGGAGCGCTAGGCTGTGGAGGGGGCAGAGTGGCCACCTCAGGCTCTCAGCTGCTCGCTGAAAGGCTGAGCCGGGTGTCAGTCCAGTCACCTGGTAGATCCAGAACCTGTGGTCGGGATGAGGCGGTGCCTGGACCGACATTGGTGACGTCAGCAGAGAGCAAACTTCAACCCGCTCTCTGCTGAAAATGGGTCAAAGGAGTGCAAAACGACTCGAACTCCTTTGATCCATAGGAGAAGCCCAGCCAAACAAGCTTTGGCTGGACTTATCCTTTAATTTCTGAACTTATTTGTCTTGGTTTCTTTGTATGTATGGATTGCATGGGTTGTTACCGACGTGGTGAAAAAATTTTATGTCAATAGCACCTTTAGAAATATATTCACCTAGAAAAATGGTGAGGTGTTCAATATTATTTTATAAGCTGTATTTGAGCTTCCCAACCGAATACCAGGCTATCGAAAGTGTGTCAATACATGTTTAATGTGAAATCATTTTTTATTGAAGCATCCACTATACAGATAATAGTTAAAGATTGCCTAAAAATGGTTAGTTACAAAAAAATGTTGCTCCTGTTGATATCCAGTATTAGACATATGCAGAGTTCATCTTGTGTTTGATACCAGCCCTGAAGGCATAAGGATTATGTCATGGAAACAGACTCTACTTCTACAAAAATAGAACGGGTACCTAAATAGACAGGTGTTCTCAGAGCCTTTGCCTCCTGTGATTGGTATCTCCTGCTCTCATCGCTGTGCAAGCAATACAGATGTCATTTAACAACCTCTAGATGTATTATGTATCATGGAGATGAGGCAACAATACTGAGTGATGCAAGCTACAGATCTCTGCTCAGGGAGGTGCACAATCAACCAAGGGTTGCATGATACAGCAGGTCCTTATACAAGGTATTTGTTTTTTATTCAACAAAAATCACACAATTCTGACTAGAAATTACACTTAGGGTTGCAGATTGGTCCAAATCATCCACAATTAGCTCTATGGTTTATACAATTGCCATGGGTAGCACCCAATACTATACTTTGTCTAGTCTAAAGTGGTATATTTTAGTGACTAGATCAAAAATCTCTGTTCCAAATGAGACGTAAATTAGTATAGGGAGTAAATGTATTCATTTATCATGTATTTCTACAGTTTACTAAAATATAGCTATTATTCACATAGAACTTTAGAATTTGGTTCCTCAAAGGGTAATGGCGCCCATACACTAGACCAGGGATCTCCAAACTACAGCCCTCCAGCTGTTGCAGAACTAAATGTCCCATGAGGCATTGTAAAACTCTGATGCCCCGTACACACGGTCGGACTTTGTTCGGACTTTCCGACAACAAAATCCTAGGATTTTTTCCGACGGACGTTGGATCAAACTTGTCTTGCATACACACGGTCACACAAAGTTGTCGGAAAATCCAATCGTTCTAAACGCGGTGACGTAAAACACGTACGTCGGGACTATAAACGGGGCAGTGGCCAATAGCTTTCATCTCTTTATTTATTCTGAGCATGCGTGGCACTTTGTCGGTCGGATTTGTGTACACACGATCGGCATTTCCGACAACGGATTTTGTTGTCGGAAAATTTTACATCCTGCTCTCAAACTTTGTGTGTCAGAAAATCCGATGGAAAATGTGTGATGGAGCCTACACATGGTCGGAATTTCCGACAACAAGGTCCTATCACACATTTTCCTTCGGAAAATCCGACCGTGTGTACGGGGCATTACACTCACAGACATAACTGCCGAATGGACGATAAATTTAAAGATGAATGTGTTTCTCCCCCATTAAAAATTTAACTGTTGGTACTGCGCATATGTGACCCAGAAGCAAAAAACAAGCAAGAAACTGATTAAATTTATGTCCATTGAACGATTTATCGTTCGAAATTCGGTCATTACATGATGGCAATATCGTTTGCCCTCACGACTATGTGTACATTTTTCAAAAACGAGTTAATGATTTTTCAACTGGTGTATGGCTAGCATAAATCCACCCAAAATGTTCTTTGAATTGATATCTGGAGGGGTGAGCCATCTAATGGCTTGTTTGCATTGGCGACTCCGGAAATGATATATGCTCCCATAGTTCTTCTGCCCTCCTGTAGCTGTGGGTGTTCCCACCCAATTTGATGCTTTAGGTGTGCCGCCCATCTTGAAACTAGAATTTTATCCTGTTGATCTTGGAGCCACAGTGGTGTCCTCCCACCTTCTAGTTAAAGGGGTGTCTACCCACCTTGGAGCTGTAGGGATGCCCACCAGGGAGCTGTAGAGATTTTTGACCACTTTGGAGTTGTAGAGGTTTCTCCCACCAAGGAACTGGGGGAGTTCCCACCAATTCTGGGGTTATACGGGTTCCAAGCCACCTTGGATTTGTAAGACTTCCAACCCAACTAGCATATATAGGAATTTCCACCCACCCTGGAGCTGTAGGGAAGCCCACCCACCAGGGAGCCGTAGAGCTTTCGCCCACCCTGGATCTGTGGGAATTCCCGCCCACCCTGGATCTGTGGGAATTCCCGCCCACCCTGGAGCTGTAAGGGTGTCTGCCCACCTTGGAGCTGTAAGGGTGTCTGCCCACCTTGGAGCTGTAAGGGTGTCTGCCCACCTTGGAGCTGTAAGGGTGTCTGCCCACCTTGGAGCTGTAAGGGTGTCTGCCCACCTTGGAGCTGTAAGGGTGTCTGCCCACCTTGGAGCTGTGGCGGCTTCCCTCTCATCCCCTCTCCTGTTTTATTCCACATAATACAGAATGCATTAAAAATCCAACAGGGTAGTAAAAGCAAAATTCTCAAGAGATAAAATAAACCACTAGAAGTAAACTCAAAAGAGGACTCTGCAGATTATCATTTAAAATATCCACAGTACATATAGGTCAGCATTTTCTTATAGTGAAAGGTTCAATGGCATTGTGAAAATGTATAATTTTTTTCTTTTTTTTCACCTTGGCATGGTTTACTTTCAGTGCTTGTGTAAAAAACAGATATATACATGCCATGTGATATAATATGGCTACACTGGGAAAGAAAGTCAGACTCTTGCTATACATTTATTTAAAAGCTAACAACTTACAAGTTGCCAGGCAACGGTGGATTATTAAAGACATTTTTCCCGATCCGTGGTTGCACAGATCGAGAAATGTCTCACTGCCTGTGATTAGCGCTGTACAGTGCCGACTTCCTGGAGGGCTCTGCACGTGCGGGTTGCGAACACGCCTGAGCTCATCCTTATTTCTATTCTTTTCCCTTCTTCCCCTTGTTTTTGTAAAAATGAAAAATTACTTTTAAAGCAGAGATATTAATATTTAAATAACATTTGTTGTTTGAATTGTTCCATTTTTTTCGGAGGAGGACTATATTGAGAAACTGCATCTATAAAATACCCAATAAAACGCAGTTAATGATGTTTACAGTTGATAATGCTGCTATATTAACATACATTTCATCTATAAACCACGTCAATTCTGGACACTTTGACCCCTTCTCCCGCAGCATGTCTGCAGTCTCTGACCATCTCCCGCAGCATGTCTGCAGTCTCTGACCATCTCCCGCAGCATGTCTGCAGTCTCTGACCATCTCTTGCAGCATGTCTGCAGTCTCTAACCATCTCCAATAGCATTTCTGCATTCTCTGACCATCTCCTGAAGCATGTCTGCATTCTCTGACCATCTCCCGTATCAGATGGTTAGAGACTGGGGACATTATACAAGGGATGGTTGGAGACTGTGGACTGAATTTTCTTGAGCTTTTCTTGCACCAAAGGTGCCAATAATGGCCAATAATTAATTCACGTTAATTTAAATTGATGATATTAATTAAAAAGTTGAACATAAAAAACAATTGTATATACAAATATAAATATTTTTTAAAAATTGTTTCTTTTCGGTATCGGCACCAAAAAACCCATTCGGCACACCCCTATTTACAAATACACCCAAAAACACACTCTGCTATGCCTTCCAAGTATTGGGAATACCACATGTGAGACTTTTTCACAAGCTAGATGCATAGAGGGGGTCTAAAATCCAAGAAGAACCTTCAGGCGTTCCAGGGGGCATACAATTATGCATCTAATTTTCTGACACATTTTTGGAGGCCCTGGAGCACCAAGACATACAGTGGCCATAAAACATCATGTTGTTATCTCTTCGGTGGACATATGTCAGTACACAATAAATTTAAATCCAAGCCAAAGTTGACATTTTACTTTGGGTGAGCTTTAGTGCATCAAATTATATGCCCACTTATCTATCCAGTGATTAAATTTCTTGGCTGTAGCTTATGTCCCAATTCCCTTTCTCATGACTACGATGCAGATGTTGACTGTTTACAGCTGTCTTTCTCTATTTTGTTATATTATCATAGAGAATCCATTGTGGAAGCACACCATTATGAACCAACGTTGTAATGGCCCCTGCGGTTGGTTGCAAAAAGTAGTGATTATGCAAACACCTCTCTACTTTTAACTTGGCCGAAAAGTGATTCAACTTACCAGCAGTTTTACTGGGTCTCTGTGTTTCTGTATAGAATATATACTGATCATGGCTGTGGGAGGGGCTGGTGGGGTGCGGTACATATGTTGTAGTTTCCTGAAAAAACAGCGCTCCTCCCAACAGGCCTCAAGCCTAATGCAAGCAGTGTGCCTTGAGAGGTGGGTGTTGATCTGCAGAAGTGGGCACTACTAGGCAGGCTGCATTTGTATGCACATCATCCTATCTAATGCTCACACATATTGCGAAGCCTTCATGATTAAAAGCCAACACATGAAAAGGGTGGGCCAGGAACCGTCATGCCAGGGGAGGAAAGAAATAGACGATGCTAGATGTCCTCTAGCCATAAAATGAGGTGAGCTCTGATTTGCCACAGCTTCTAATGCATAATGAGAACCTCACAGTGTGCAAAGAAATCAGAGTAAGAAATTTTAGTATTAGACAGAGGAGCGTGCACGACTGTATGAGACTGAAGAAAAGTCTGGAGTTCTGCTTTAAGCTACAAAACCAATTGTGCAAAAGCAAATTAGGCCCCTTCAGTTGCTTACTGAAGGCGATGTCTGTAGCAGAACATCCCACGAGCCCCAAAACCTAGGAGAGACGAGTACCCAGCTTCCTAGTTCCCTGTGGCACACTTTACAATAGGCCAAGAAGCTCCGCACTGCATTGTTGGATATGCTGGGGGTATGTCAGCAAAAGCCAAAATGTGCATAATGCAAGTGCCTGGGCTTTACCTAGAGATGTCTATGGTACAAGGTTGGTTTTTGTAGTTTAAGGGGTAACTCCACTTTTGTTAAAATTATTATTGTTGTATGAGCGTTTTTTGTGATTTAATAAGAAATACTGAACCTTTCTAGATCAATCTGCAGACAGCTATTACTTTCTGAAATGTAAACTTGGTTGTAGAGGGGTTCTGTTCTCTGTCTGTAAATAGAACTGACCCAGAAAAGTCATTTCCTGCTCATGTAATTGGCTCAGCACTGTTCCCAGCAGTTCTATGACTGATATTGTCACTACAGCAGGAAGACCATCTCCCTCAATACACAGGAAGATACAAAGAGGAGTGCAGGAAGAGGAAAGTAAGTGGAATTGTGTAAGCTTCAGTACAAATAGCCGCAAATGAAGTCTGCTTCAAAAAAAAGAGAAAAAAAAAAACAAAAAACAAAAAAACAAAAAAAACAAAACAAAAAAAAAAAAAAACACATCTTCACAATGTACACAACCAAAGAGAATTTTTTTGGGGGCAAAAATAGACAAAATACTTCAAATCTAGTGGTGGTAATGATGAACTACAGTCAAGCAAAGTATATTATTACGGTGCAGGTCAACACAACCTAGAAATGGTTTGCGAATGTTACTAGCAGCCCTTCCATAACTTTTTTTTGCATTGACGTTAGGTTGCTGCCTGAAGTATAACCAATAATATGTAACTTGCAGTTAAGAGCGCAAAAATGTATAATTTGTCACAAGGGCAGAGATGTTCTTTAGACCAGTGGTTCCCAAACTGTGGGCTGGAGGACAGGGGTCCTTTACTGGTCTCTAACTGACCCTTGGGGCACGATTTCTCCTACTGATCAATTGATGGGTCACCATTTTTCCCACTGACACCAATGATGGGGCACTATTACTTCCAATGAGACCAATAATGGGGCACTATTTCTTCCATTGACACCATTGATGGGGCACTATTTCTTACAATGACACCATCAATGGAACACTATTCCTTCCAATGACACCATCAGTAACATGGCATTGCTCCTCCAACTGAAACCAATGATGGACCAGTATTCCTCCAGCTGACACTACCGTTGGGGCACTATTCCTTCCACTGACACCAAGGATGGGGCACTATTGGGGCGCTGAATTACAAATTGCTGAAGTGCAAACTAAAATCAATCAATGTTGACTGCAGAGCCCTCACAGCTATATTATTCAGAACAGAAATCTGGAAAGGACTAGTTTTGCAGATCAGTTTGCTAATCACAAGAAACATCCAATCTGATTTCAAGTTACTGAAGTGAAAACATTGAAAAGTTTCATCTGATTGGGTGCCATCAGTTAGTTCACCATGTACATCACTGTGTAGGGTGCTTGCTAAGCATTTCTGCATAGGTTTAAAAAGAGGAAAGCTGGTGTTTTCAGGGGCATTTGTAAAAAGTATTGGTCTCTCTTTCATTAAATTCAGACTTTTGGGTAAATGCATTATTGCATAGATAGCTATGGTCAAATACAGCGTTAAAGGGAATCTGAACTTTAATGCCTTTTGATACATGTAGGTCAGACACACAGTAATTACTGACTTCATATGCTGGCCTGGCTCCCTGCTTAATAATACTGCACATTAGTTGTGCTTGGGGCTGGGTTCACACATGCTGTGGCTTACAGCAGTGGTCCGAAGTGTCCCTGTGCACCGATTTAGGTGCGAACCAGGTCCAAATTTTTCCCTGAATTTGCACCCGATTTGGAACCAAAGACGCACAAATGCAGACCACGGCCGCCCCAGAGCTGTGCAAACAGGCTCCCTTGAGAGCCGGGCACACTCCCCTGTCATGCGAATTGGATGCAGGGAAACTCGCATTCAACTCGCATATGTGTGAACCCAGCCTTACTGTTGCAAGTGTGTTGCTACAGTTTTCATTTTTGAAATAACCAGGGAGTCTGACTGACCCCCTTCCGTCATCCTCACCTAGGCGAGGATGGCGTACGCTGTACAATATCTGCACTTATCTCAAATATTTTCATATGCGTCACGGGTCTATAGAACCTGGAAGAGTCTTACGGCATGTCTGTGCCAGCCTGAAATTGCACTAAACCCCTGGGCATGCACAAACACATACTGCATCTGTTAGGTCCCATAGACTGGTACAGACCCGTGACGTGTCTGCATTAGTGCAAAGGTTTAGTGTGATTTCACGTATACACAGGCTTGCCCTGGGCTCTATAGGACCTGGCAGTGAATGGAACATGGCACATGCACAGGATATCAATCCAGGATGGCACAATAGGAGCAGAACCTCGAGGAAAAATAGAGCTATGATCAGTTAAAAAAAAACAAAAAACGGATGCGGATGTGAACTGATGATCATCCATTCACATCCATTTTTCTATAGAGATGCATTGATGTCCATTTTTCATCCATCAACGGATGGTTGAAAAACGGACAAACTGACAGCATATGTGAAGGGGCCTAAAAAAACATTAATCTGTATATTTTTACAATTCCAGAACTGCCAAGTAGTTTCCAACATGCCCATAACTAAAACAAAAGGATCACAGAACGTAAGCACCGGGAATCAACACTGGACAAAACCTCTACCAGAAACAGAAAAGGGTTCTGACATAACTTCTGAAGGACATTTTCTAAGAAAAACCTTTAGGCCCCTTTCAGACGAGGCGGACTCCGTTTCTACGGAGCCCGCCTCGGTCCGCCGGCTCAGCGGGAGATCTGTCCGCTGATCTCCGCTGAGCCGGCGGATGACAGGTCCCTCTCTGCTCACTGAGCGGGGAGGGGCTTGTCAGGCGCCGCTGCCGCCTATGGAGGGATCGGACGAAAACGGACAGCGTGTCTGTTTTCGTCAGATCTCACCCGATCCGATAGCGACGGACCTGGACGTAGAGCCATCCGTCTGCTCTCCAGCAGATCGGACGGGGTCGGATGTCAGCGGACATGTCTCCGCTGACATCCGACGCTCCATAGGCTAACATGGATCGCCCGTTCAGGTCCGCCGTCAAAACTGACAGGCGGACCTGAACGGTCCGATCGTGTGAAAGGGGCCTAATAAAATTGGCCAAATCTACC
Source organism: Lithobates clamitans (assembly GCA_037952925.1). Classification (NCBI taxonomy): domain Eukaryota; kingdom Metazoa; phylum Chordata; class Amphibia; order Anura; family Ranidae; genus Lithobates; species Lithobates clamitans. The sequence goes on from JBBGZY010001676.1 coordinate 88,597, forward strand.
TCTAGTACACCTAAAGCAGCCAGGTAGATTGACTTCTGTACAACCGCTCTTGCCCATACATGGATCAAAGTTCGAATGGTCCCTGTCGAAGCGGCCAAATTTCAATCTGTGTATGGCCAGCTTAGGCCCATATCATACGGGCAGACCGATTAGGTCCACCTGTCGGTTTTTCACTGCTCTGCATCAGCGGAGCAGACACGGACCTCTCATCCGCCTTCTCAGAAGGGATCAGTGGAGAGATCCCCCGCTGAGCAGGCGGATACGCCGGCGGATTCCGGCAGTTGCAGTTTGAAAGGGGCCTAAACTGTTCACTTTTGTACAACCCAGTATTAGCTGTTTTTTGTTTAATAACCCCTTTCAAGCCTTAGGATGTACCTGAACATCCTTAAGAGAAAGTGGCTATACCAAGATTACAGCTGCAGCTGTATCGATATTTACAGCTGGCCGGGGGCTTTCTGGTAAAAGTGGTCCGAGCGGCTCTAGCGGCCACCAGATCACTTTTACAGTGCTCGAATAAAGGATTTACATAGAGGAAATAAAAGCTGAAGGTCAGTCCTGTCAGTGGTAAATGCTTGTCTCAACACTCCGGCTTGGTTTGTTAAAGGAAGTTGAAAAACAACAGACTTACTGGCCAGATCACCAGGTCAAAATAAGGAAAAAAAAACCTTAAAAAAAACAAATGCAGCCACCACATCTAAGGTAAGGTCTGGTAAGCTGCAATAATAACAATTCCATGGAAAGTTCCTCAAGAGGTTGCTAGGGGTTCCTTGAGCTATTTAATGGTGCCTACATTAGTTCGATGGTTTGGGCTATTGTTTGTGCCCCTGAAACATGTTGACTCCTCTTCTATAAAAATAAAGCAGACCTTTTACCCCAACTTCAGTCTTTTTTCTACAGGCCCACAGAAAACATGCTTTTCAGAAGGTATTCATTGCTGTCTAAAACCAGTTTGAGCAAATTCCCCATCCTCCACAAAATGGTGCGAAATGGCACCATATTCTGTGTTGCAGCCCAAGCATTGGTATAACTTAAAACATGGTATATAAAAAGGTGGAACTTTAAAAAAGACAGCAATGAAAATCTAAACAGAGGGTCTAGCTTTGACTACTTTGTCCAAAGCTTAAAAACTAAAGCTACTTTAATTAGCTATGCAATTGCACAACCCCCAAATGTGTCTAGGTCTCCTTATAGGCTTGACACATCTTACATGGTTTCTACTACACTACATAGTCTTGTGTCATCTGCAAACATTGAAATTGTACAGTAAAACCTTGGTTTGAGAGAGTTTTGCAAGACAAGCAACATTTTTTGATACATTTTTACTTGATTTGCAAGCGATGTCTTGATATAAAAGACTAGCGTCATGTCACAACTGAGTATAAAAGAGAAGAGAGGCATCTGTAGCAATATGGTTACATTAATGAAGGTACAACATTTAGCAACCCTATTGCTACACTTAGTTTCATAGTAGGTGAGGTTGAAAAAATACACAAGTCCAACCTATGTGTGCGATTATATGTCAGTATTACATTGTATATCCCTGTATGTTGCCGTCGTTCAGGTGCTTATCTAATAGTTTTTTAAAGCGATCGATGCTCCCTGCTGAGACCACCGCCTGTGGAGGGGAATTCCACATCTTTGCCGCTCTTACAGTAAAGAACCCTCTACATAGTTTAAGGTTAAACCTCTTTTCTTCTAATTTTAATGAGTGGCCATGTGTCTTGTTAAACTCCATTCTGCGAAAAAAAAGTTTTAGAGGCGCCTCTCTTCTCTTTTATACTCTGTAGCTCCTGCTGGATTTTGCTTCTAATCCTCTTGTGGAGGCTGCTATTTGTGGATGGACATTTTATGGTTACACAACCCATCACATTGCTATAATATTTTTATATGGACTATAAACTGAAGAACCTATGAATAAATGGTTACGGAATGAATCATCTGAGTTTCCATTATTTCTTATGGGGAAATTCGCTTTGATATACAAATGTTTTGGATTACAAACATGTTTCCGGAACAAATTATGCTCGCAATCCAAGGTTTTACTGTACTTTTAATCCCAAACCCTGCATCATTTAGAAACAAATTAAACAGCACTGATACCAAAACAAACTATGGAACATACCATCTAATGAACTGAACACTTTCATTCATTCAAATCCATTTGAATAGGATTTTTCATAGTGTTCTATCCAGTCACATTTTACCAAAAATGAATCCAATTTATTTCATACATAAGGCATCAGTGTTGTAGATTGTCAAACAGGTCATCAAAATCAAAATATATGGCATATGCCGTCACCTCTATACTCAGATTTATGCTAACTTTACAAGTAATAGAAGGATAAACCTATCTCCAGGCATTAATGTGAAGAACTCAATTTTTTTTCTAGTTTTATTTAATCCCCAGGGGACTAAATACATAAAGCAGTCGGTGCTGATCTGGTTGGCGGCTCAGTTGCAAAAGCTTTTTTTTAAATTTACGTTAATGCTAAATGTAGCTCCACACCTGTCTGAATTGATAGGCATTCCAGGGGGGGGGGGGGGGGGCAAAGCCAGCACTGAGACCGCACCCCCTCTCTAAGCTGTTTTTACCATTATGGATGAATAATTAGTACTGCCCTGACAGCACTGTAATAGTAAAAGATCATTCAGCACTACAGGGCTGTGTGATATATCTGCAGGTGCCCTGGATGTTTACAAGCAGCTTCTAATAGGGCACGCAGCCCCGCAGCACAGAATGATCTTTTACATTCGTGAATGAAGAGGCAGTGCTGCCTGTTCGTTCATAACAGTTCCAGTTCATTCAGTATTGAGGGGCTGTGTGATCTATCCAGGTCACCTCCAGATATATCACACAGCCCTGCAGTACTGAATGACATTTTACATATACAGCCACAAATGATGGATCACACAGCGCCACAGCACTGAGAGATCTTTTGTGGTTATGAATGAACAATCAATACTGTCGTAGTCAGTACCATGTATTCACATAGCCCTGCAGTGCTGATCATGCATTCTTAAAAGTGACAGGTCATTCAGTGCTGTAGGGCTGTGGGATCCATTTGCCAAGGCTGTGTATTTTTTAGAAGCACCCATAGACAGATCATACAGCGTCACAGGCAGTGCTGGGCAAACGGTCTGACCATGCCACTTAGAAACCACTGGATGGATTTGAATGGGACCAAATACTACTCTACCTGGTCTCCTGTATGGTGAAAATTCTTCTTTCTGGCGGTGACAAGTACGCTGGAGGAAAGACCCTCTCTCCTACACAGTGCTGTCAGGGAACATGCAGCCTGGTTTAAAAAGCAGAATCATGAAGTATCACTATTCCCAAACTATTACCGGTAAAGTAGTATCACCCTCCTGGCTGTACTGTCTGTCAGAGGTGCATTACAAAAAAAGGACTGGACAGAACTAGGCCCCATTCACATGGGGAAATTTGATCCATGCCTCGTGCAGGGCCATGTTTATCCAAGTGGTATGCACAGGTGTTCTGTGCATCCCCATGAGGGTAGTCCCATCCATATCTATTGGGACCCAGCCACTGCATGGACACAGCCGCTGCGTCCCAATATAACATCATTGTGCGTGCACATCCCTGAACTCACCCCGAGTGCATTCTGGGTCATGCACCTGCACCCACACAGATGTTATATTGGGAGCAGCAGTTGTGTCCGTGCAGCCGCTGCGTCCCAATAGACATCTATGGTACTACTTGAACACCTGTGCGGGGCATGGATCCAATAGCCTCATGTGAACGAAGCCTTACAAATCATTTGGCTGATAAGACAGTTCACATGTGTGTAGCACCCTCTAGGTAGGTAGGTATGTGCTAGAGGTAGGATTTTTGTGGGACAGGTAAATTTAGGCAGGCCTGGCTGGCCGCTAGGCCTCTTTTGATCTGATCTGGGCTGGGAGTGGCTCAGGGTAGCAGCTGGTGACTCACAGGCAGCATCACTGAGACCTCCCTCTTCTGTCCAGAAGATTCTGTAAGGAGAGGAGGAGAGGTGAAGCAGCCTGGGGTATTCTGAGGAGCCCTGACCAGTCCCCAACCTGATTTGGCAGGGGGCAGGCCTCCTTAACTACTTGCCACCCGCCATATAGCAAAATGACGGCGGCAAAGTGGTTGTGTTATCCTGACCGGACGTCATGACGTGATCAGGATAACAGACGTGGCGCGCGCCCACTGGGGCGTGTAGCATGGCGATCGGAAGTGCTGTGCGTCAGTCTGACACACAGCAACTCCGATCGTGGTATGAAGCTTCTGACCACGAGATCAGCTGTGACCAATCACAGCTGATCATTGCGTGAACCAGAAAGTGCCGGTAAACGGCTCTCCTCGGTTCACGCTGACAGGGAGAGCCGATTGGTGGCTCTCCCTGTCAGAGAGGGGGGTCTGTGCCAATAATCAGTACATTGATTATCTGCACAGACCCCATCAAAAGGTGCCCATCAGCTGCCAAACAGTGCCCAACACCTGCCAGCCTGTCTCCATAATAAATGGATGTCAGTGCTGATCAGTGCCCAAAAAAGTGCCAGTGCCCCATCAGTAATGCCCAGTGGCACCTGCCAGTGCCCAACAGTGCCGCCTACCAGTACCCATCAGTTTTGTTTTTTGTAATTGTCGCTCTTTTTTCGTTAATAGCGCAAAAATTAAAAACCGCAGAGGTGATCAAATACCACCAAAAGAAAGCTCTATTTGTGGTAAGAAAAAATGATAAAACTGTACTTTGGGTACAGTGTTGCATGACCGCGCAATTGTCATTCAAAGTGCGACAGCGCTGAAAGCTAAAAATTGTCCTGGTCAGGAAGGGGGGGGTACCTGGTATTGAAGTAGTTAAATACCCAGGGTCAGCCCAGCTTTTGGGTGGAAGAGCTGGAGCGAGAGAGTATGGAGGCTTTCGGGGCCTTTGAGGGAGCTCCCTAGTCTGGGGGGGGGGGGGGGGGGGGTGTGTGTGTGTCCTTGGGCCTGGACTCGGTGCAGTCGGGACCAACTTCAGGAACACATGAAGAGGTCCTGGCACAAGAGAGCAAGGAGAGGACAGCGGGAGAGAGCACTGCCAAGAGACTCCAGGGAGGACAACTGGTCGTAGCCAGGAGGGCTGGTGAGTGAGGCATGATCAGGACGACTGGGGAGGCACACCTGGCAGGACTGGGAACTTGCAGTCTGAGATGGGTGCAGAACCAGAAGTGTGGACTGTGCTGGAAGGGGCAGTGGAGAAAGGCAGCTGCAGCCAGGAGGGCTGGCAGGGCCTAAAGAAGGCTAACGGGGATCAGTAGCCATAGTTAGGGCAGCTAGCACAAGGACTTTTCTGCTACACCAACGGGGCGCGCAGTCCCAACCTGCAAAGGGCATTTGCTGAGGCCTGGCTCAGTCAATGTCAGGTCTAACCAACAAATAGTTCTAGTTGTTCCTGGGGAATCAAGTGATGTGCTGGAGGTGACTAGGCGTAACAGTCTGCAGCAAGAAATGTGCTGGCAGAATGAGGAGTAATGAGCTTCAAGCGAGTGATGTGCATGAGGAAGCTGAAGGAGTATGTACAGGGAGTGTAGATAGTTGTCCCAAAACTAATCACTGTTCTATTGATTCACAAAGGGGAACCCATATTTCCCATCCCCATCCAAGTTATACCCCTCAACAAAACAACAAAAACAAAGTTCACTGACTGCTTTGTGTCTTGGAGTGCCTGGAAATGAATGCAGGGTTGGGCAGGGTGACAGACCACACTTCTTAGCAGCCCTTATGGGGGTATTGCTACATGTATTTCAACTATGTAGATATCTACCTGGCTGTTCATGCACACCACAGCCTCCTTTCACTTTAATGAAAAGCCCTTCTGTAAGCCTGTGGATCCTTCTGTGAAGAGATCTATGGCTGTAACAGCCAGTAAAGTAAAGAGACAGGCGATTCAGTGTCTGCATTAGATATCATGGTCACAATGCTATAAACTTCTCTGTGATGAAACCTCCTGATGACACAACTCTTTCTTATCGCTAATCTTTGAACTGTAGGCTGCACAATCTTTAAACAAGAGACAGAACTATTAAAGTACTTTCTACAAAGCCAGCTGAAAGAGGAACTCCAGACAAACCGCTTTACTATCTAAAGGATTTATATTTCTATCCGTCCAGCCCTGAGATTTCAACAGCTCTGCCAACCAGTACAGCCCTGTCTAGGGCATGGACGAATAGAAGTCTTTCATTAAGCCTGCTGGGTGAACAAAATAAACAGATTCCTCTTTCCACACAAATACTGTGGATAGATGAAGCCCCCCCATCGCATTGCGACAGCCATGTGTTCCAGCTGACAGAATATCTGAACAGTGCCTGCAGCACTACGTCCCTGTGCCGCCTTTCCCTCTTCCATTATGAAATCTGCTGTGTAGGGACAAGATATAGATCTCAACAAAAAAGTTGTGTTTGTAAATACAAATTTTGAGATAGTATTTGGGCAGATTGGGGGTAGGTAACAGAAATCTTGATTTTTATGTTAAAACTATTCTAAAAGGTTGTGTTTTTTTTTTTTTTTTCCTACTAACAAACGTGCTATACTTACCTGCTCTGTGCAATGGTTTTTGCACAGAGCAACCTCAATGCTCTACTTTTTGGGTCCCCAATCAGTGGTCCAGGCTCCTCCCCCCTGCCCAGTGCCCCCATAGCAAGTCTCTTGCTATGGGGGCACTCGAGCAGGCACTCTCCTGTCAATTGACATTGTCCATTTACACACAGAGCGTGGCTTGGCCCCACGCCGGCTCTCTCCTCATTGGCTCACTGGCTGTAACTGAGATTCCACTGCTGTGTAAGCCAATGAAGGGAGGGAGACCCAGGAGAGCTGCTGCTCTTATGCACATCTCTGGATCGAGATACGGCTCAGGCAAGTATAGGGGGGGGGGGGCTGGGGGCGGAGCTGAACTCAGAAGGTTTTTTTTACCTTAATGCATAATGCATTAAGGTAAAAAAATCTTCTCACTTTAGAATCACTTTAAGGTGTATCTAAACCTGAAAACACAAAGTGAATATATTGCAGCTTGCCATTCCTTGGATGTGGTAGCTCCTATTTTAGGCTGCCATGCCCCTTTTTTTTACCTGGTGATCTAAGAGAAATACACTTCCTATCCTAAAAGGTGAAGATGCTCTTGCACTGTATTGTATCCATGAAGGAACAGCACGGTCATTCAGGTGTGAACCAGTCCTTATAGAACACAGTCCCCGCGATCTCCATTACATAGTAGGGGTTCGTATTGCTGAAAAGCTAAACAACATTGTTTGAGATTTCAGTTCACCACATAGGAAGGTATAGTGACTCAAGATTTCCGGCAGGAAAAACAGGCAATTTTCAGTACTTCCCTAAAATGTACTTGGCCTGAAAAAAAGAAAAAAACTAATGAAGCTACCACATCTAAAAAGACCGATAAACTGAAATATAGCACATTTTTTTTGCTTTGGGATTTCCTTTAATACCTGGAAGGTATTGGTAGATCTGAATTCTATATCTCTAAACAAAATGCACTCATTTTTTTGCAGCCTGTGAATGACTTTTGTTGAGCTGTGAATAAAACTGAAAACAGATAAACTGAAAACCCGATATGCAAAAAAAAAAAATAAAATAATGACTGTACTTCACCTTGTGACCTTTGCACCACTTTCAGAGACTGAATTTAGAAATGAAGGTTGATGTCATCTTTCACAATCTAATTAGTGGCTTAATCACTTGTGTACAAGGATAGTTACATCCAATACTCCATGGGAGTCTGCCGAGCTTCTGTATTGTAAATCATACACATGATTCTGAGGTTATCTCAGCCATTCTCAACAAAGCTTCCATGGAACCCTAGGATTCCTGCCATCTAACAGTACCTGCATTGTCCTATCTAACAGCACCTGCATAGTTCCAAAGCCAACACCACTTGGCAGAGCGAGCAAGGTGGCATCCATACTGTTTTTAGCTGACTGTAAGCGTGGCATTCTGACCAAACAAAATGAGGGGCTTTTTCCCCAATGACCCCCATGGAAAAATTTAGAGACCTGAAAATTATTTCAAGGATTCCTCTGAGGTAAAGAAGGTAAAGAAAGGCTGTGTTATCCAATATAAACTGTAGAGATGACCAGGGGCGTTGCTAGGGGGTGGCTTTTGGGGCTATAGCCCCGAATCTGGGGCCAATAGCCCTGAGTCTCTGCAGGGGTCCCCAAAAGGGAGGCTCTCTGGGGACCCTTATGTAAGTGGGGGGCTCTCTGGGGACCCTGATGCAAGGGAGAGGCTCTCTGGGGACCCTGAGTTTAAGGCAGAGGCTCTCTAAGGACCAAGTTTTAAGGGGGGGGGGCTCTCTGGGGACCCTAAGGTAAGGGGGGCTCTCTGGGAACCCTGATGTAAATGGAGGGCCCTCTGGGTACCCTGATGAAACGGGGAGGCTCTCTGAGGACCCAGATGTAAGGAGGAGGCTCTCTAGGGACCCTTATGTAAGAGGGGCTCTCTGGGGACCCTGATGTAAGGGGGGACTCTCTGGGGACCCTGATGTAAGTGGGGGCTCTCTGGGGATATATATACACACACACATATATTACTGTATATACACATGTGTATGCCCGCTCAAGCGTATGACTTTCTTTACTACCCTGCTATGGGCTCTAGCCCCAGATCTTTTGTAGACCTAGCAACACCCCTGGAGATGACCAACCCTTTTGAATGGCATGCCTTATTTATCTCCCCAGTTCCAACAACATACTTTAGAAATCATAAAAGGAATTTAAAGCCTGGTACACAATTGTAGTTTTTTTCATCGTTCAAGCCAGCGAGCTGAACGAAAAAGAACAAAAAACTGAAGAGCTCAGTAGGAGCCGCTGTGCCAACTATGCAACGTTAGTACAGCGATCTCCCCTGCTGAGCTATTGTGTTTTGACAGGGGGATGTGACCCACACCCCCCTGCTTCAAAAACGCCCTAAAACGCTTTAGCATTAGACCCCTTTCACATTGGGGCATGTTTTTCAGGCGCTTTAGCGATAAAAAAAGCGGTCCCGGCCCCTTACCATGTGATCAGCTGTCAGCCAATGACAGCTGATCACATGATGTAAACAAAAGATCGGTAATCGTTTTTTTTTTTTACTCACGCTGACAGCGTGAGTAGAAAAAACAGCCGATCACCGGATCAAATGTGAGGGACATCGGTCCCCAAGTGGAAGAGGCACATCTGCCTCATCAGTGCCCAATAAAAGTGCCACCTAATAGTGCCCACAGTGCCACCTAACAGTGCCCACAAGTGCCACCTAACAGTGCCCACAAGTGCCACCTAACAGTGCCCACCTGTAGTGCCAATCAGTGCCACCTGCCAGTGCTGCCCATCACTGCCACCCATCAGTGCCCATCACTGCCACCCATCAGTGCCCATCACTGCCACCCATCAGTGCCCATCACTGCCGCCTATCAGTGCCCATCACTGCCGCCTATCAGTGCCCATCACTGCCGCCTTTTTTTTAAAAATTCAGTTTTTTACATTTTTTTAATAAAAAGTAAAAACCGCAGAGGTGATCAAATACCACCAAAATAAAGCTCTATTTGTGGTGAAAAAATGATAAAAATTTCATTTGGGTACAGTGTTGTATGACCGCGCAATTGTCATTCAAAGTGCGTCAGCGCCGAAAGCTGAAAATTGGTCTGTATAGGAGGGGGGTTTAAGTGCCTAGTAAGCAAGTGGTTAATGTATTGTATCTATGGAAAAGCTGAGCTGTCAATACAAAAGCAGAAACCACACACTGGAAAATGGAGGTAAAAACAAGTTAGTGAGTAAAACACCACAACTTTGCTTAAATTCAAGTGACTTGATCATCGCATATTACAAAAACAATTCATGCATAGGAATGCCAGACCACGCCAACAGATGAAAAAAAACGCTTACTGGGATGCCAGCCATAGAAGAGGAAAGAAACCAAGATGGATATACTGAGGTAGACACTAGGAGGACCACAAAACATTCCAAACTGGTACAGGAGAAGGACTGAATCTGTGACCAAGTTGATGAAGTACCTCCACTAAACTGACATGATTTAGGGACCATGATCCTTCTTCAGAGTCGCATTAAAACAGGTCAGTTATGTGAAGCTACTTTATGCAGAGACCCACCCAACAACTGCTAGCCAAGGTGATGTACTTACTTCGATTATTGGGCAAGAACTTGTTAAATCCTGGGACTTACGAGCCTCTGGACTACTCACTCAGCACAGGTGCCATTCACAGAAAGTCTTGCATTTTTCTCAATGGATGCAAGATGTTCTCTGACTGGACGAGGTGGGGCAGTTACTTCATTTTCTCCAGACTTTGCAGTGGTAAAATGTAAGACTCCCATCAAGGAATCTGCCAGAGAGAGGACAGATGAGTATAAGACTCAATTGATTCCCCAGCAGACACACTAAGTGGCTTGGATGGTGTTGGGTAATGTATTTAGGCAGCCGCAACATTTACGGGCTACCTGCAAACCCGGACAGTGACTTTATCTGTACGAAAATAATATATTAATTATTCACAGACAGGCCCAGCATAACTTTCTATAGTCGACATTGTGGAGGTCCTGCCCTCTGGGCTCTCCGGCCACTAAAATGACTGTGACTAGGTCTACTTTGTAGTCTTAGCCCTTGTTCACGTTGAACGGGTCTTTAAAATCATGTGACCTCATCTAAAAATCATACGATTTCATCGTACAATTTCAAAGTCGCATTTCAGTGCGACTTCAGGTGCAACCTAAAGACATCTGTGCGGCTTCATGCACAGATGTCTACTGAAGTTGTACACAAAAATCGCAAAACGTAGTGCAGGAACTACTTTTGCAAATCGGTGCGGTGCCGCAAAGTCAGCGTCACACCGATTGGTATGGTGCCATTGCCAAAAATAGGCTGCGATTTGACTAGTCAAATCGCATGACAAATCGCTCCAATGCTAATAAGGGTTAAGGGTCAGGGAAGACCAACACAGAAAGGGCAATCCAGGTCAGTTATATATCACAATGGGGTTGATTTACTAAAAATGAGGAGTGCAAAATCTGGTGCAGCTCTGCACAGAAACCAATCAGCATCCAGGTTTCTTTTAACAAAGCTTAATTGAACAAGCTGAAGTTAGAAGCTCATTGGTTACCATGCACAGCTGCACCAGATTTTGCACTCTCCAGTTTTAGTATATCAAACCCTGTGTGTTCCCTTTAAGATAACATCTATCCACCTGGGATTAACAAGCCTTTCTTTCTGCAATGACCATATTGCTATAGATCATCACTACACAGCTAAGGGGAAGGGTGGCTGTCAGTGGACAATTAAATTACAGGCAGGATAAACCCAATGAGATACTTTGAAGAGGATCTGGACATGTATGGTTAACAATTATTTCTTGTATGAAACAAGTAAGAGCAATATCACCGCCTGGATTTAGTTGGACCGACACTGATCAAACATCGTATTTTTATATAAAAATATATACTCTTTATTAGGTTTTATGCTTAGATGATTGTCTGTGGAGTATAATAAAAAAAAATGGCAAACACCAATCAAGGTACTGGTGTTGTCTTCTGCAAGCCACTTATATTCAGCAAGGCAGGTCCGTCCTTGTGGTAATGCAACTCGCATAACGACTACATATGCGCTGTTATTCTCCATTTTAGAGAGAAGTAAATGGAAAAATAATCAAGTCATTAACAGGATACATTTCCCTCTAAATACACATATACCCCACTTTTCACTGGCTCTTAAAACCTCTGTATCCTGTTTCTCGATTTACTTGAATCACATACAGAAAGTGACTTGTAAAACATTTACTCCGGATGACCCAGGTCCTTCCTTCTTGATATGTAAAATGCATAACACATTTTGCAGCTGGGATAAGTAAGGATTTTATTTTTACTTATAAGAGACAGTGAGCTGTATTGATGGGGAGTGCTCCATCCCTTCTTGCTCATTTTTAGCAGACCATACAATCTACTGAACATCCCTGTAGCTTGTAATGTAAAATGCAGACCTACAATAAAAGCAGAAGTCTGGTCTTCCTTGGTTCTTAAGAAACAAAACACAATTCCACTTTTAGGCTATGTTACCACTATTGCGTCCCCAAAGTCACGCGATTTTGTACCGCGACTTTTTACCGCGATTTGAAGCAATGCCTGTGTCTATGGACCTCAAGTCGCATCAAAGTGGGACCAAAGTAGTGCAGGGACTACTTTGAAGTCGCTGCGACTTGAAGTCGCACAGATATGAACGGTACTCATTGGAAAGCATGGGGTACTATTTGTCATGCGACTTTCCAGTCCCAAGTCGCATGAAAAGTCGCACTAGTGGAAACATAGCCTTAGGCTATGTTTCCGCTATTGCGTCCCCAAAGTCGCACGATTTACACTGCGACTTTACAATGCGATTTGATGCGACTTTTAAAACGACTTTGATGTTCTGCGATTTAGCCATAGTGATGTAATTCCTCATCCTGCTTAGTTACTTCCCCTTCCGGTCTTCCACACTCACGTACATCAATATAGGAAGTGATGTATTTGGGAGGAGCAGGGATCATGTGCTTCCGTAGACTTCCATGGAAGTCGCAACAAAGTCGCGGTGTCAGACATGTACATGCGACTGCATTGCGACTTAATACCTTTCTATGGAGAACAAGTCGGACTGAAGACGGAACAAAGTAGTGCAAGAATCTTTTTTGGAGACGCTGCGACTTGAGTCGCACTAATGAGAAAGAGGACCATTGAAATACATGGGTTTTGATTTGTCATGCGACTTGACATGTGTCAAGTCGCAAAACAAGTCGCAGTAGTGGAAACAGAGTCTTAAGGTCTCAAATGGCCAAATAAAATTAGCGATATTTAAAAATACAGTTTACAGTGTACCCATACTTATGCCATGTATACAATTTTGAGTTTTTAGCTCCTGTGTGTGGCCAATTTATATTATAGATGAGCAGATCTGAAGGTCTTCATTGATGCAACGGGTGTTTTTCCTGCTTTGACCCTGCATGGGCAGTACAGTGCACAGTACAGTGCCCTCCATACTTACTGCCAACTCTGCCCTTTTCACTATTTCTCACCTGCTATTTCTCGCTCTGCCCTTCCTGCCACTCTTAACCTGCAACCACTGCCTTTCCCACCACACCTCAACTGTTGCCCCTCCTTCACTACACCACTCTACCCTTCCCATCACTCCTCATCTGCTACCACTCTCTACCCATCCCATCACTCCTCATCTGCTACCACTCTCTACCCTTCCCATCACTCCTCACCTGCTACCACTTTACCTTTCCCATAACTCCTCACCTGCTACCTTTCCCATCACTCCTCACCTGCTACCATTCTACCCTTCCCATCACTCCTCATCTGCTACCACTCTCTACCCATCCCATCACTCCTCACCTGCTACCACTCTACCCTTCCCATCACTCCTCACCTGCTACCACTCTCTACCCTTCCCATCACTCCTCACCTGCTACCACTCTACCCTTCCCATCACTCCTCACCTGCTACCACTCTACCCTTCCCATCACTCCTCACCTGCTACCACTCTCTACCCTTCCCATCACTCCTCACCTGCTATCACTCTCTACCCTTCCCATCACTCCTCACCTGCTACCACTCTACCCTTCCCATCACTCCTCACCTGCTATCACTCTCTACCCTTCCCATCACTCCTCACCTGCTACCACTCTACCCTTCCCATCACTCCTCACCTGCTACCACTTTACCTTTCCCATCACTCCTCACCTGCTACCACTTTACCTTTCCCATCACTCCTCACCTGCTACCACTTTACCTTTCCCATCACTCCTCACCTGCTACCATTCTACCCTTCCCTCCTCACCTGCTACCACTCTCTACCCTTCCCTCCTCACCTGCTACCACTCTCTACTAGGGCTAATTATTATCATAATCGATTACTTGGCCGATTATTGTTTCGATTAATCGGTTAATAACCTTTAAAAAAAGTGTGGTGTATAATTTAGTTAATATGTAAAGTTTAAAAAAAAGCTATTTATTCCTAAATATCAATACGCAGGGGTAAATATAAATAACCAACTATATGGTTAGGGAGTAAAATCTTTAATCCTCTCTCAGAACAGACAGAAGAGATATACTCTATATACTATTAGAGGTTGAATCTGGACTCAGATCAAATTTTTTTTATTTAAAGAAAAAAAATTCTAGACTGTTTTGCAGATTTTCAAACAGAACTGTAATATTACATGCTTTTCTGCAGTTTCTCCATTGAAGTATATTGAACCAAAAAAGCATCGCTTTGCATTGAAAAAGGTTCTTGACCCTTTCCAAATACACAGCAGCTGCAAAAAGCATAGATGTGAACGTTAAATGAACTGTAGTGCATTTCGGCAAAAAGCACCAAAAAACACAGAGGTGGGAACCAGGCCTAAGGCTGGATTCACACCTATGCAGTTTTAGTGCTTTTTGCATTTTGCAGATTTTCACTAGAGTCCATTTAACATTCTTTCCTATGGAACACGATCTGTAGTGCAAATCTGCACAATGCAAAAAGCACAAAAAATGTCATAGTTGTGAATCCAGCCTAAGACATTTAGTAACATAATGGAGTTAAAAAAAAAAAAAAAATAAATAAATTTGTTTTTTTACTGTGCAACAGAGAAAGTAATATTTACAGTAGAGATTATTTGCTCTTTTTGTACTATATAGGGCTAATTTTAGCTTTTTTAACCCCATTATGTTACTGGCCGATTAATCGATTATGAAAATAGTAATCAATTAATTTCATAATCGATTAGTTGTCGATTAATCGATTAGTTGTTTCAGCTCTACTCTCTACCCTTCGCCCTTACCTGTTACCACTCTCTACCCTTCCCTCTTCACCTGCTACCACTCTCTACCCTTCCCATCACTCCTCACCTGCTACCACTCTACCCTTCCCATCACTCCTCACCTACTAACACTCTACCCTTCCCATCACTCCTCACCTGCTACCACTCTACCCTTCCCATCACTCCTCACCTGCTATCACTCTCTACCCTTCCCATCACTCCTCACCTGCTACCACTTTACCCTTCCCAACACTCGTCACCTGCTACCACTCTACCCTTCCCATCACTCCTCACCTACTAACACTCTACCCTTCCCATCACTCCTCACCTGCTACCACTCTCTACCCTTCCCATCACTCCTCACCTGCTACCACTCTACCCTTCCCATCACTCCTCACCTGCTACCACTCTCTACCCTTCCCATCACTCCTCACCTGCTACCACTTTACCCTTCCCAACACTCGTCACCTGCTACCACTCTACCCTTCCCATCACTCCTCACCTGCTACCACTTTACCCTTCCCAACCCTCGTCACCTGCTACCACTCTCTACCCTTCCCATCACTCCTCACCTGCTACCACTCTACCCTTCCCATCACTCCTCACCTTCTACCACTCTACCCTTCCCATCACTGCTCACCTACTACCACTCTACCCTTCCCATCACTCCTCACCTGCTACCACTCTACCCTTCCCATCACTCCTCACCTGCTACCACTCTACCCTTCCCATCACTCCTCACCTGCTACCACTCTACCCTTCCCATCACTCCTCACCTACTACCACCCTGCCAGTACTTCTCACCTGCTACCACTTTACCAGTCCCATCACCCCTCACCTTCTATCACCTTGCCAATCTAGCTACCATTCTCAATTTTTTTTCACTAGCCTTCAGCCAACCCAAGAATAAAATACAAGTTGCTATGATTTTCTTCACAAGCACCCACATATCCTCCTGTCCCATCTATAGTATACTTGTGCATTTATTGACATATGCTCCCCAAGCTAACCGTTTTACTCCTCCATTTCCCTTCCATATTTATTCCAGGGAGCTGACAATCTCACAATTTTTTGGTTGACCCAATTGTGTTTTCACACCTTTAAAACAGCAATGAGCAAGTGAAAGGAAAAAAAATGTGAGCGATTACTTTGCAAGTTATAATGCTAAATCTTATATTAGTTGATGCAAAACTGCTGCTCAGCCATTAGAAATCATAGAAAGGTTCTTGGTTAGACCACAGATAGGCTTTCCTTTAAAATTACAACATCAATCACAACTTACAACAGTAGAATTGTTAATCAGTAAGACAGTAATACCCTTCTAAATGCTACCACGCCATACCCAAAATGAATCCCTTAAACAATACAAAGGGACTTGTTACTATAGAAACAAAAGACAACCTCCATAATATTCACTGCAGGCAGAGAAAAGCTCTTCTCTGCATATTTATATGCACACATGGCCTGCCTGGCAATTATTACGGAGAGCCTGTGAGTGGGAACAAGCAGACATTGAATGGTCACTTTGAAATACATTCATAATTGTTACACTTCAGATAAGCTATCATATGCAAAAAAATGTCACTACAAGCTACATGTGCCAACTGAAAACGAGCTAAACCGATAATCAGAGACAATGAAACAAACGCATAGAGCTTTAGTGTGAGACAACACAGAACTTTACACATAGTGCGGGGGCAGCAGAGCTTAAAGCGGAACTTTTTCATTTTTTCAACTGTCCATCTATTAAATCCTCTGCCCTTGTTGCTTTAACTTTGGATAGCAAACCTTATATATTTTTTTCTGCCAGTAAATACCTTCCTTATACAGCCCACTTCCTGTTTCTTGTCTGGTAAAAAGACTAGGCTTATGACATCATGCACAGCTCCCGTGAGAATTTGCCAGGAAGGGAGGGGGGATGAGTCATAAGAGGGCCAATGAAAGCTGCAGTGAAGGTAAATTGGGTATCTGGCGCTCCAGGAGGCTATGCCCTTAGTTTGTAATAATGTACATTTGATTAGTCAGTCTTTAGGAAGTTGAACCACGGTAAGGGGGCGATTTAAAAAGAGGCAGCCATCCTCAGAGTGTGTCCAGCAACTCTGCAAAACATATAAAAGAAAGGGGGGCGCCTCTCTAATCGTAGTATCAAAACAGTAACATTTATTGCTCAAGATTAAAGTGGGAGTCATGCTCAGCATAAGTATGTAGTCCTGGCAGTTCTACTGCGCCCCACAGGCTCCTCGCACGATCTGGGTAGCTGGGAAGTAGTTGGCGCCACGCTGACCAGCTTGAACCGGAAGAGATGTTACCAGCAGGGGGCGGGAGGAAGGGGTCAGGACTGTCTCTATGGACTCGGAGCTCACAGCTCCTTCTACTGGCCTGTTCTCTGGAGGAGAGCCTCATTAAATACACTCTCCTGGGCATGACGCCCGCGGCCGTAGAACTACAACGGTCAGCGGACCAAAGACAATGGGATGCAGGAATTTTGGAAAACTAGTAGATTATAAATAGTTGGGCCTGTGGGACGCAGTAGAACTGCCAGGACTACATACTTATGATGAGCAGGACTCCCACTTATATCTTGTAAGTGTTTTTAATCTTGTGCAATAAATGTTTTTAGTTTAATACTACACTTAGAGAGGGGCCCCCCGTTCTTTTAATGAGAGCTGCAGAACTGGAGATGCGCATGTGTGTGTGTGTGTGTGGGGGGGGGGGGATGCGGCGGCACATAGCTTTACATCTAGTAGTGGGTGCAGCACTACCAGAAAGGCTCATTGTAAGACCTGCAGCTCAGTAAAAGCAGATTTTCACTTTCTTTTTACAGAGCCAGGCAACCTGTGACTGAGTGCTCACACTACCGGAATCTAGTATTGAGAGTTTTAAAAGGCAGAAAGCAGCTGCTCAGGGGATATTACATACTGTACTACTGTAACCAGGAACGTCAAATTAAATGTGTGGACTAAAGTTTGAGGGAAAGAGAAGTAGTGTGAAGGATAACAAAAAGGAAGCACTGGTGGCTGGCTATACAGAGTTTACGCTGTAAGTATGTGTAGAGGATAAAAGTCACAGTTCATTGTAACGAGGAGTACTACACCCCCACCATCCCTTTACAATGTATGCCCAGTAACCAATTCCTCCCTGTCTACTTTGGAAGAACACTTCCCTGCAATAAATAAATCTGTCTGTTCATCCTATTACTTCCCAAATTGACATTTGAGGACTCATCCAGGTCACTGTAATATACTATGCTAATTACAGATAATAGACCCCAACTTCCGATTTGATTTTAATCTCATGCAAATAAATACACTTTAATGTATAATGTGTGATTACCAACAATACAGACCTGATCACGGATGTGGAAATACAGGGCAATTTAGGTAACAGCGATCACAGGTCAATTGGCTTCAGTATAAAGTCACACAAATGGGAAACATAAGGGGAATACAAAGACACCGAATTTCAAAAGAGCCAACTTCCCTAAACTACGAACCTTGCTAGAAGGCATAAATTGGGATAAAATCTTAGGAACAAAGAACACGGAGGAGAGATGGGTTTGCTTTAATAGCATATTAAATAAGAGCATTAGCCAATGCATCCCATTGGGTAATAAATTTAAAAGAGCGAACAAAAGTCCTGGATGGCTTAACTCCAATGTAAAAATGCATATAAAAGCAAAGGAGAAGGCCTTCAAAAAATACAAGGTTGAGGGATCATCATCAGCATTCAGACTTTATAAAGAATGCAACAAGAAATGTAAGGGTGCAAAAGGTATGGCTAAGATAGAACATGAAAGACATAATATAATCACACACATAGGTTGGACTTGTGTCTTTTTTTTGACCTCACCTATTATGCAACTATGTATGCTTCTGGGTACATGAGGCCTGCTAACATGTCTGCTAAGCATAGTTGCATTGTTAGGCATATAGATGACATGATTACATGATTTCAGCAACCATTAAAAACTTCTTTAACCACTTGCCACCCGGCATTGTATATAGAAGTTTAAAATGGCCTCCCACCCTCAGAAGTAAGCCATCCGTTCCTTTTAAAACAACTTCCCCATTTGCAGTGTTGCATCAGCTTGGGGTTTATCAGACACAGCACATCACAGAGTGGGGTACAGGGCCAATGAAATTGGCCCTCTGTCATGCGATGATTGTGACCAATCACAGATGTAAACAAAGGATGCATGTTGCAGCCAGCACCGTTTCCTCTCACGCCTCGGCTGTAAAAGGAAACGAGTGATTGGCAGCAGTTTTTTATTTTTTTTATTTAACACACTACAGTGTCACCACAGCAGCCAGTGTTCCTAATCATTAGCCACCCCAGTACAGTGCCACTATGGTGAAACTGTACTGAGATGACTAGTGATCAGAGACACTGGCTGACTGCTCTGGTTACACTGAAGTGACCTGTCTGCATACCCCACTGACTACATTCCCAGTCCTACCCATCTGCTGCAGACAAATGCATTTCTGGAACCACAGGAGCTCTTTTGTTTACCTTTTGTTCAGCTTCCTGCACTTTCTGACCAGTGAACATGGCATTCCTGGGGGGCAGGCACGTACCAGTAGGCTAAAGGCTTGCTCGGCTTACAGGTACGGAGACTGCTATAAGTTTTGCTTCACAAATCTATATTTTTCCTGACCAATCGTACAGAGGTGAGCATTACAATACACCGTTTTTGATACAATGTTGGTTGATTTTTGGGATACGTGGTAATTTTGTGGGTGTTTCTACTATCCTGGCACTCCAGGGCCTCCAAAAAGTGATAGGTAGTCAGAAAATTAGATGCCCAATTTATATCCCTTAAAAGTCTGAAGCTGCTCCTTGTATTTTGGGTCCCTCTATCCAACGAAAAAGTCTCACACATGGTATTCTTATACTTGGAAAGAGTAGTAGAATGTGATTTAGGGTGTAAGTCTAAGCATGTCCATGTTGTGTGGGAAAGATGTTATAAAATGGACAGCTGTGTATTAAAAAAAAAATTAAAAAAAAAAAAAAAATTTTCTTAGTTTTACAAAAACTTGTGGCAAAAAAAAGTGATCTTCAAATGCCTCTAAATAAATATGTTGGAGGATCTACTTTGCAAAATGTGGTCATTTTGCGGGCATTTCTTCTGTCTTACCACTCCAGGGCCTAAAGAAATGTGATAGGTAGTCAGGAAATAGATGACCTTTGAAAGTCTGAAGGTGCTCCTTGTAATTTAGGGCCCTTTATTCAGCAAAAAGTCTCACACATGTGGTATTTGCATGGACAGGAGTAGAAGAATGTGTTTTGTGGTGCAATTGTAAAGATGCCTATGACATGGTAAAGAAATAATACGTTAAAATGACAACAGTGTGAAATTAAATCACATTTTATTAACTTTTTTAAGAAAAAATTGTGGCAAAAAAAAAAAAAAAACTCACTATGTACCTTAAAAAATACCCTGGACTGTCTACTTTTTAAAAATGAAGCATTTTAGGACCTCAAGAAATGAGATAGGCAGCCAGTACCTCAGGGTTGATACATGTAGTTTGTAGACTAACTTTCACATAGACTAAATAATATACACTTTACCATAAAGATGTAGCAAAGTACATTTTAGCCTATTTTTTTTTTTTAGAAAGCGTATTTATTTGCAAAGTTTTATAGCAGAAACTTAGAGAAACAGGTTTCCTTTAAAAAAATAAAAACTGTATTTTTTCCTTCAAATAGTAAAAAACAAAAAAAATAAAATTAAGTGGTGATTAAGTACCACCAAAGGAAACCTCCAACTTTTAAGTGTTGCATGAACAAATAACTGTCAGTCAAAGTATACAGTGCTTACAACTGAAAAATGGCCTGGACTAGAAGCAATTCTGTCAGTAGTACATTGAATTTTTTTCTTCGTTTAATAGCACTTGGTGCACTCAAACTAGGTAATATGCAGAGCTTTACCTGCTAAATGCCTTCTCTGAAGGTTCTCAGTTCACTTAGGCTGGGTTCACATATGAGCATGTAAAAGTGAATATAAGAGTATAAAAGTGAAATAAGATAATGATTCCTTTTGTGTTTGGGTTGGATGGAGGCGAATCCATCAGAATGTGCGAATTATAACATAATGATGGAATTCAAAATTAATTTCATCCCATTGGGTATGTTATGATTCAGAGATTCTGATGGATTCACCGCCACGCAACCCAATCAGAGTAATCTCCCAAAATAAAGAATTAAAGTGGTTGTAAACCCTTACACACCACTTTTACCTACGGGTAGGCCTATAATAAAGCTTACCTGTAGGTACTTGAAAGGTCTCCTAAACTTGCATGGTTTAGGAGATATTTACTATATACGCTTGCGCCAACGTCATCGGTGCATGCGCACTTAAGAAGTGGCATGGTCGTGCCGGTTTTATAGGGCCCGTGCTGTGACCGTTGGCTCCCACAGGTGACAGCACACGACTCCGGCCAGTCACAGAGCTGGCGTCCATGGCCCTGGAAGTAAGAGGGGGGAAGATCGATATGGCCACCAACAGGAACATTGTGGGCTTCGTTTGCAGGTAAGCGTAACATAACGGGCTACTATGCGATGCATACTAGCCCATTATGCTTTTACTTTGCAGGGGAATAAAGAGGAAGTAAAACCCATCAGGGTTTACTTCCTCTTTAACGCGTCAAAATGAATATAGTCAATCTTCCGAAATAACTTCTGAAACCAAATCAGAATATACACAAAATGAATTCCATAAACGAATCATTCTGACATAACGAATATCATCAGTCTACAGGGGGAGGGCAGAACCAGGCAGGATCAGCCAGGCATTGTAGTCCAAAGGCCAACAGGGTCCATTTTTTTTTTTTTTTTTATGGTAACAAATGCTTTAAAGTGGATAATATATGCAAGACCTCAAAAAGTATGGCAAATGTAACCCAACTTCTTCATGCATAATGCCTTATAATATAGAGTATGAATTCCTCAATGAGGTCCAGTAACCCTAAACTCACCTTCTCCATGTGCAACCCTTCACATTTTTTACATAAGCTGTCTCATGTATAAGGACATTTTATTTGTAGTAGAACTCAAAACACGAGGCTAAATCAAACCAACATCTAAATGAATAAAACAGCCTGCATCAGCTCCATTTGTTTATCTTAGGCACAATCTCTCCTTCGAACAGTGTAAACTTACATGGGACATGTTTGAATTAAGTGTTCAACAGCTATAAATAATGCATTTCCAAATGGCACACCCAACCTATAAGTAGCTTTTAAATTTGCCATAAATGGAATGAATGTAAAAGTTTCCATTTTGCAGCTAGTAGAGCCAATCCATTTTTATACACTTTTGTTTCCTCAACAGCTGACAAGTTTTCTCTTCTAGGTCACACAGTCAGAGTGTATAGTAGTACACAACTGAACTTAAAAATGAAGTGTCTGTGATACGGAAATGAAACATATTCAAGCTTTTATGCTAAACGTGATCTAGAAAATGTTACAGCACTATTATTGGTCCCTAGGGGTAACACTGGCCATAGGCAATACATCGTTTACATGCCTTGCACAATCTTAAAGCCTAACTCCAGGTTTACCAAGTTTTGAATAGTTAATGCGGACCAAGCTGGCCCAAGCATTCTATTTCCTTCTTTAATAAATGTGCCTGCTGAGAGGGCTGTACTGTATGTGGCATCAGCTACACACAGTATGCAGCACTGTGTTTTAGTAGCGGGACTGAGACTTCTTGTCCGGATCCTGGAACAAAATCAAAAAAATCAGGCAGAGCACTGCTCAGCCATTCATAAGAAGACTTTTATTTTTATGATGGAATACAAAGCTTCCTCTGAATAGAGAGGTGGGCGGATGACATCACAATTTCCACCTCAGCCAGAGGAAGCCTTGTATTCATTCATAAGATACAAAGCTTCCTGTGAATGGCTGAGCAGCACTCAGCCTAACTCATTTTGTCCTAGGAACAGGACTGAAAGTCCCCACAATGCTGCCGAAACTCAGCGCTGTATACTGTATATAGCTGATATTTCATACAGTTAATACAGCACTCACAGCGGGCGCATCTGATAGTAAAAGGAAATAGTTTGGACCAACCTGACCCAAAAGAAGCTAACTATTTAAAGTCATAGTAAACCTGAAGTTTAGCTTTCAGGCAGCCATACATTTGTAGATCTCTCTTGCTCTGCCCGTGGGCTAAACAAGAAAATCAGTCCCAAATAGCATGGATAGAGGAATCTCCACTGCTGGCTTTTGTATGCAGGCAGCTGCCACATCCACGATTTTTTAATTTGTTGAGCCGGGCGATACCAATGGGGTCACCAAAAACCCAATTTTCAGCTCAAAATTGTTAGACAATTTCATTTGATTCAGCAAGCATAGGCTGATATTTGAGCCATGTGTGGTTAGCTTTAGGTTATAGGGTTTGATGTAGCAGATCCCCAAAAGATATGGGAATCTATATAGCGCTTTAAAATGTTAAACACATAGTTTAACATTAGCACCACATAAGTGAGTGCACTTCCAGGTTTCGGACCCGTGCATGCGCAGTGCAATCTCCCTACCCTATAGCAGCATTGTCTAAAGGTACTGCGTATGCAGGGGTTTGGAATGTAAAAGCATTTTTGCTCCTGTAATTCTGTGGGCGAGTGCCTAGCGTTTTTGAAGGATCTCAGAACTTGGGCAGGACACAGCTGATGGTTTCAATGGGAGTTTTTGTGGCAAGCTTTGGGGGTGTCAGCGATGGCTTTCCACTAAGAACACGATTTGAAAAATGAACAGCATTTTTTTTTTTTAACACACTGGGGCCCCTAGACAGCATAGTGTATTTCAGTAAAAAACTTGATCACAGCCTTTAAAAACACTTTAGTTCCAGAAATATATCCAGGCAAATCTGCCATTACATCTGTTTACCTCTTTCTGTCCTTTGCCGTTTCCTGGAAACTCCAGTGACCCTACCAGTTCTGTATAAAAGCCAATAAACGTGTCTGCAGACATCTCCAAACACAGCCATATTTATATTGAAGAAAGCATGCTCAGCACCCCTTCTGATATGCATGTTTCATAGTCTTCTGCATTGATAAGCAGCAATTATCAAGAACATCAAAAGGTTTTCCAGGAATTCCCTGCAATTTGGGATGTTTGCCATGCCTCAGGATTTTGGTTCGATTAACTGCAGAGCGGCCAGTCATTGTTTTTTTTTTTGGGGAAGAACTGGATGACAAAAAGTCCAAAAATTGCCAAGAATGGTTTGGCCAAGCATGTATTACGTTTGATTTTTCACAATAGAGCAGTTATTCTTTGAAGCAAAGCTCCGGTACACAAGGACATCATGACCTGGATGGTGGGGAGAGGTAGTGCTGGGATTGGCGGAGCTCTACATTTTTACTTTTACTTTAACCACCTCAATACTGGGCACTTTCACCCCCCTCCCAGACCAATTTTCAGCTTTCAGCGCTCTCACACTTTCAATGACAATTGCGCGGTCATGCTACGCTGTACCCAAATTAAATTTTTATCATTTTGTTCACACAAATAGAGCTTTCTTTTGGTGGTATTTATTCACGACTCAGTTTTTTATTTTTTGCGATATAAGCGAAAAAAAGAGCGGAAATTTGGGGGGAAAAAAAACAATATTTTCTTCTATTTTAAAACAAATCCAATAAAATCAAATTTTGTCATAAATTTAAGCCAAAACGTATTCTGCTACATGTTTTTGGTAAAAAAAAATCCTGTTAAGTGTATAATAATTGGTTCGTGTGATCACGGACACATGTGCGCAAATGATCATGTACAGATGTGCACAGGTGACATATGTGTGCAGATAATCATTGGGACATGTGATTTTACTCGGACATGTGTTTTTACTATGTGGGGACATGTGTTTTGGGGACATTGTGTGTTTATACTAAGTGTTTGTTTTGTGTTTTTACATTGTGTGGGGTCACTAGACTGGTGATCAGTGAGTAAAAAGCTGTGAAAAATAGCTCATACTCACTGATCACCAGCCGGCTTCAGCGATCCGCTCTCCTCACTGACAACTTCCGTGTGAGGAGAGCAGAGCAGATTGCCTAGCAACCGGCTCTGTGTTTACATCACATGACGGCTGTGATTCGACACGGCCGTCATGTGATCAGGAGGGCCAATCGCACAGCCCTCCTGCCGATCGGAGATGCGCCGTGTCCGGGTGACACGAGCGCATCGGGATCGCGCCGCTGCGCGGGCACGCGCGACCTCACTCCTTCTGAGGGACGTTCCTGAACGTCCATTCAAAAGGAGAGAGCGCCCACCCGGCCGTTTATGTGCAGTGGCCGGGTGGGAAGTGGTTAAAGCGGAACTTCAGTCATTTTTTCATCTATTAAATCTTCTGCCCTTGTTGTTTTAACTTTGGATAGTAAAACATATTTTTTCTGCCAGTAAATACCTTATACAGCCCACTTTCCGGTTTCTTGTCTGGTAAAAAGCCTAGGCTTATGGCATCATGTACAGCTCTCACTCTTGTGAAAATTTGCCAGGAAGGGAGGGGGATGAGTCATAAGAGGGCCAATGAGTGCTGCTGTGTTTCTGGGTAAATCCCGGAAGTGAACAGGCAGCAGCTTCAGCTGCCCACAGTTAAAATGGCTGCAGCCAGACTCAGTGGAGGGAGATTTCTGCAGCATATTTGGCAAGTACAGAATCACAGTATCTATAAAATAATATGCAAAGTGGTTGGAGGGAAGCTTCAGAACGGCAAAGATGTTTTTATTACATATTATGTGAGCAGACTACAGTTCCTCTTTAATATAGGGTGCAGACAAGTTAGCATCCACAGCCACTATACAGGTTTCTTATCAATGATTGGACCTCCATAGTTTAAAAACTGCTCTACAGGTATTATACTGCACTCCAAGCAGAAAGTCCATTTGAAGCTTGGCTATAGCCCAACATCAATGGGATTCTCTTATTGGCTACATTCCTCTAAAGATGGCACAGTTTCAGCTTCCATTAGCATCAAAGATCTAGAAGGTTTAGAAAAGATATAGAATGGAGATGTATTTTCTCTGTTCTTTTTCACAGTACGATTAATAATGCAGATGAATAGTTCTGTTAAATCTATGTAAATGTGCAATTTTATGGAGTGCCACCAAGAGTTAATGGACCAGATCCCAATCATTACACCAGACACACTTCTGGGTGGGCCCTGCGTATGATAGTCCTGTGATTTAAAACTGCCGAGGACAAAACCCTTATTGATTCATTTCAAAGTTCCTAATAATGCCAACAGCAACATTACATTTTAGCAGTACTGCATAGTCAATGTTGCCGTTATAAGTGGAATTTTACCCTGGAGATGGTATTTAAATGGCTACTAAGCTTAAAATGAAAAGTCTATTATGTGAAAAAAAAAAACAACCAGTTAGGGTCACAACTTTTAAGATATATGACTACTCATACATTTATAAAAAATATTACAGTCTACTGTTGTCCGTTAGCTGGCATTGCAGGTAAGAAGTGGCTCCAAGATGAACATTTCTAGTTATCTTGTACAGAATTAGGGAGAATTCTCAATAGGCAAGCCGGCAAATCCCAGAGCAGCCGGAGTGATCACTGCTCCAGCCGCTCTGCATTGCCGGCTGCACTAGGGGGGAGTATGATGCGCGTTTCAACTTTTTTTTTGTACAAGCTTTATTTGAAGTGTACAAAACGTAGTTTTCATTAAGGCCAGCCATACACGGTTCGAATCTCGAATTTCCTGCTTAACTGGCTAAGGTTGGACCCGTTAATGGGCATGCTGAATGTACCGTTAGGCTCGGTTCACACAGGGGCAACACGATTTCAGCGCGACTTTGTACGGCGACTTCAACGCGACTTCAGCAAATTACAACGCGACTTCAAGTCGCCTCCAGGACAGGCGACTTTGGCTGTGGCCAATCACAGGACAATCTGCTCTCTGGGAGGGAGGGGTTTGCCTGGGCAAACAAAATTTTTTGCCTGCAAAGTCGCTTGACTGTAGAGAGAGATCCGACTTGGAGGCGACTTCCATTGATTTCTATGGTACAGGTCGCCTACCAAGTCGGATCCAAGTAGTACAGGGAGTACGCTCTGAAGTCGGAGCGACTTTAGTAGTGTCTATTAAGACGCTCCCATTCACTGTCATGTGAATCTCTTTTTGGGGCGACTTGAGGGGCGACAAGTCGGATCCCAAGTCGTCCCAGTGTGAACCGAGCCTGAATGGATCAATCAACTGGGGTACAATCAGCCTGCTGGATTCTCTAGCGATAATCGCTACTGGCTGCTATAGCCATTAGTGATAATTGTGAGAAGTCGTCCCCATCGGGGAGAAGACAATTGCTGATTCTCCTGTCAGCACTGGCTGTGTTGATGGGGGAATTGTGTGAATTTCTGCAACCTGGGGTTGCAGGAAAGAAATTTGCACAGTGTATGACCGGCTCAACTGCAATGTCTGGCGGAATGCTGCCCTGCATTTTAGTGCAACTCTAGGCTGCATTGCAGTGTGAATGTGACACATAGGAAACAATTGTTTCCGGTGTGTCCCTGCAGTGACAGACATTTTACCATGTAAGAAAGAGGCTTCCATCATGTCAAATGTAGAGTGTGGTGGTCCCATTCCTCACGTATTAGACCAAAAAAGAATGCCCCCCTTAGTGGGACTTTAATAGACCACCAACTCTTATGATAAAAAAAAAAAAAAATATAAAAGTTTTTAATGGTATACTATAAAAAGACGTGAAGACGTCTATAACATACGAAAGTACAAAAATGCATTCCATACAGAATCAGAACAAGAGGTATACAGATAAAAATGATAATGTTAGATGTACTCTCCTAGGGGTGATGTACCCCGATGCCCACTACTGAGCCGCATCGGTTGCCATTACAATACAGCCGACCCTCCGCTCTCAAAGAACAGTACCAGGGTGATGCATGTAGCTGTGAAGTGAAGTGCAGCTGCATGCATCACCCAAGTAAAACCCTTTGAAGCACGATCGGTAATATCGGTCAGTTTTTTGACCGATACTTCTAAAAAAGTGAATATCGGCCTCACCGATAATCGGTCGACCCCTAGAAGATACAACACCAATGTGCTGCAATGCAGCCCTGTGTGCTGCATTTTGATTACACTGTCCTGCTTTCTGTCATTCAAGTCAACTAAAACCAACTAAAATGAGATCCATAATGCAATGCGTGTTAATGCAACCCAGCTCTAAGGTTGACCAGAAAGGAGATGTAATATGGCCTGGCTTTTTAATTTGCATGTGGGGGAGAGCAGCTACACACAAAACAACTTCCTGTCTGGTAATCTCATACCACAATAACTGCCAGCTGTCAAGGCGAAGACTCCTTGAATTTAAAAATGACATCTAGCAGACTGCGTGTATTTTTTATATATATATTATATATACACACATATCAAAAGTATTGGGACGCCTGCCTTTGCCCGAACTTCCCTTCTGCCTCACCAACACCACTGTCAGTGCCTTCCGACAGAACGTGGTGTTGGTGAGGCAGAAGCCCGGAGCTGTTTGATCAGGCGGAAGCCTACAGAGATTTGGCAGCAGTTTGAAGTCTGGCGTTTCCGAGTCCGGTTGTTGGTTTACGTTATGGGTTTCAGGAAGCCGTGAACATGCCAGTAAGAGGAGCCCGGAGTGATACATTTGAAGGCTGGATATTCCTTTATATTTTGAGGCTGGATATGAATATATATTAGAGACACCTCTAGCATGAAGAACTATGTGGATTTGATTTACTATTTTTACACATCTATATATTATTGTTTGTGATAATTTATTACAGCGCAAGATCACTGGTTCCCCCCACTATTACTATGCAGCACAGTAATATTGGGAGTCAGGTAGCGCTACACCACATATTTTCATTTTTTTTTTTTTTAATATACCTTTTTGCTGGAGGATATAGTATTCGATGGCCGCTGCTGCTTTCTATATACTCCACATACCACTGTGCAGAACTCATTTTAATCACAGAATTAAAAAAAAAAAAAAATTTTAACCACTTCGGCCCCGCAGGACGTTCAGGAACATCCTTGACTTTGTGCAGTGATATCTGAATGATGCCTGCAGCTACAGACATCATTCAGATATTGCCGTTTTCAGCCGGCGATTCCCTGCACCATATGAATGATCGAAGCGCACCCCTCCAGCCAACCTCCGGTGCTTCTACCCACTCACCGATTCCATTGGCGAGTCGGAGAACAGATCCGCCGGCCCCGGATGGTGACGATAGAGATTTCCGGTGGACCAGATGGTCGCTGGAGTCTCTGATCGTTCGGAAGGCCGGGCGCGATGTTATGACGTCACGCCCGGCCTCTGCATTAAAAAAAAACAGCGTTGGGAAGCCGTGATTGTTTTTTATTTTTTTTTATTTATTTTTTTTATTTTAGGCTTCCCAGCCTAGAGGTGAGATATGGGGTCTTATTGACCCCATATCTCACTGTAAAAAGAACAGATCGTGCTATATTCCTATTACAAGGGATGTTTACATTCCTTGTAATAGGAGTAAAAGTAATCAAAAAAATTAAAAAAAAAAAATTTTTTAAGTGTCAAACTAAAATTCAAGTCAAATTAACAATAAAAAAAAAAAAAAAAAAAAATTAAAGCGCCCCTGTTCCCGTGAGCTTGCACGCAGAAGCGAACACATACGTAAGTCCCGCCCACATATGAAAACGGTGTTCAAACCACACATGTGAGGTATCGTCGCGAATGTTAGAGCGAGATAAATAATTCTAGCCCTAGACCTCCACTGTAACTCAAAGCATGTAACCAGTAAAAAATTTTAAAGCGTCGCCTATGGGGATTTTTAAGTACCAAAGTTTGCCGCCATTCCACGAGCGTGTGCAATTTTAAAGCGTGACATGTTAGGTATCTATTTACTCGGCCTAACTTCATCTTTCACATTATGCATGTTTTGTTTTGTTTTTTGAAGCATGAAACAGTTTTTTTTCCAAAAAAAGTGTTTGAAAAATTGCCGTGCAAATACCGTGCGAGATAAAAAGTTGCAAAAACCGCCATTGTATTCTCTAGGGTCTTTGCAAAAAAAAAAAAAACAACATATATAATGCTTGTGGGTTCTATGTAATTTTCTAGCAAAAAAAAAAAATGATGAATTTTACATGTAGGAGAGAAATGTCAGAACTGGCCTGGGTGCGAAGTGGTTAAATAAAACATTCTCCCCCCTCGTAACAAGTTTATAATTGACTATAAATAATATTTAAAACTGCTCAGGCAAAAACACTCAAACGGCCTGTAGAAAAAAGCCTGTAAAAATGACCAAAGATGCTCAGCTCAAGTATAAATGGAGTCTTAGGGATTCATATTTTTTGACCATTTTAAGATACAACACATGCAGGAAATGTATGCTTTGCTCATTATGGTCTGTATAACCACCGAGTATATATCACCAGGTCTTCTGCATAAATCATTTTACAGTAAAAGGTTTCCCTTTTCCCCCCATCTCAGACAGCTGTACAGGCAAGGAAACTTCCACATACGTATTTGTTATTAATGGCTGATGAATAATAAAAAAAAAACTTCTAGGATTACAGGTCAAATTTTCTTTTTTCAAAGCGGAACTAAACTCTCTCAATCAACATTAAAGTGTTTGTATAGGCATATTTTTTTAAAAATAACAAACATGTTATACTTAACTACTCTGTGCAATGGTCTGGCCGAATATGGTCCCTTTGCTTGCCTTTAACTGGCTCTTGGGGCACTATTCCTCCCGCTGACGCCCTTGATGGGGCACCATGCCTCCCGCTGACGCCCGTGATGGGGCACCATGCCTCCCGCTGACGCCCGTGATGGGGCACCATGCCTCCCGCTGACGCCCGTGATGGGGCACCATGCCTCCCGCTGACGCCCGTGATGGGGCACCATGCCTCCCGCTGACGCCCGTGATGGGGCACCATGCCTCCCGCTGACGCCCGTGATGGGGCACCATTCCTCTCGCTGACGCCCGTGATGGGGCACCATACCTCCCGCTGACACCCGCGATGGGGCACCATGCCTCCCGCTGACACCCGCGATGGGGCACCATGCCTCCCGCTGACACCCGTGATGGGGCACCATGCCTCCTGCTGACACCCGTGATGGGGCACCATGCCTCCCGCTAACACCCGTGATGGGGCACCATGCCTCCCGCTGACACCCGTGATGGGGCACCATGCCTCCCGCTGACACCCGTGATGGGGCACCATGCCTCCCGCTGACACCCGTGATGGGGCACCATGCCTCCCGCTGACACCCGTGATGGGGCACCATGCCTCCCGCTGACACCCGTGATGGGGCACCATGCCTCCCGCTGACACCCGTGATGGGGCACCATGCCTCCCGCTGACACCCGTGATGGGGCACCATGCCTCCCGCTGACACCCGTGATGGGGCACCATGCCTCCCGCTGACACCCGTGATGGGGCACTATGCCTCCCGCTGATACCCGTGATGGGGCACCATGCCTCCCACTGACACCAGGCCTCCCGCTGACACCAGTGATGGGGCACAATTCCTCCCGCTGACACCACTGATGGGGCACCACTCCTCCCTCTGACACCACTGATGGGGCACCATTCCTCCCTCTGACAGCAATGATGGGGTACTATTCCTCCCACTGACAGCAATGATGTGATTTTTTTTTCTCCCACTGACCATCAAGCCTACGGCATTGTTTACTCCCACCAATGCCAGAGCATTTTCTACTTCCAGTGTCCACAGTCTGGCCTCCACAAAGTCTGAAGGGCAATAAATTGGCCCTGTATTTCAAAAAGTTGGAGATTCCTGAACTAGAGGGCTGGCAACCTACCAAAATTCTGCTCTCATAGAAAAAAAATTGAATGTTTCATTGTCTGTGTTATGAAATGTAAAAATGAATTTCTCCACAATGCTTATAATTACAGAGATGAATGAGGGAGTATTTTATTATTTATTTTTTTGTTTGTTCCGAATATTCACATACTTTAGTCTGCATGGACTTGGCAAAGGTTTACTTTAGGTCTACCGCACTATTTAATTTCCTTCTGGGGCAGGAAGCGAGGATAGATCTTACCAATAGGCAACTGACTTAAAAGCACTATTTGTTTATTTAAAAAATATAAACAGACATCTGATTGCACCATCAACACATCATAGATGTTTGCTTATAGGAGGTGAAGCACACAATAACATACAGGGTGGGGTCTAACATCTAATACCAGCAGTATAAACATTTGTGGTGAATGAAAAGTTTTTTTTTTTTAATTCATTCATACAGCAGCTTTTTTCACCAACAGTAGAACCCAGCCCCAGACTCTCAGGGCATCCTGACACTTGTAGTTGCCCACAATTCTGGGAGCTCCAGTGCCTGTCTGCTGTAAAGTAGGCCAGAATAAACAGAAACTAAAAACCACGGAACTATGTGCTAGAAACGCCACATATGGAGATTCCCAGTAGCACAGTAAGAAATGAATGAACAGTTTAATATTATGACTAACAGTACAGCTCTGAATTCCAGAGAGTGATCTAATGCAGGATTCCTTTGCCTTTGTAACCGAAAGAAAACTCCTCCTAAAATCCGCCCCCCTTAACTTTAATAGGAATAGAAAAAAAAAAAAAAAAAAAAGGATGAACATTTCCATTTTTGGACATGAGCTGTTGCTTGAGTTCAGTTGGAGACCGCAAACTCAGACAGGGGCATAAACTGGAGCTGGATGTGATCAGCTGAGAGGAAATGATGGGAATAAAGTCTGCTCTGCCACAGTCCTCACCGCTTAAAGAGGAATGGAGCCTTCAAAACTACACCTCTCTGGGAGCTCATACCCAGCTCCTTATTCCGACTCTGAAATTATAGCATAAAATCTGACATACTTTACCAAGTATCAGAGGAAAGATTGTATCGATCAACAAATCAGACACTTGGAAACAATCTAAAAGGCTAAAGATCCTTTTCCAGATATGCACATAGACTGGAGTTCATTGATGGACACAGCTCTCCTATACGTTGACCGTCGGGTTTACAGCGCCACCTACAGGAGTAGGACACTAGGCAGAAAAAGAACACATCAACACCTATGAGCAGTCCTAGTTGTTTAAATAAAAAAAAAAAAAAAAAAAAACTCTCTCTGCCATAGGCAGGTCAGTTAGTCACAAAGCAGTACAAGAAAAAAAATGAATCAAAATAGAGGAAAGGGTGCTGTGTCCTTCAATGAACTCAGGAAGGGATTTTACAAGTAACAAAAATCCGATTTTCTCTAGCGTTTATTGATTTATACAGTTCTTCTGATGCCGCGTACACACGAGCGGACTTTACGGCAGACTTTGCCCGGCGGACGGGATTTCGTCGGACAATTTGATCGTGTGTGGGCTCCAGGGGACTTTGTTTTCTCAAAAGTTGGACGGACTTAGATTTGAAACATGTTTTAAATCTATCCGTCAAACTCGAGTCCGGTCGAAAAGTCCGCTCGTCTGTATGCTAGTTCGACGGACAAAAAGCCACGCTAGGGCAGCTATTGGCTACTGGCTATGAACTTCCTTGTTTTAGTCCAGTCGTACGTCATCAAGTTACGAATTCGACGGACTTTGGTGGATTGTGTGTAGGCAAGTCCGTCGGGCAAAGTCTGCCGTAAAGTCCGCTCGTGTGTACGCGGCATTAATCTCCAAAGTAGGAACATCACAAAGCAGTGCCTCAATGTGGGAAAGGTGCAAAAGGAAAACCCGTCATGACCTGCTTATGGCAAAGAGGTGGTTTATACCAGCTAGGACTTGTCATAGGCGGTGCTGCGTTTTTTCTGTCTAGTGTCCTACTCCTGTAGGTGGCACAATAAAATCTATGGTCAAGATTTTGAAGAGCTGTATCCATTAATGAACGCAAGAGACGTTTTGCCCCCAAAATTTAAACCTGCTGGATAGATTTCTCACTTCAAGATCCATCAACCAAAAGGTACCAGCCAGGGTTTTGGCACTGGTGGGAAATGACCATCCTAAATCTATGGATACCTTTGGAGGATCTTCTGAAAGTAGTCATTATTTAATCACCATGTTAAGATACAAGAGAATTTTACCTAGATGAGCAAAAACATAACTGCTACACATGCGTATCAGACCTAATTAGATGGTTCAATGGTGGGGAACAAATATCAGATGACCAATGCCAGATATTTTATGTATTTATTACAGGTACTTACAGAGTGCCGTCAATTTACGCAAGGCTTTACATATATTGTTTATCTGCAATTTTATCAGGATGAAGATTAAAAAAATTGTATATAAATGTCTTGATCCCACCCCTAAACAATGTGACACACATCTGAGGATTAGGCCATTTAGGGCTACCCATGGGGCAGATCAGGAGGGCTTCAGGGGTGCTCACTGTCACTCTCAGAGATTTTCCAACATGGACAATTTCCATGTGATCCATCTCTCTTACGTGTTAACAGTGGGTGTGGCCTTGGAATCACAAGGGAAAAATGCAGGAAGTCAAAGGGCTACAAAAGCTGGGACACATTTCCCCCTGCCCCTCAATCTCAGGGTGACCTCTACTGTATCTGTCTATGGACAGCTTAAGAGCCAATCTAGACCATATCAGTAAACTGCTATCAAAAACAAAAAGGCCAATGGTCAGGATGGAAGTTTTCAACCAAAATAAAGAAATGTTCCTGCTGAGCAGGCCAGAAGAAAAAACTCCCCATCAAGCACTCATGTATTTTTAATGGACAGAGACTGCCCATACATATGAAGGTGGGACTGATCCTCTACTGTGCAATGCAGTATACAATCAATATTGACACAGATGCCCCTTCCAGATGTATGCCATATGTGGAGGGACTCCCAAATGATTGGCCATATCATGAACAAATATCCATACCAATATTGACATGTAAAACCTCCAATACTTCTAATTAGGCTTGTCCAATGTCTTCACCGCCGCAAAAAATAACGCACTTCCCCTGTCAATTTCCAACTCCTTGGACTGTGGACAATGGGCAATTTAAAATGTAAAAAGATCTTTCAGTTCACTACTGAAATTCTTCATAAATTCACACAATCAACCATTTAATTCTGCTTTGTACACTGTTGGGTGGGAGGAGAGGCATTTTTAGTGGAATTAGAGAAAACAATGTTACTCTGGGTTAGGATATTTAGTAGTAGTTATTAAAGCAGGCAAGAGTTAGTGCACAGTATTCTGCAGGTATTGTCACCCTCATTGTGCAATGTAGACATACTGCACAGCATGGGTGGGTGGATGATAAGTGTGCGCATCTTGGCAGGTTAAACTATTCTTACCAATATACTTTGTTGTATACTTGACATTTTGAATGAAGTCTTCATTCAGATGTCTCAATGGAGTCATCTTTTAAAGCTGAACTCCAGGACACCTAAAAATTAATGAACTACTCATTTCTGTCTAGATGTAGAAAAGCAGATGCACTTACCCATTCCTTCTCTTCTGCAGGCTTCTCTGTACTGCTAGACTGGTCCCTACAGTGTCTTTTCCCCTATGCTCCGGCGATCTAAGGTCTTCTGACCTCATCACCAATGCAGAGCTATTAGCTCTGCATGTCAGAAGACCGAGAGATAGTCCATTGCCATAGCATGGGGGAGCACTGTCCGCTGCGATAGAGGATCAGATAAGTAAAAATGCTTTCACTGTCCACCTAGACCAGCCATTCCCAACCAGGGTCCCATGGAATCCTAGGGTCCTCCAGTGGTTTCTATGGACCCTAATGGTTGCTTAGATAAAAGTTGAGGAAGGCGGAAAGTGGCACATAGACCCCCCAAAACACGCTGGATATTTCTTGATCTGTACCCTGACCTTTAATGAAATAAAGTTGTATCTGGACCTCTTAGCAGTGGCGTGGCGCCTAAATTAAAAAATTTCTTAGATAAAAGTAACCACTGACAACAATGATCTTTTTAGCAATCTGGAAAGTGGGAGAGGAATTGTTCCCAATGAGTGACAAATGTAAATATAGCAATTAGTAGGGGTTACCCAAGTGTAGAAAGTTGTTTTAAGGGTTCCTCCATGTTAAAAAAGGTTGAGAAAGGCGGCTGAAGAATAAACAGGCAGTTAACTCTTGCATTGCAGGCACAGCCCCACTGCATAGGATAATTTTAGGTTTCCTGGAGTTTGGCTTTAAATATGAGTATATATAGAGTACACACCTGAATTTGACTTCAATGAAAAGGTGTTCAGATGGAGAGAATGAGGGGCAGTACTAGCAGCCAATACAGTGCACATATAATGATAAGGAACATACTAACCGGAAGGGAGACCACTGCAGTCTACTTCTGCTCCATCACCATCCAATTACAAACTGCAGATCATGACTGTATTGTTCAATAGCAGCAGAGAAAAGTCAGGACACCAGCCCAGTCTGCATACATCTGAGGACTGACCAAAGCACACCCTCAAACGGGGGAAAAAAAAAAAACACTCCCATATATGTACCGTATTTTAACCTCAGCTTTATGCGCTCCTGTAGAAGGACTACAAGGAACATAAAAAAAACAGATCTCCTCTGACTATACACAAAACGGGAGGGAGATGGACATGTGATAATTACATTCATATGGCATATCTGTGGTTGTGCTCCCATCAGATCTGTGGTACCTAGCTACCGTGCACATCTCCTGACCATTAAGTAAACTAAATGACACAGGAAAAACATGGGACACATACAGAATTCATTGTTCCTCAAAGTAAACCCGTCACCAACCTGAGCAATCAAATACAAAATAAGCATTTTATAATAAAAAAGGTAGACAATGCTACATGGGAATAAGACTGTAGTACATATAGTTAGTGGAACATTGAAAGGTGACTAGGGGAGTTCAATATTGGCATCTACATCTTAGTGTTGCTATGCAGTATGCCAACACGTGTTGTATTGTGTCAACTTACATTGAATTCAGGCGACTCATTCATTTTGTATGAACTGCCATTGTACTGCAACACAGGCAAAAATGGACATGTCCACCATTGTACCAGTGTATTGACCGCGTCACTTTCAATTGGTTGCAAATGCATTAAATATGACATCCCTGCTGCTGTACAAGTGCATTGACTGCACAGAGGTATGTGGGCGTAACATGCAGGGAACAAAAGAAGAAAAGAATCAGAACTTTTTATGGAAATAGCTATCTGTCTATGAACTGCCTTTTACTGTCATGGTAGTTAACTATGTTGTTTGTGAAAAAAGTGATTTCAAAAAGGTATTCTATTTTACAGAAGTCTTCCACTTACTAACTCGCAAAATAAATGATAAATATAACGATCTGAGATAACGCTGACCTTGCAGAAAATACTCTGATGTAAAATGTTGGCAGAAATACAGTACAACTTAGGGAGATTAAAAGTGGACCCTGTCCAAAATCCATGCGAGAACATGAATATGCTTCCTCATCAGTGATTTGGCATTGACACGGTTTTCACGAAATCCCTGCTTAGTTTTTTTTGCAACCCCTACCTTTAGAATGTCCTTTGCAACTTCACACATTATTCTCCCAGGTCTGAGAGCTGGTTCACACAAGAGGCAGTACAGTGCATTTTTAATCTGCATCAAAAACGCATGCACAGTGTTTTCTAAGTATTCCAATGGCCCTAGTTTACACCAGTGCGTTCCAGCGCAGTCAACAAAAGTAAGGCCTCATGTACACTGCTGCTGGTAAACGGACATTTAGGAGCAGTTGGGCATTTTTTTTTTTAACTGCTCCTGAACTCTCCTCTATGTTATCTTATCAGTACATGCATGTACACAGGTTCGTTTATAGTCGTTTCTAGGCAGTTGAGTTTGGAGGCTTTTTTTTGGAACCAAAAAAAAATGCGTTCAGAAGCTGTGTTTAGAGGCATTTCAAGCGCCAAACGCGGCTAAGCGCTTATTTATTACTTTTGAGCCTGGAAAATGCTAAAAACACACCAAAAACTCAATTATCACTGCTAGCAAAAATTGTTATACTATGTAATATTTCCCTCATCAGCCAATTATGCTGTACAATACACGACTTGCATTAGCTGACGCTGACGTTGAGAGTCACCAACAGACGTTCCTCTGGTGGCACGCTTTTCCTCATGTTTGTGTCCATGAGAACTAGACGGGGTCTAACCTTTTCCAAGACAACGTTAAAAGGTGGCAATTGACATGCATGTAAAATTAAAGATGTCTCTGGGTAATTACGCAGCTGAACATACGAATTAGAAAAGTATCCTGTGGACATGCGTTGAGCCATCAATGGATGTGTCCAGTAGTAATGAACTCTGGTCCTCTCATGCAATTTTCTAAATCTTTGGAGCCTCAGCAAAAGCAACATGAGGATCATTTCCTCACACATGCTCCTCAAGGGATCCATATTAACAAACCAACCAAAAAATAACAGCTAGCTACAAGCGCACTGCTTTCTCAGCTACTCACACTGTTCTCTCACAGAATGGCTGAAATAGTTCATAAATACTTGTTTTTAGAGCTTTCTAATCATTTAGGAGGGTTTCCAGAGGTTATCTTTAGTAAACGCTTCTGAACGCAAACGCTGCTAAACACACGTTTTTAAACGTGGATTACTAGCTGTGATGTTCCAGCATTCAGGAGAGGTTGAGAAACGTCCCGTGTACATGAAGCCTAAAACATACTACATTTTTTCTGTATGTGATGCATATGGAACACAGCACAAATGTCCTGAATTGAGATGAAGAAAAAAAAAAAGAAGAGGGGGAAAAATGCATCAAACACGTGTAAACATGCATGAAAAAATGCAGCTAAAAAGCAGAAATTGTGTGAACCAGCCATTAAGATTAAGACAGAACACCAAAGTCACAGCAGTACATTCCTTCATTGCTCGATCCAGAGAACAGCTTTCCTGACACACTTAGCCCCGGTTCCCACAGGGGCGGCACGACTTGCAGGTCGCCTCACCGAGGCGACCTGCACACGACTTCCACGGCGACTTGCAAAACTACTTCTGTATAGAAGTCTATGCAAGTCGCCCCCAAAGTAGTACAGGAACCTTTTTCTATGTTACTTGCGTCGCTCCTATTAGAACGGTTCCATTGTACAGAACAGGAGGCGACTTGTCAGGCGGCTAGGTCGCCTGACAAGTCGCCCCTGTGTGAACCGGCACTTAACCGAAACAGATAAACTTTTCCACAGTAGACTTCAAACACACACTAATGACTTTAAATACTTTCTATTATAATACAACTAAAGGCCGTATCCGTATAACCGTCCCCAAAGCAAATCCCAAATCCAGTTACCATGTTATCCAAAAACTTCCTTCCCCTTCCCTGACTGAGCTAAAGCCTTTTCTATTCATGTCTCACATGCTCTCCCTTGCAGACACTGCAGATCACAGTGGAAGGGTTTCAGTAACAGAAGCAGTGCTGTCAGTCTAGAAAGCAGTGGGCAGGACTAGGTATGGCCAGCAGCGGACTGACAAGATACAGGCTTCTGAATTAGCAGGGATAATACTGATAGTCATGCCCCCTACAATATCTTCTCATCCCACTATAAGAAGACCGCCTACATGAGAGCAGCACGTCTGCTCTGAATTCAGAAGCAGTGCAGCGTTGTTGCCACCCCTACACAGAAAGCAGCATTAGGTGGACTTTACTAGCAGGTTTAACAGGTATTTGTGGGACTTTGCAGGGGGGGACTAAGAAAATACTGTAAGTGCCCTTATAATTAAGTGTCTCAACATGTTTTTCAAATCAGCAGTCACAGTTCTACTTTAGGTGAAACTGGTTATGTGTAAAGGGAATGCCAGAAACTAGATGGAAGCATTAGAGGGCAAGATCAACAAAATTTTTTTTGCACCTCTCAAAGAGAATTAACAAAACACTTTCAAAAAGGAATATTTAACAGACCAAAGGGTAGCAAATAAGATTTAGTGTTTAGAATTTATAAGAACCCGTACATCGCCTTTTTAGTTTTCTTCTGAAAATGCTAGTTGCCTGGCTGTCCTTCTAATCTAATGTCTTCAGCTATTTCTTAAAAAGAGAAAGTACAGCCAAAGCTCGTTTGGCTGTACTTCTCCTGTGGATCATAGAAGTGCACTTCGTTCTGCACTCCTGTGACCCATTTTCAGCAGACAACGGGCTTAAGTCTGACATTACAAAGCTGGTCCAGGCTGGGGAAAGATTGCAACCATATGGTCGAGATCCACCCACATGCCTGGACCGGCACCCAGTTCAGCCTCTCAGCGAGCTGCTGAGAGCCTCAGCCAGCCAACCCCAGCCCCTCCACTGCCCAGCGCTCTAGTGAGCGGAGGGACAGGGCAGACAGCGGTGACTGACAGTCACCAGCTCTCTTCTCAAGGAGCACTGAGAACTGAGCAATCAACGGTCTTTGATCACTCAGTTCTCAGTCTTAGAGCCAATGGGGGACAGATGCAGCATCAGAAGTATGATTCTGAAAAAAATATGTCCCCATACTACTCTTTTAAGCTGACCCTAGATGGATTTTCTTTCTGATCAGCCAGCTGATCACCACACACAAATTCCCTCATCTACACATTCTAGGTGCGTGAAGCATTCTACCCCACTGTGCTATTGTATTCGGACAGCAGAACTCCTCCGCTGTCAGGATACACTGATCAGTGCTGCAGCCAATTGGCTACATGCACTGATCGAGTAGAAATTTTCCAACATTTCCTTACGAGAAAAATTGATCGTTAAACCAACTTCTCTCTAGCAGGAAAGGCCAAAGATGGATCGAAATTTGGTCGGTTCAGCGGGGATCGGCTGAATTTCAAACCACCTATGGTCAGCTTTGGTCACTCACTAGGAACATGAGTTCCAACTTCATTTGCTGCATGCATGTCAGTGGCTCAGAATGTGTTAATGTAAAAAAATAAGCACTACAGCCAGGTAATTAGTATTTTTAAGAGAAGGTCACCAATGGCAGCTTCCAGGATGCTCTTACCACAGTTTTCCCTTGGGGCCCATTGAAAGGGCCAATTAATGCCAGCATGCCTTTTGATAATTTCCAGGATCATCTTGCTGGTACATTAAAAAATCTGCATAACTGCCACGTTATGAAGGCAGCAGGTGAGCAAACCTCGGAAATCAAGTTCCGGGATTCAACCAGCTGACATTAACACATAACCAAAACACCAGTTTTGAGTAGACTGAGCATTTAAAGCTGTATTTTATTGCTTTTCCTGCTTCATTTTTGTACTTGGTTTCAGCCGGTTAATAAAAGCTGATACACATGGGCAAGAAAATCGTTCGGTTCAACAGAAATCACCATCCTGTCCATCTTCTGTCGAACGGGCATGCTGGAAAACCAGCAACCGACAGGAGGACTGCTGCCCCACCACAACACACCAGTCAGAACACAATAGTTCACAAGGGGAAGATCGCTGGACTAACATTGCATAGTTTTCTTTTTTGTTCCACCCGCTGGGTTGTGCAAAAAAAAATAAATAAATAAATAAATAAAAACTGCCTGTGTGTACAAGGCTTAAGGAGAGGGTCCACTAGCATCGGCCTAGGTAGACCATGAAGTACGCTGCCCCGCCAGGAGCCTTGCGCCCCAAGAGTTTCAGGGTTAGAGGCACTTCCTCTTCTGAGGTTTGGTCATTTCTATATCCTTTCTACATTTTTTTTGAGTGTTGTGATTTCACAATTTTTTGTTCACAGGGGTCTTGGCAAGCTATACACCAGGGTTGTCAAACTCAATTTCATCAGGGGCCTCATCAGCATTATGGTTGCCCTCAAGGGGCCAGTTGCATCTGTAAGACTAAAATGTATCTACACTTTATCATATTAAATAATTGACTCTGCATTTGATTAGAACTGGTTTTAGTAATAACTTAAGACTTAAGTTGTGACGGGCAGGTGCAGACTGAGATGGAGCCCACTCATCCTCCTGTACCAGGTAGGGCAAGTCTGAAAAGACAGGTCGCACACTGCTGGTATAAGCCACAAGAAACTGTTTTAGAGACTGCTCAGACAGAACATGGCTCTGCTTGAGGAGTCCCCATGGCATGGAGAAGTGCAGGATCTGCCGGAGAAGTTCTCTAGAGACGATATGGGGGGGCGGAAACTAGGGTGCCGCAGCTGCAGGAGAGTTGCGAGGGCTCCATGAAATGGCCTTGAGGGCCTGATTAGGCCTGCAGGCCTTGTGCTTGACACATGTGCTCTATACCATGGAGCTCCAAAAAAGAATCAGCACAGAACTCTACAAGACTGAAGGTAAGGCTGAAGTTCAGGTTAAGAAAATGTTCTAAATTGCTCTATGCACAGGAACAAAGCACCACTTGGGGATTAATAGTTGATATCACTATTGTACTCTGCACACACCACACACGCAGCCTTGTTGAATTTAAGAGGGATTAAAGGCTCTAGGGTCTGCTCATGTGGTCACAAGCCATACTACAGCATTATCTTTCCAGGAGTGTCGCCAAACAATAAAAGCTCTATAGAAATGTCCCAGTCCTAAGAAGGACAGTGTTACCTCCAGGGTCACTCACCAATTTTCCACCCCCTCCCTGCTGTGTATATTTAATAAGCAGCCGATCCAGCTTCCTCTTTTCTCTGGAAGAACAGAGGTGAGCTTTATACTTTAGGGTGGGGTGGGGGACATGTGTTGGCTGCATTCTCCTATAGTCTTTCTGAGCCTGCAGAATCTATC
The DNA here is from genome assembly GCA_037952925.1 of Lithobates clamitans. NCBI lineage: Eukaryota > Metazoa > Chordata > Amphibia > Anura > Ranidae > Lithobates > Lithobates clamitans. Next base: position 130,974 of record JBBGZY010001676.1, read on the forward strand.
TATGGAACTGATTTCAAGCCTGGCTCCTGTCACCAAATGAATGAATTCTTCAATGAACTGATCTGTGCACTTTACTGAATGGCCCCTGGGCACAATTATGAAGAACAGCCCTTGCAGATGGCTGCATTTAGACACATGACTGTATGTACTTCCTGATTAAACATCCTCAAAATTGTTTTTATTTTTCCGCTATACATCACCAAATGAATCACCAGCAGTAGGAAGATGGTCTTGATTCCCCTAAATAGATCTTTAGTTATCACGAGCAGTAGGAAGGAGGTCTTGATTCCCCTATATAGATCTTTTTATTTATCACCAGCAGTAGGTCCTGATTCCCCTATATAGATCTTTAGTCATCACCAGCAGTAGGAAGGAGGTCCCGATTCCCCTCAATAGATCTTTAGTTATCACCAGCAGTAGGAAGGAGGTCCCGATTCCCCTCAATAGATCTTTAGTTATCACCAGCAGTAGGTCCTGATTCCCCTATATAGATCTTTAGTTATCACCAGAAGTAGGAAGGAGGTCCCGATTCCCCTCAATAGATCTTTAGTTATCACCAGCAGCAGGAAGGAGGTCCCGATTCCCCTTAATAGATCTTTAGTTATCACCAGCAGTAGGTCCTGATTCCCCTATATAGATCTTTAGTTATCACCAGAAGTAGGAAGGAGGTCCCGATTCCCCTCAATAGATCTTTAGTTATCACCAGCAGTAGGAAGGAGGTCCCGATTCCCCTCAATAGATCTTTAGTTATCACCAGCAGTAGGAAGGAGGTCCCGATTCCCCTCAATAGATCTTTAGTTATCACCAGCAGTAGGAAGGAGGTCCCGATTCCCCTATATAGATCTTTAGCCATCACCAGCAGTGGGAAGGAGGTCCCGATTACCCTATAAAGATCTGAAGTTATCAGTAAAGTTGTCACCAGCAGTAGGAAGAAGGTTCTGCGCGCATATGTGCATGTGGTTGTCAAAGCCTACCCTTTTGCCGCTGCATGTGGAAGACAGACAGGAGAAGTTGCACTAGCGTGAACGAGGCCTTAGCGTGTATGGTTTAAGGCTGATCTCCATGTTTTACTGAAGTTTCAATAGTTCTATTTACTAACACATGCAGCGGCTGTGTACACCGTATGAACTGAAGGTAGCCTCAGCTATATCCAGTATACATCGCTGTGTACAGTGGCAATGAGACACGGATTTCCTGTCCCACACCTGGAAAAGAATTGAGTCGGGCTGAGACCTGCTCAACTATTCACAGGAAGCTTTGTATTCTGTGGAGTCAAAGATTGTGACATCATCCGCCAACCTCTCCTTCCTGTAAATGGCTGAGCCTGACTTGATTTTGTTTTGGGAGCGGGACAGGAAGTACCCATCCTGCTGCTGGGATTTACTTCTGTTAGTGAAGTAAATCGTTCCACTGGACCAGCTTGGGCCAAACAGAACAACTAAAAACACTAAAACAGAGATCAGCTTTAAGGTGGTTGTAAAGGCTGAAGGTTTTTTTTAAACCTTCATGAATTCTATGCATGAAAGTAAAAAAGACTGTGTGCCGCTAACCCCCAGCAACCCCCCCCCCCAATACTTACCTGAGCCCCATCTCGATTCAGCGATATGCAGAGCAGCGGCTCCCTCCATCCTCATTGGAGGAGACACAGCAGCGGGAGCCATTGGCAGCAAGGAGGGAACAGGCATGAGAGCCCCCATAGCAAGCAGCTTGCGACCCTGTTTCCCCAAAAATAAGACCTAGCGTGATTGTCGGTGATGGCTGCAATATAAGCCCTACCCAACAAATAAGCCCTAGTTAAAGTCCTTTTAGGTCTTATTTAAAGGATAGGGCTTATTTTCGGGGAAACAGGGTAGAGCTAATTTGGGGGGTAGGGCTTATATTGCAGCCATCACCGACGATCACACTAGGTCTTATTTTTGGGGAAACAGGGTACGGGGTACTCGGCAATGGGGAGGGGCCAGGAGCGCCAGCGGGGGCCTCGAGAAGAGAAGGATTAGGGCTGCTCTGTGATAAAACACTGCACAGAGCAGGTAAGTGTGCCATGTTTATTTTTAAATGGGAGCCTTTATCACTTTAATGTTTTGTTACTGGCGTCAATAAAAGGTCTGCCACAGCAATTCAGCACAAGAGCTGAAAATTGCTGCAACAACTGACTTCATCCAGCAATTAGAAGCTACAGAATCGTCAGCTTCAGTAGTTACTCATATAACCCCAACGTAGCTGTGAACATCATGTCACACCAGTGGTGAAACTGTATCTAGCTACAGATAATGAGAGGATTGTAGCTGTTACAAAGTTGCTGGAATGTCATAGCCCTTTGATTACATATAAGTACCACCATCAGCTCGGTCCTGTTGAGGGTCCTGAGTGGAGAATATATACATGGGATTGCAGGTTGGTGTGATGTGCATATTGTTTACACCCACGTACCCTCAGACAGACCAGCCCTTCTGTCAGACTGCCTGCCTGTACATGTATGATATGTCTTCTCACAAGAAATCACCGCTAATGCTGAACTGAACAGTAATTCTGTTACAGCACAGCGATGGAATGCAATGAATTTCTGAAGACGTTCTGAAGACATACTAGGAAGAAGCAGGAGACACCAACAGGACTGTCACTAGTTTTATTCTCTGTAGGATTTTTATATAGGAAGTCGGTCTTGGAGATGACCCCTCACTATAGTACCTATGGTTTTAACTGCATTCTATTAAAAATTGCAATTCCAGCTTCTCAAAATCAACTGTAAATCGGTTTAGGACAATTTAAAAGGAATAAAAGCAACATTTGTGTCACTACACACAGTCTATCTGGTGCTGTTCCCAGCAGACTTAACACTCCAAAGTTCAGTGCTACCCATCTTCCAGGTGGGATGGAAAGCTGGGAAAGCTGGGAATCGCTGTAGTGGACATGGCTACTTCACACATCTCCACTGGTTTCCAGGTCCCATGCTGAGCAGCCAGCCTGATGCAGAAGGTTGGCCACTCGGCAAGGGTGCCATTCAGAGAATGCTTTGCCTTTTATGAATAAATGCAAAGTGTTCTCTGGTTGGACGAGGTGCCGGGGCACTGACCTCACGCTCCCCACCTTGTCAAATTAAAGAACACGTTGCATTCACGCAGAAAATGCAATGTATTTTTTAAATGGCGCTCGTGCCAACTGGCCAATCTTCTGTATTCACAATGCATCAGACTGGCAGCTCGGCACAGGACCCGGAAACAAGTGGAGGTCACTAAAGTAGCGGTGTCCACTGCAGTGATCTCCAGCTTCCAAGGCATTGGCTAGCTGTGGTGGTACATAGTTACACTGGTCCTGGCTTGGACCAATAGAGCTATGTAAAATATACCATACCTGGAATTCATCTTTAAAAAGGTATATATTCATATCCACTATGTATTTCAATTATTTCTAGTTTACTCCTATTAGGCCCCTTTTACATGGGGCAGAATCCATCCATGGCTGGATTGATAGCAGCAGGAACATTGGCTCCATCCCGCTGCTGTCAAAGCCAGTGACACGGGAGACGGGGTGCGGGGCCGAGCGCCCGGGGAATACGCGTCTCCCTGGGGGGCACTTGAGAAGAGGAGGAGCCCGAAGGCGCTGCTGGGGGACCCCAGAAGAGGAGGATCGGGGCAAGTATGACATGTTTATGATTAAAAAAAAAAAAAAAAAAAACCTAACCTTTACAACCCCTTTAAGGGCCAGTTCACACCGGGAATCACACAGGAATACTCTGTACATTCCTGTGCGATTCACATGCAGTTCTGTGTGGTGGAATTTTTAGCCCAAACTCACTGCAACCGCATCACATGGTTTGTACCATGCGATCCGATGCAGGCAAACCTGTTTGCCTGCGTTTATGACCTGCATTTGGGGTGTCATTAATATTAATATTGACACCCGATTATTTGAAGAAAGTGTCACTTGAAGAAAGTCTGTCATGTGACAAAGCCTGTCATTGTCAACTCGTTTTATTCTAAAAATGCTATTTGTCTGACTGTCATGGTGTCCCCAACCTTGAGTCAGGGACCTTTAACAAGCACACCGCAAAGGACTTCAGACTTTTCGCTCAACTGTCAGGTCTGCATACATCAAGGACTGAAGCCAGTGGCTATACATATTGGCCAGGTAACTGGTATTTCCAGCCATGGAGGCCCATGTATTTCCCTTAGCACAGGTTTATTTTAAAGACCAGTTTCCACCTATCAGATTCCCAGAAACCATTCCAGTTTTTGGAACAAGTCTTTGGTAGATTTATCATAATCCATCCCTTTTCTTGGCATGCCACATTCTATTTTTTTTTTTTATATTATGGATATGGTTGGCTTCTCAAACTTTTGCAATCCAGTTTATTAAACCCAGTGACGTCTTGCACACGAACACCTAAAAATGTCACATTTTAGGCACTCGGGGGTTTTGTTTTTTACTGATCTAAATGCAGACTATTGTTTTTAATGGGCCTGTACACACTGATGCATACATAGTGCTGTATATAGAAAAGTGAAAAAAAAAAAATTTACAAAGATATGTGTTGCTGCACAGTTTTTTTTACATGTGTTCACACGCAAATAATCACGTACAACACAATCCCAAACGAATTAAGCACGAATATGTATTTATTATGCAGCCAATGCTCACATTTTTTTCGCAGAAATATTCCGCCAGGAATCTGATGTTCATACATCAGTACGATGCGCAAGTACTCTGTATGACAAGACTATAATGTGTCGTGGTTCCAGTCCAATACACCAGTAACTGGCACAGAAAAGTGTCCATGAGAAAATAGTCCAATAGTGGCTTTTTTATGAATGGAGAGTGTAGCTCTATAATAAAACCAGTGCGATGACCAGCAGTGCATAATCTGATTGGCCAATGAGCAGGGGCCGATAGGGCCTGTTCTGGCGTAGGTGAGGAATGAATGGAAGGCCCCTATATTTGTGAGTGGCAGCTGGGAATAGACAGAGCAGGATAAGCTAAATATGAAGCGGAAATGCTGCAGAGATGAAAAAGATGCAGAGGAGTAGGAGGTCGCAGCAGGGTGGTGGGAAAGAAGGGGGGATAGAGCAGAGCAAAGGTCAGACAGATACAAGGAGAATGAATGGCATGTTTACAGATCATAAATGAATCAGAGCATTTCTGCATCTTACTATGACATCATTAACCCATCACACAAAACTAAATGTGTACTGAACGTCGCCGTGTATTAATAATGCAACACTTTTCATTAAACTGACAGCTTGCCAATAACTTTAAAAGGGCAATTGATTAAATTCAGTACAATGCTGGGATTATTCAAGACCTTCCTTACAACACACTAATTTATATCTGTCTATATTCCCAAGGTGATGGCAGTTGTTATTAGATACTCTCATAATATATATTTAACAGAGAATTTTTTTTAAATCATACTTACACAGGTGGATGCAGCATCGGTCCAATGCTGTATCTGTGCCCACCGCTGGATCTAAGACTGAGAATCAAGCGATCAAACACCGCTGATCGCTCAGTTCTCAGAGCTCCATGAGCAGAGAGCTGGTGACCGTCAGGCCTACTGAAGAAGCCCAATAGGAGGGTGTAACGCGTATGGGTGGGAGGAGCCATAGTCCGTGGCATCACAATGTTCTGTCAGTATGGTGAGCTGACGATTATACGCCTGTCTTTTTTTATTCCTTTTGTTTTGTTTTTTTTAATAAATGCTAAAGAGAGAGCACAATGGTTTTTCTGTTTTGTTCTATGTCATGTTACGCTGATGACTGAGGAACGAGGAGGGATTAGCAGTTGTTATACCCAGAGACGAGAGGAAGAGGAGCATTTGCTGCACCTCCCCTAGGAGGAATTAATCAGAGGCGTATATGACTTTGTAATAGGGTCTGGTATTTGAGGTGAGCAGGCAATTCACCTGAAGGTGGTGGGTCACTAGAAGCACTGTGAAGACATGAACTGTCACTATTCTACCACATAGTGGTTTCACACTTATAGCAGACTGTCACTTTATTATTCCATGAAGATTTTCATTGTGTATGGGACAACACATGTTGAATTTAGATGCGTGTTTAAAGACCACTAGTCCTGCCAAGTGGGGTTTCATTAGTAAGTTCTGTCCAATTTGTACTTTATATAGAGCTATATTTTTAAACAGTAATCTTCATTTTCATTTTGTTTATTGTATATTTACCCATTTGCGCTACACTGATTTTGTGGTTCAGTAGACTGTCAGTCACTGGCTCTCTGCTCTGCGCCCCCCACCCCTCACTGGAGTGCTGGGCTGTGGAGGGGGCAGGAGTTGGCGGGCTCAGGCTATGCCAGGTGCCGGTCCAGGATTGTGGGAGGATCCCGACCATATTGTTGCAATCTTTCCCCAGCCAGGGCCGGCTCTGTGACATCAGCTGACAGCAGGCTTCAGCCCGCCGTCTGCTGAAAACGGGTCACAGGGGTGCAGAACGAACTGCACTCCTGTCACCCACAGGAGAAGTACAACCAAACGAGTTTTGGCTGTACTTTAACAATTACCAACCCAAATTAAAGGATAATTCCCCTTTAGAGCTCTTGCACACAGACACCTCGAGCCTGTGCAATGTAAATTCTGGTGTATTTCCCCCGCCCGGGAAGCCCAGGTGCTGCCTATAGACATGAATGGCTACATGCTGCTGTATAAAACACTTGTATAGCATACAGGTATATTCCAAGAAGTACCGACGCATAACCAAGTACAGCGACACGCAGCCATTCAAGTTTATGGGCGGCTGTACACTGCACTTCCTATGCAGAGAAACACGCCAGAGTTTATGTTGCACAGGCTCAGGTCACCTATGTGTAAAAGCCGGTATAATTAAAATGCGCAGTACAGTCAAGAGGCCATAGTGCAGTGTAAAGAAAATGGAGCTTCCTTGAAATTACGTATCTATCGATTTCTGCAAAGCCTGGCTATAAAAAAAAAAAAAAAAGTCACAATCTGAATGATAAGGCCTTTCCTGCACAAAAGCTAGGATGGATGGTACATTGAACACTATACATACAATATGTTCTAGCTTACATGTGGAACGGCACCGTTCATTCAGAATGCTCCATTTTTGGCCAGACTTTGCAGAAGCCACGATTGGTCCACAGGTAAGTTATTTCAAAGAAGCTCAATTTCTTTAAACTGCACCATGGCCTCTCCCGATCGCCTGCTACTGCGGACTACTCCATTCACCACAGATACAGATCGGGAGTCAGCAGCCCACGTGAAAAAGAGGCCGGAGTATGAAATACATACAGTATGTACAGTGGTTTGGGAGCAATGAAGTGATGGTGGCTCCAGACAGACACAAACCCCTGAAAAGCTAACTAAAGATGAAATGCTTTAACAGGGCTGGAGCTTTTCAATAGAAAACCTTTTGAAGAAAAGTTTATAGAAAGATAAACACCGCAAATCACCAAGACAAGTACTAGTATACATAAGAGATTTCTGTAGGTACGGCTGTGAAACAGCAGGAAGTCACAGCCAGCTTCCCATCAGCGCCGGGGACTCAAAGACTGACGAAGAACCGGCTTGGGTATAGACCGCGCTAGATCCGTAGATCCATGTCTTTATAGACCTTGTTTTGTGCACTGGTCCAAATCATTTGGTGGAGAGGGGATTATGGTGATGGGTTGTTTTTAGCGCCAGTGAAAGGAACTCTTAAGGCGTCAGCATACCAAGACATTTTGGACAATTTGGAACAGTTTGGGGATGGCCTCTTCCTGTTCCAACATGACTGCGCACCAGTACATAAAGCAAGGTCCATAAAGAGATGAGTGAGTTTGGGGTGGAGGAACTTGACTGGCCTGCACTGAGTCCTGACCTCAACCTTTGAGATGAATTAAAGTGGAGACTGCAAGCCAGGCCTTCTCGTCCAACACCAGTGCCTGACCTCACAAATGTGCTTTTGAAAGAATGACCAAACATTCCCATAGACACACTTCTAAACATTGTAGACAGCCTTGTGAAGCTGTTAAGGATGGGCCATTTCAATATTGAACCCTACGGACTTAGGTTCCTTTTACACGGGATAGATCCGTGATGATCCGCCCCGTGAACATCCGCTTGCTCAGCGGGGATCGCTCTGTTGATCCCCGCTGAGCCGGCGGATGACAGAGCAGTCCCTGTACACTGTGCAGGGACCGCCCTGTCAGATCTCCGCTCTCCCTTATGGGGGATCGGATGAACATGGACCGTCTGTCCGTGTTCATCCGATCCGCTCTGCAGACGGATAGCAAAATAGGATTTTCCTCAGTCTGCAGAAGCGGATCATAGCAGGGACGGATGATATCGGATTGTCATCCGCTGACACCCGCTATCCCATAGGGATGCATGTATGTCCATATTTCATCCGAAAACGGATGGATGAAATATGGACATACTGTCCACACATGTGAAAGGGGCCTAAGACGAGGATGTCATTAAAGTTCATGTGGCAGGCTTCCCAATACTTTTGGTAATATAGATTATAAATGGTTCAATGTTCTTTGTAAAGCTCTCCAACAAATGCAAGATTATAATGGTTGGTTTAACTAGTCTTCACACAAATATTATTTAACTTTACAAATTGTTGGCACTTTTAAGTGGACCTTCCAGTCCCTTTACAAGTCCTCATAAATAAATTCCTGACATGTCAAAATATACAGCAACAGTATCATTTACAAAAACACTGTACCTGTTTCAATCCTGTTAAAATACAGTTCTTCTAATCCCATCACGTGACTTTGCCTAGACCGAGATGATGCAATCAGTCAGATCCCGGCAGGAGGAAGCATATATCATATACTCCAGGGATCAGACTGCAACATTGGAACTTTGTATCAAGTCACAAGGTGAGAGGCTGCAGCAGGTGCAGGATCTGTTAGGATCGGTTCATACTGTTCCATATTCCATGTGCCACATTTGCCTATTCATTTGAATGGGCTGCTGTACCTGCAAGATAACGCAGGGAAAAGGTCCCTGCATCTTTTCAAAAGGTTAGGTTCACACTGTTGCGGGTGCAGGACAGCAAGTAAAATTGCACTCATTACCACACCTGCAGCAATACGTGCTGCCCTTTTGCAGGCATGTGGGCACCCCCACACATTGGAAAATGCACACAGTCTTTTTGGGTGTAAAAAAAACCACACGGTGCAAAAGCAGCATGTGATTTCTGGGCGGTGTGCAAGCACCAACACCACAGCCACCTGTACAAATTCATGGCAGGCACTGCTGCAGTTTCCTGAATAGGGACTCTAAATCTGGGTACACACTGCAGTTATTTATTAGAAACTGACAGCTTTGGTCAATAGCCGCTCTATTAACTATGTGAGGTTAGTCCAGCGATCTCCACCGCTGAGCTGTTATGTTCTGACAGAGGGGATGCCCCCCCAACCAGAACACTCCGATCAGCGCCCTCTGACAATGGCAGACAGCGCTGATTGGGAGTCGGTTGGCTGCTGGTTTTCCCAGCATGCACACCCGACATACACATGGGCAGAATGTCGGACTTTTTTTTGTACCGGCAAATGTCTCCCGAGAATCTGCCTGTGTGTACGGGGCTTAAGACCTCAATTGCACAGGGTGTATTAATGTGTGCCCTGATTAATAGCCGTGTTTACCCCCACAGGTGTTTGTGCATTCCCCTGCAGGCAGTCCCATTGCTGTCAATCCGGATGCAGGGGCTGCACCGAAACATGTGACATCTGTGCTCGGCCCTGAATGCACACTGTCCGTGCAGCCCAACTGGGGACTTCCTGTGCATCCCTGTGCGGGTAAACACGGCTGTCAAACAGAGCATAGAGTCATACGCCCCATGTGACCGAGGCCTAAGCAAACCCAGGGGCAGTCAGTTTGCATCCAGGAATGGTGTTTTTGGCTGCCTAGGCCAGGAACCAGGACGGAACTAAAAAAATATATATATAAAAAAAAAAAAAAAGAGTTTATACCAAATAAATATACCTTCTAATCTATTTATTAATTCTAGCAGCATAAGTATTAAAAATAGTCACTGTTAATAAAGAGTGAAGTTCAGCTTTATGGTCTTCCAATTGAAAGAAAGATATGTAAATGCTTGCGAGATAAAGGCTGTACGAGCGACAGTTATACACAGCAATGACAAATATATTTTATATACTGAACTGCTGGCAAGTAACGTACCACACCTTTTTTATTGTTGTACTATAGAAATATTCCAGCAACCCTCTGATTTTCCTGCTACATATCTGGGGGTGGGACGAGTAATTCACATTTCTAACATCAGATGAAAAGGACTGCTGCCTATCCTACTATCTATATATATAGACAATAAATAGTTATGTTATCTCTGCTGGAGACATTCACCCTTCTATTGCTGCGTAGGTTACTATAGCTTCTCAAAAAAGGGAAAGGGGATAAGGGAAAGGACATGGACCTTTTAGCCAGGTCAATAGTAGGAGTTCCTCCCAAAGTGGAGGATGGAGTTCACCAATGAGGACCAATACGGGATTTAGAACGGGCAGAGGGTGAGGAAAGATATCCTAAAAAATAAAAAAATAATAAAAAAGGAAGAAGAAGGGGTTCCGTACCCTTAAGAAGAGAGGTGAAAACACACAGCGAAGTACTCCTAAAATAATCTTTATTGAAAATTAGCACACAATTTGTAAACATTCACAAAAGATGGCAAAAAAGTTTAAAACGACAACGTTATCCTTCTAAGAGCACCCTCCCGGGATACCAGCCATGCCACTTCTTCCTGTACATGGATTAGGACACAGGTGTCAAACACAAGGCCCGCGGGCCGAATCCGGCCCTCCAGGCCATTTCATGTGGCCCTCGCACCTCTCCTGCAGCTGCAGGAGAGCTCCAGCCCTCCTCTGGTCCTCCTCCAGACCCTTACTTTCGGGTTTCAAGCAATGCATCCAAAATCAAAATCTGAGGTGTGATCAGTGATTTGTTCTATAAGCCGCTGTAGAATTTATATATCCATAGGGTTCATCAGCACACTTTGTATGCAAGTACAAGAGGCAATAATAGTGTGGAAATACAGGTCGGTTTATAGCTGGAATTCCCCTTCAACGCTGTATCTGTGCAAAGATAGGTCTTGTTATATCATACGTTAGTGGGAAAATGCCAAAGTCAGTCCACTGACCAAACACTAATGTTATATGAAAAGGTATCAGTCTGTAAGCCTTATATATGTTAACAGAAACTTCTAGTAAAGGACTATGGAGGTGGCCATTGTTGATCTACCCTTTTGAATTGTATTCATTCACACAGGCAGCTGGAATTTTTACAGCTTTCAAGAAAAGTGATTTTCGATGGATCGCTCTTGAGAGGCAGCTGACCAAATTAGTCAGGTGATTTGCCACCTGCTGGATGCCTGTTTTTTTTTTTGTTTTTTTTTTTTAGGAGAAATCTTGCTGCACCTCACCTGCCTAAAGTGATATGCTGTAAAATATTGGCCATGCTGCGACTGCAGCAAAGTGTAGCGCCAAGTCAACCGGCAATGTTAACTTGCTGGGGGACAGTAAAAACGTGAATCCACTGTCCATTTCCACCACCCCTCTGCTGCTGGTGTCAAGGAGGCCTAACATTGATCCAGCTGCTTCAGTCATTTCTAAGTCTGACTTGAAAAGTAAGGCCCCTTTTCACAGGAAGGGTCCGATCAGGTCCAACTGTCAGTTTTTCAGGCGGACATGATTGGACCCTTCATTTACCTCTAAAGACTGGCGGGTGTAAATTGACTTTGTGGTGTCCCACCTACCTTCAATACGATCCAGTCCGCTAGAAAAAAAATAAAAAAAAAATGGAAGGGGGTCTGTCCCCCTTCCATTTTGGTGGATTGGAGGGTAGCCAGGTATAAAACGGACTCCACTCAGCAGAGTCCATTTACACCTGGCCACCTATAGAGCAGAGCAGGCTGTGTCCAAACACGGAGTGGACATGGACCTGTCATCCACCCACCCTGCTCTGATCAGCAGGGGATCAATGGAAAAGTCCTCTGCTGATCTCAACTGAGTCCACCCCATGTGAAAGGGGCCTTAGACAGACCAGGAGTTGTGGCTTCATCCTCGTAACAGGACTGTATCTTGGAAGGACTGAAGCCCATCAGCTAGCATTTTCAGCAGGAAGTTAGCAATTCCACTCTTTGCATTTCTCTCAGTACAGTTTTCTTTATATACCAATATGAAAAAAAAACAAAAAAGGGGAAATAAGACCTACACCGATCAAGCATAGCTTTATGACCACCTACTTAATATTGAGTAGCTCCCCTTTTGTTGCCAAAACAGCCCTGACCCTTCATGGCATGGATGTTACTAGACCTCTGAAGGTATGCCTTGATATCTGGCACCAAGCCATCAGTATAAGATCCCTTAGGGTCGGGTCACACAGGGGCGGCACAACTTGCAGGTCGCCTCACTGAGGCGACCTGCACACGACATCCACGGCGACTTGCAAAACGACTTCTGTATAGAAGTCTATGCAAGTCGCCTCAAGTCGCCCCAAAAGAAGTACAGGAACCTTTTTCTAAGTCGGAGCGACTTGCGTCGCTCCTATTAGAACAGTTCCATTGTACAGAACGGGAGGCGACTTGTCAGGCGACTAGGTTGCCTGACAAGTCGCCCCTGTGTGAACCGGCACTTAAGTGCTGTAAATAGTGAGGTCAGGTCTCCTTGGATCAGACTAGTTTCTCCAGCACATCCCACAGATGCTCAATTAGATTGAGATCTAGGGAATTTGAGGGCAAAGTCAACACCTCAAACTCGTTGTGTTCCTCAAACCATTCTTGAATCATTTTTGCAGTGTGCATTATTTGGCTGAAAGAGGCCACTGCCATCAGTGAATAGGGGGTATACTCAGTCAGCAACAATGTTTAGGTAGGTGGTATATGTCAAGCAACCTGCACATGAATGGCAGGACTCAAGGTTTCCCAGTAGAACATTGCCCATAGCATCACACTGCCTCCACCAGCTTGCCTTTTTCCCATACTGCATCCTGGTGCCATCTCTTTAGCGATGCACACACACCCGGCCATCCACATGATGTAAAAAAAAAAGAAAGCATGATTCAGACCAGGCCACCATCGCTCCATGGTCCGGTTCTGACACTCACGTGCCCACTGTAGGCACTTTTGGCTGTGGACATGGGTCAGCGCGGGCCCCGACTGGTCTGCGGCTATGCAGTCCCATACACAACAAACTGCAATGGCCATTTTTTATGCAACTTCAGGGACAGCATGTTAATGTACTTATTCCACTGACTTTTAGATGCCACTGTAATGAGATTCACTTAAAGCAGAAGTTCTGCTTACCCTCCTGCTCCTCCCCTCCTCTATCACTATTGGAAGTTTTTTTTTTCTGGGCGGGCAAAGCCAGCAGGAAGTCAGTCGGCTTCCCACACTCCGGATGGCAGTGCTGGAAGATGGCAAAGAATCGGCCTGAGTGATGACAGCGCTGGATCCCTGGGCTGGCGACTACATGTTTATTAAGAGTCCGCAGCTAAAGTATTTGTCACTCCCGACTTTTCATTTCTTTTCTACAAATGGCTGGAGTTCCTCTAACCTGTCAGTGGTCATATTATGGCTGATCCATGTATGTTCATCCCAGTACTATTCATCCAACATTGTCCAAATGATTGGAAAAGCCATCCTGTGCCAATAAAATGCAGTCCCTGATCAGTGCTACAAAGTCCAGGAAAAGCACTGCATGTTCAATCCTCACTGCAGCCATCCACATCTGACAATATATGACATTATCAATGCCCAGAAAGCCTCCCATGAAAACATCCTGCAGCATCACAACTATTTAATAATGGATAAAGTCAGTGATCTCCGTGGCAGGCAACCCGCAGACCAGCTGCTGTGTAGAACAGGCCTGCTGGATATCTGCAATTCTATAGGTGATCCTCCTACAATGGGGCTGCAGTATTCTATAGGCAGCTTGTAGTGTGGAGAAGTAATTGCAATCATTCTTCTCCTTCCAAGAGCCGGCCCCGGGGATGACAATTTTCCTCATTTTCCAAAATCAGGCCAGACTGCCGCAATCACTAGCCACTCATTAAAGAGCAACTATGACAATTGGCCAGCTCTCGGAAATCAGCCCTAATGATTAGATGTGACCTGAACTCAGTCTGGTTAGTGTTACTGCTCCAGGGAACTCCGGGTTACACTAGAGTCTATAACTGGGGGGTGTTCCAGCTGGGAGGATACGACTTACATAATCTATGGATCTACCTGAGTTCCAGCTGGGAGGATGCATTGATTTACATGATCTATGGATCTACCTGAGTTCCAGCTGGGAGGATACATTGATTTACAGGTTCTATTGATCTAACTGGGTTCTAGCTGGGAAGATACATTGATTTACAGGTTCTATGGATCTACCTGGGTTCTAGCTAGGAGAATACATTGATTTGCAGATCTATCTGGGTTCTAGCTAGGAGAATACATTGATTTACAGATCTACCTGGGTTCTAGCTGGGAGGATACATTGATTTACAGGTTCTATGGATCTACCTGGGTTCTAGGCTGGGAAGATACTTTGATTTATAGGTTCTATGGATCTACCTGGGTTCTAGCCTGGGAAGATACTTTGATTTATAGGTTCTATGGATCTACCTGGGTTCTAGCTAGGAGAACACATTGATTTACAGATCTACCTGGGTTCTAGCTGGGAGGATTCATTGATTTACAGGATCTATGGAGCTACCTGGGTTCTATCTAGGAGAACACATTGATTTACAGGTTCTATTGAGCTACCTGGGTTCTATCTAGGAGAACACATTGATTTACAGGTTCTATTGAGCTACCTGGGTTCTATCTAGGAGAACACATTGATTTACAGATCTACCTGGGTTCTAGCTGGGGGGATTCATTGATTTACAGATCTACCTGGGTTCTATCTAGGAGAATACATTGATTTACAGCTCTACCTGGGTTCTATCTAGGAGCATACATTGATTTACAGATCTACCTGGGTTCTATCTAGAAGAACACATTGATTTACAGATCTACCTGGGTTCTATCTAGGAGAATACATTGATTTTTCAGATCTACCTGGGTTCTAGCTGGGGGGGATTTATTGATTTACAGGATCTATCTGGGTTCTAGCTGGGAGAATACATTGATTTACAGATCTACCTGGGTTCTATCTAGGAGAATACATTGATTTACAGATCTACCTGGGTTCTATCTAGGAGAATACATTGATTTACAGATCTACCTGGGTTCTATCTAGGAGAATACATTGATTTACAGATCTACCTGGGTTCTATCTAGGAGAATACATTGATTTACAGATCTACCTGGGTTCTAGCTGGGGGGGATTTATTGATTTACAGGATCTATCTGGGTTCTAGCTGGGAGAATACATTGATTTACAGATCTACCTGGGTTCTATCTAGGAGAATACATTGATTTACAGATCTACCTGGGTTCTATCTAGGAGAATACATTGATTTACAGATCTACCTGGGTTCTATCTAGGAGAATACATTGATTTACAGATCTACCTGGGTTCTAGCTGGGGGGGATTCATTGATTTACAGGATCTATGGATCTACCTGGGTTCTAGCACTGTGCTGCATAGCTCACATCTGGCTGAGGCTTGTATAGCTGGTACAGTTTCCTTGCCCTCTACACGCAGCATAAAAACATTTATTAACCCTTTCGTTGACTTCTACAGTAGAAAAATCACTGATCTCTGCATGATTCCTCAAGGTAAATACAAGCAGGATCACACCGATCAATCTATCCCTTAAAACCATGCATGTCTATATGTAATAATGAGCAAGCAATGCTACTGTACAATGTGTTAGACCCTGGCATCCAACATCCACTTACAGTACTCACAGTAGTGAAAGCTGAACTCCAGGCAAATAGATGAAGTACACATCAGGGAGTGGTTATACCTCCTAAAGAATCTCTATTCCTGTCCATCCAGTCCTGAGATTTACACAGCTCTGCCACACAGCTCATCCCTGTCTGGCGGGACAAGCAGACCTGAGCATTTGACCATTTAGCTGGCCGCACACTGTTCGAATTTTGGTTGGTTCCCAACGAACCGGCAGAAATTCGCTCAATGGGTGGCTCTGATATCCCTTAATCTACAAAAAGCATAGCAGAAAACAATCAGCCGAACTGTGGCGGCATCCAATCAGATTGGAACATCCCATCGGAGTCGTCCAATCAGATGCAGCCACTGTTCAGTGATGGCTGGGCCAACGGGTCAAAATGCAATAGCCATCCATTCAGCAAACTTCACAGGTCTTGCCCCGCCCCCCCCAGGCATGTGATTGGCCAGTGAAAGGAGAAGCAGCAGACTGATGAGCTCATCTCTTTGCTCTCTCCTCCTATCAGCAAACCTGATTGGCTGGTTTGTGCTGCTTCTCCTCCTTCCATCCTGAGCTGTGCTGTCACATGGAGATGGTGACCTGATAGAAGCCATAGTAATGATGTGTGCCTGGAGTCCCAGCACAAGTCAGGAGGAGGAGGGGAGGGGGAAGCGGTGTGTGTCAGGCCGGCCGGCTCACCTTCCTCTGCTGCTTCTCCCAGGCTGGATCGAGGAGCAGATCCCGGTCCCAGTCATCCTCCGGCTGCATATAGTCTCCGGCTGCATTGGTGTGCTGCCCCTCATAGTGATCCATCATCATAACGCTCCGATCTCTGATCTCTCCGCTCCCCCTACACGACCAACAGCCGATCCCGCAGCCACAGCTACAATGTAACCAAGTCACAGCTCAGCCCAGAGAGGAGAGCCCAGCCCCGCCCACACCACCTCTACCACATACACCATTGGTCGCTGCCCCTGCCTGGGGCTGGGAGATCCGCTACTGGCGACAGCGGCCATCAATCACCTCCGGAGCTCCGCCCCCCCCTCACAGAAGGTCTGCATTGTTGGCATACTTGTGTCTGCGGTCCCTGTCATCCTCTATAGTGGGGGCTGCCAAGCTGGGCCTCCCTTGTGGGACTACAAGTCCCAACATGTCATGCAGATGCTGCTGGAGGCTCAGGCGTGGACACGATCGGCCTCTGGAAATGTCAATGAAGGCGATTAGAGAGTGTTCTTTTTTTTTTATAAATTGTTTTCTACAAGAGTACAAAGTTTCCATCAATAAGACTATGTAGAGTAACAGTAATTATAAATTATATTAAAATAATGTAATAAGATCAAATGATACCAAATAAGAAACGATTAACCACTTGCCCACCAGGCCAATTCAGACACTTCTTTCATATATAGAAAAATCTGTGTTTTTTGCTAGAAAATTACTCAGAACTCCCAAACATTATATATATATATATATATATATATATATATATATATATATATATATATATATATATGTGTGTGTGTGTGTATATGTATATATATATATATATATATAAGTGTGTGTGTGTATATATATATGTATATATGTATATGTATATTTTTTTTATTTATTTAGGATGGGCTCTAGTGCAGCGATGGCGAACCTTGTCACCCCAGATGTTTTGGACCTACATTTCCCATGAAGCTCATGCACTCTGCAGTGTAGCTGAGCATCATGGGAAATGTAGTTATAAAACATCTGGGGTGCCAAGGTTCACCATCACTGCTCGAGAATAGAATAGCGGTCGTTGCAATTTTTTATGTCACAGTATTTTTTGAAACAATTTTTTGTGAAAAAAAATACACTTTAATGAATTAAAAACAAAATGAAACCCAATATATAACATATTTCATATAAAATACAATTTTTTTTTTTGTAAAATATAAAAAATAATGTTACCCTGAGTAAATACAACGAGGGGAAAAAAGTATTTTATCCCCTGCTGATTTTGTACGTTTGCCCACTGACAAAGAAATGATCAGTCTATAATTTTAATGGTAGGTTTATTTTAACAGCGAGAGACTGAATAACAAGAAAAATATCCAGAAAAACACATTTTAAAAAAGTTATAAATTGATTTGCATTTTAATGAGTGAAATAAGGATTTGACCCCTTCGCAAAACATGATTTAGTACTTGGTGGCAAAACCCTTGTTGGCAATGACAGAGGTCAGACGTTTCTTGTAGTTGACCACACATCTTAGGAGGGATTTTGTACGACTCCTCTTTTCAGATCCTCTCCAAGTCATTAAAACCACTTCCCACCCGGCCTAAAGCAGAATGACGGCCGGGCGGTGGTTCAGTTATTCTGACTGGGCGTCATATGACATCCTGCAGGATAACAGCCGACACGCGCCCGTGGGGGAGCGCATAGGGTGACCACATTTCCAAACTACCATTCAGGGACAGGCGGCTGGTGCTGAAAATTTTTTGGGGGGGCGAAAACAAACTAAAAAAAAAAAACATCAATTGCAGCCACTGTGCCCATCAATTGTCACTACTGTGCCCCATCAAATGCTACTAGTGTGCCCATTATTGCCGCTACTATGCCCCATCAGATGCTGTCAGTGTGCCCATCAGATGCTGCCAGTGTGCCAATCAATTGTTGCTACTCTGCCCCATCAAATGCTGCCAGTGTGCCCATCAATTGTCGCTACTGTGCCCCATCAGATGCTGCCAGTGTGTCAATCAATTGATGCTACTGTGCCCCATCAAATGCTGCCAGTGTGCCCATCAATTGACGCTTCTGTGCCCCATCAGATGCTGCCAGTGTGCCAATCAATTGTCGCTACTGTGCTGCATCAAATTCTGCCAGTGTGCCCATCAATTGTTGCTACTGTGCCCCATCAGATGCTGCCAGTGTGCCCATCAATTGTCACTACTGTGCCCCATCAAATGCTGTTAGTGTGCCCGTCAATTGCCGCTACTGTGCCCCATCAGATGCTGCCAGTGTGCCCATCAGTTGTCGCTACTGTGCCCCATCAGATGTTGTCAGTGTGCCCATCAATTGCCGCTACTGTGCCCCATCAGATGCTGCCAGTGTGCCCATCAATTATCGCTACTGTGCCCCATCAGATGTTGCCAGTGTGCCCATCAATTGCCGCTACTGTGCCCCATCAGATGCTGCTAGTGTGCCCATCAATTGTCGCGACTGTGCCCCATCAGATGTTGCCAGTGTGCCCATCAATTGCCGCTACTGTGCCCCATTAGATGCTGCCCAGCACTAACCTGTCTCACAGCAGGTCAGCGTGGGGGGCCCACCTCAGGCAGTCGGGCGGTAGGAGGTCGGAGATGTCGCACCGGCTGCTGCAATGCACTGCGAGCGGGACTCAGCAGGAGTCATGACCGGGAACAGCTGAGCCGTGGATCTAAGGCTAGCCAGCCCTGGCACTGCAGAATGCCGTCGCCCGCCGAGTCGCCGAGAGGTCACTGGAGGAGTCAGAAATGACTGATGCTGCTCTCTCTGCTGCCGCGCCAGGGGGAGGGGAGGAGGCGGGTGGACTCAGAGAGTGCGGGGCAGCACTGAGTAAAGGCCTTGTTCCCTCGGCCTCCGTCTGATACTGAGGCACTCTTCAAAGGTGACGTCACTGGTTGCTATGTTGAAATGAAAATATTTGCCAGCACACCATGGAACGGCATAGATAGCGTCCAAACGTGTAATTTATTGCATGATCAGAACACAAAGAGAGTGCAACGTTTTGGAGTCACGCAGGACCCCTTTGTCAGGCTTGTGATGTGTGTCATCACATGCCTGATGAAGGGGTCCTGCGTGACTCCGAAACGTTGCACTCTCTTTGTGTTGTGATCATGCAATAAATTACATATTTGGACGCTATCTACGCCGTTCCATGGTGTGCTGGCAAATATTTTCATTTTGACTTGAACCAGTATCCAGCTGGCTGTTGCTACAGCACCCATATTTCCTGAGCTCATCCAGGAAAGTGTGCGATGGGAATATGAAGTGTCACTGGTTGCTAAACACGAGGCGGGGCAGCCCTAGCAACCAGTTTGGCAATCATTTATTACGGCGGCTGTGTGTCCTTATTTCATTGTGGGACACTGTATTGTCCCGGAATGAAGGTGCCCGGGACACAAATGTGTATTACGGGATAATCCCGGGCTATCCGGGACACATAAGCACCCTAGGCGCTCATTGCGGCGATCGGTGGTGCGGTGTGTCAGTCTGACACACCGCTCCACCAATCTCGGTAAAGAGCCTCTGACGGAGGCTCTTTAGCACATGATCAGCCATGTCCAATCATGGCTGATTGCGATGTAAACAGGAAGAGCCGTTGATCGGCTTTTTTCTCAGTCGCGTCTGACAGACGCGAGTAGAGGAGAGCTGCTTGGCGGCTCTCCTGACAGAGGGGGTCTGTGCTGATTGTTTATCAGCGCAGCCCCCCTCGGATCCTGCCCAGGACCACCATCATGCCGCCCAGGACCACCAGGATGGTCACTACACTGGACCACCAGGTATGCCCCCCCTAGACCACCAGGGAAATGCAAATCTGTGCCAAGGAAGCTGCCAATCAATGCCCAGGCAGCTGCCAATCAGTGCTCACTCACAATGCCTACCACTGCCAGTGCCACCAGGGATGCCTATCAGTGCCGCATATCAGTGCCTCGTATCAGTGCCCATCAGTGCCATGTATCAGTGCCCAGCAGTGTCGCCTATCAGTGCCGCTGATTGCCGTCTACCTGTCCGTCTCCCAACATGGAGGGGGTGATCACCGCCTTCCTGTCTGTCTCCTGCAGGGGGAGGATAGCCGCCTTCCTGTCCAACTCCCGCGGGGGGTGGCGGTTGGTTTGCCGCCCCCCCCAAATATTGAGTACCAGCCGTCACTGCCTGAGCCTCATCTTTGTCCAGCGTGCCCACGTTTTCCGCATACTTGATGCCCGCCGGTGACCCGCGATCTTGGTGAGGAGGGGCAGAACGGGGAGTTGCCTATGTAAACAAGGCGATTCCCAGTTCTGCATAGTGACATGTCAAAGATCTTCTGTTCCCAGTGATCAGGAACAGTGATCTCCGTCATGTTCCAGTAAGCCCACCCCCCCTACAGTTAGAACACACCTAGGGAACACACTTAACCCCTTGATCACCCCCTAATCTTAACCCCTTCCCCGCCAGTGTCATTTTTACATTGATCTGTGCATTTTTATAGCACTGATCAATGTAATAATGTCACTGGTCCCCAAAAAGTGTCATTTGGGGTTAGATTTGTCTGCAACAATGTCGCAGTCGCAGTCCCACTAAAAATCACAGATTGCCGCCATTACCAGTAAAAACAATAAAAAAATAAAAGTCCCTAAATCTATCCCCTAGTTTGTAGACGCGATAACTTTTGCGCAAACCAATCAATATACACCTGTTGCAATTTTTTACCAAAAATATGTAGAAGAATATATATCAGCCTAAACTGATGAATAAATTAGTTTTTTTATATTTTTGTTGGGATATTTATTATAGCAGAAAGTAAAAAAAAAATTACTTTTTTTTTAAAATATTGTCAGTCTTTTTTTGTTTATAGCGCAAAAAATAAAAACCGCAGAGGTGATCAAATACCACCAAAAGAAAGCTCTATTTGCGGGAAAAAAGGATGTCAATTTTGTTTGGGTACAGTGTCGCACGACCGTGCAGTTGAAAATGAAAGCAATGCAGTGCCGTATCGCAAAAATGGCCTGGTCATTAAGGGGGAAAATCCTTCCGGGACTGAAGTGGTTAAAATGCAAATCAATTTATAACTTTTTTGAAATGCGTTTTTCTGGATATTTTTGTTGTTATTCTGTCTCTCACTGTTAAAATAAACCTACCATTAAAATTATAGACCGATCATTTCTTTGTCAGTGGACAAATGTACAAAATCAGCAGGGGATCAAATACTTTTTCCCTCACTCAAGATAGTCACTCAAGCGAATAAAGAGAGGATAAAAGGGTTGAAGTGTTGCTCCTTGGAATCCGGCGAATCTTCAGCTAGCCTTGAAGCATTAAGAATAGGGTATTCCTTGATGATAGGATATAGTACATTTGGCTGATCTGTGTTGTATCTTTTTTTTACTTCACACTCTTCCTATATGGCTGGAATATTATTATATCCAATGAGACTGCTGGTGGTAAAGATGTGAACAGGATATAGATGTCTGCATACAGTGTTCGTTAGAATATGCTGGGGCCCATGACATCCGCCATGGGCCTACAGGCGGATGGTGGCGCAGTGGGGGGTGGGGGGTTGCACGGCTAAGGACACATTTATTAGGTCACAGAAAGTAGTTGGGTGGCTGTACAACTGCCCGATTGATTTCTTTAAAAATCCAATAGTTGACTTGTGGAGTGTACACACACTCCCGGAAGCTGCAGTTGTTGGGGATATGTGTAAAATTCCCTGTTGCCACCACTGTAAGACTTCCAGTGGTGGCAACAAAATGTGTTCAATGGTGTATTTAACAGACCAAAAGGTAGCATTAGAGAGAAGTTATTTGATTATTGTTATGGTTTGCATCCACTTTAAAAATTGCATTGTAGCCCAGTGGTTAGCGCTAAGGCTACAGTCACACAGGGGCTGGATGCAAAAGAGAATCCTTTGCCTGGGTTTTACAGACTGCCTTTGGCCTAAGTTGTCAACAATTTCCCACCAGGGAAGTGAATTGGATAACACAACCTTGTCAAAATGGTACATCTGAGATCTTTCAGGACATCCTTTGTTACCTGAAAGATGAGGGCAAATTTTTTGAAATGTGCCAAGTGACATTTTTGGTACTTGTTAAAAACAGAATGCCCACCCTCTCCTGTTGTACAGACTTCAGGGTGCAAAGAAGCAAAGCTATGAGTAAGTTTCAAGTTGTAATGTAATGTAATGGACAATTATAAAGCAACTACTTATTTATTATTATTATTATTTTTTCAGGTACTTATATAGCGCTGTCAATTTACGCAGCGCTTTACATATACATTGTACATTCACATCAGTCCCTACCCTCAAGGAGCTTACAATCTAAGGTCCCTAACTCACATTCATACATACTAGGGACAATTTAGACAGGATCCAATTAACCTACCAGCATGTCTTTGGAGTGTGGGAGGAAACCGGAGTACCTGGAGGAAACCTACGCAGGCACAGGGAGAACATGCAAACTCCAAGCAGGTAGTGTCGTGGTTGGGATTCAAACCAGTGATCCTTCTTACTGCTAGGCGAGAGTGCTACCACTACACCACTGTGCCGCCCTTACTTTAGAGTTTTAAGTTCACCTCTTTTTACTGCATTATTATGTATTCTCAGTTGATGCAGTTGTTTCTGCCATGTTATACAAACTATTGCGAGCAATGTCAACGCAAAATCCCATATATGTTTGATTTTTTTGTCATGTTATACAAATTGTCTAACCAAAAACATGCATACCATAGGAACAGCAAACAGGAGGGTGCAAGGACTTCTGAAGACGTTTCGTGGTGTCAGTTCACCTGTAGGACCAAGTGACTAGGAGCGCACCACTGAGGACCCAACGGCTGACTGCTGAGGGTCGATGGTTCTGAGCAGCAGCTACACAGGGTCGCAGTCACAGTCCTGGACAGGGAGCTAGAGCATAAGATTCCCCAGGGTGCGGAGTCTAAGACTCCATTCACACTGGATCGTTTTGCAGGCGTTATAGCATTAAAAATAGCCCCTGCAAACCGCCCTAAAAACAGCTGCTCCATTCACTCCAGTGTGAAAGCCTGAGAGCTTTCACACTGAAGCGGTGCGCTGGAGTGGTGCGCTGGCAGGGCGTCAGAAAAAGACCTGCCAGCAGTGAAGGAGCGGAAAACTCACCACTCCTCCACCGCTGCTCCCCATTAAAATCAATGGGGCAGCACTGCGATTCCGGCAGCGCTTTGCGGGTGGACTTAACCCCTTTTTGGCCGCTAGCGGCCGAAAAGTTCCGCTAAAACTACAGTAAAGTGGCGCTAACGATAGGGCCGATTTACCGCTGACGCCGGTGGCGGCACAGTGTGAAAGGGGTCTAAGAGCCAGCAGGTTTTCACCAGAGCCTCTGATGGTAAGGATGGACTTGGCTGCAGCTGACTCCAGTTTACAGCCTCCAGGGTCTCCCAGCTCATGCTCACGGCTGACTCTGGTGGATAGAGAGGAGGCAGCAGTCCAGGGCAACAAGGAATAGTCGGAAGACAAGCCAAAGTTCGGGACAACAAGCAGACAGTGATGCTCAGAAGAACAAGCCTTAGGTCGGGGCAACAAGCAGACAGGGATGGTCAGGAGGACAAGCCAAAGTCAGTACACTGGAATCAAACATAGAGCACATGGCAAGAATCACTCAGGAAAACCTTCACACAATTGTTGCTCGGGCAAGGCTGGCTTGCGTTGTGTGGGGTTAAATAGTGTTTCCTGTTAGAGGCTGGGGTGGAGCCATGCTGAGAGAAAATACACAGGTGTGAGGGATAAGCTTATTCATGTAAAATACCTGCACAGAATCTACTACACTCCGCAGAAACTGCATCGTATTTTCCCAGACCGGGATCCCTTATGCCCTAAGTGCAGGAAACAGGTGGAAACGTTTTTCCATATGTTCTGGGAATGCCCGATTATAACATTGTTTTGATCAGAAGTCTTCAGCGAAATAAATCTTCGGCTGCAGTCGTCCCTTCCAGTTACAACCAAATTGATGCTATTGGGGGTATTGCTCCCCCCCTTCTCTGTCCTCCTGGGAAGCCTTGATAGACACTGCCCTGCCCATGTACAGATTAACTTATAAAACAGGGGTTGTCAATGGAAATATGACATAGTGTGGGCCCCATGGACCAATACATAGAAGCTTTTGGAGGGAGGGAGGGTTATGTACTATCTTTGAGTCTTCTTCCTCCCATTAAACCTGCTGCTGTTTGTGATTACTATCTAGTATGTAAATAACTACACTGACAAACTACGGTTGTGTTCTTTCCCTGCATCCTGTATGAAACCCAAGCATTTTGTATTGTTTTGTTCTAAGTCAATCTGTATGCTTTGTCTTGCCTGTTTTGACAACAATAATTGTAAAAAAAAACAAACAGGTGTTAGAGCACGTTCCCTAAAGCTGATACACAGACCAGAAATGTAAGCAGACAGTCAGGGCATGAAACATTACTGCAGATTCATGACAGTACCCCCCCCCCTCTTACGAGCCCCCCCTCCCCCGCTTGGGCCCAGTCTTGGAGGGGAACCTCAAATGAAACCTACTCAAGGACCAAAACCTTTCCAATGCACGAGGTACTGAAGAATGTCTTTACAAAGCCGGACATCCAGAATTTGACTAACCTCGTACTCCTGATTATCCTCAGAGACTGGAACTGAGGTAGGGAGAGGATGAGAGAACTTATTGAGGACTAAAGGCTTCAGGAGGGAAACATGATAGGAGTTTGAAATCTTGAGGCTTTTAGGGATCTAAAGTTTAAAACAAACTGGAATAAACTTAGAAATTATAGTGTACGGGCCAATAAATCTTTCAGAGGAACCCGGAGCTTGATGTTCCTGGTGGCAAGCCAGACTTTGACTCCTGGCTGTAGAGAAGGCGGCTTACGCCTGCGACGGTCGGCAAAACCTTTGAATTTTTCAGCAGCTGCCTGGAGGTAATCATGTACATCACCCCAAATAGAATTGAATGATTCCTTGAACCGTAGCCAAAGCTGGAATGTCTGGAGAACAGGTCATAGGAAGAGGGAGCTGAGGGTGTGTTCCATAAATTGAGAGAAAGGGTTTCTTCTGAGAACTGATGTTAACTTGATTATTGTGAGAGAATTCTGTCCACGGGAGTAGAGAGGACCAATCATCATGATGAGCAGAGACTAAAGTGTGGAGAAAGACCTCTAACTCCTGATTAACCCTCCCAGTCTGTCCATTGGATTGAGGGTGGTAAGAAGAGGAAAAAACCAAGATAATGTTGAGAGATTTGCAAAAGGCTGTTAAAAAGCGAGATGTAAATTGAAATTGAATTGTCGGAAACAATATGGGAAGGAACCCCATGGAGGCGGAAGATTTCTCAAACAAAAATGGGAACCAAAGCAGGAGCAGAAGGGAGACCAGAAAGACCAGGAAAATGAGCCATCTTGGAGCACCGATCGTTTACCACCCAAATGACCGTATTATTCTCAGACGGTGGAAGATAGTTGATAAAGTCCATGTCAATGTGAGACCGGGGCTCCTTAGGAATGGGCAAGGGCATGAGAAGACCAGCAGGAGCTTGCATGGAGGATTGGGCACAGACATGACAAGCCTTAAGGTGGTCTTTGACATCCAAACAGAGGGTAGGCCACCAGTAGTGGCAACTGATGGGAAGGAAGGATCAGAAGAGCCCAGCATGAGCTGCCACCTTGGAATCATGTCCCCAACAAAGGATCTTAGCTCTTAGCCCAGTGGGGACGAAGGTTTTGCCAGGAGGAATTTTCGAATTCAGGGTGGTATAATGGGCAAGAATGCATGAGGTAGGAATGATCGGCTCAGGTTCAGAGGTGGGCTCCTCATCCAGAGTGTCAAATGACCTAGAGAGTGCATCAGCCCGACTGTTGCAGGAACCAGGTTTGTACATAATATTGAAATTAAAACAGGAAAAGAAAGTGCTCCTACTGGGCTGTCTGGGATTCAGTCGTTTGGCATTCTGCAGATTTTTATAATCAGTGAAAATTGTTATGGAGTGAGGGGAACCCTCCAAGAGATGACACCACTCATCTAACGCCAATTTAATTGCAAAAAGTTACCGATCGCCAATAGCATCATTTTTCTCTGCCTGGGAAAATTTTTCGGGGGAAAAATGCACATGATTGACGTTTTTTCTCAAAGGATTGAAGAAGCACAGCTCTCACCTCAGTCGAAGCGTCTACTTCAATAAAAAATGGATGCCCAGGATTAGGTCTCCTCAATAGAGGTCAAGAAACAAAGGCCTATTTTAACTCATGAAATGCAGAGACAGCTTCTGAAGGCCACTCCTTGGCATTCGCACCCTTCTTGGTCAAGGTGATAATAGGCGCAGCAATGGAGGAGTAATTCCTAATAAACTGCCTGTAATCATTTGTGAACCCAAGAAAGCGTTGTGTCGCCTTGAGGCTGGCAGGGAGAGGCCAGTTAGTAATGGCTGAGACCAGGGTTCATACGAAGACCCAAACTAGAGACAAAACAGCCTAAAAACAGGATCTCAGTACATTCAAAAGAACACTTTTCCAACTTGGCATACAGATTATTCTCTCTAAGGCGCTGGAGTACAATCTGGACATGGCTTCTGTGAACAACCAGGTTTTCAGAAAAGATGAGAATGTCATCCAGATAGATGACAACAAATTGAGATAACAGATCCCTGAAGATTTTGTTGACAAGGTTTTGGAACACAGCTGGGGCATTACACAGACCAAAGGGCATAACCAATTATTCGTAATGCCCAACTCTAGTGTTAAACGCAGTTTTCCATTCATCGCCTTCCCGTATCTGGATTAGATTGTATGCACCCCTGAGATCCAACTTAGTAAAAATGGGGGCACCTTTCAATCTGTCGAACAGTTCAGATATTAAGGGTAAGGGGTATTGATTTTTGATTGTCACCGCGTTTAAACCTCGATAGTCAATGCAGGGTCCTAAAGTACCATCTCTCTTGGCAACAAAAAAGAACCCTGCTCCCGCAGACAATGAGGATTTCCAGATGAATGCTTTTTCTAGATTTTCAGCAACATACTCTGACATGGCCTGGGTCTCTGGGATGGGCAGAGGGTAGGTACGACCCCTGGGAAGAGTTGGCACAAGGTCAATAGCACAGTCAAAAGCCCTGTGAGGAGGAAGCACCTCAGCTGATTTTTTTCAGAACACATCCCAGAAATTGCTATATGCAGCGGGAAGAGCAGAAGATACTGATGTGGTGGCAACAGGAAGTCTCTCCTTTGGGGCAACCTTGAGTAGGCAGGACGAGAAACAAGAGGAACTCCAAGCCAGGATCTGCCCAGAAGTCCAATCAACATGTTGAAAATGGAGCTGTAACCAAGGAAGGCCCAATACGGTAGGGGTTGAGGCTTTAGGTAGGATAAGGAAGGATATTCACTCCTGGAGGAGCACCCCTACTGACATCTTAACAGAGAGGGTCTGGAAGCAGATAGGGGCCTCCTGGAAAAACAGTGCCATCAATCGCCGAGACCACCAGCGTGTGGTGAGGGGCGAAAGGGAAAGTTTCATGGAAGACGCAGATCCCCAGTCCATAATTGCCAGTGGCTCCGGAATACAGATATGCCAAGAACAATTGAGAGGAAGTGCCAACATGGAGGAACACAGAAAAAAGGACACGAGAAGGTGAAGGTGATATTTCTGGGTCCAATACTCCACCTTCCAGATGTAATAGACCCGAACGTTTCAATTGACGAAGTGAGCTGGAGTGATGAAAATGACCTTTGCTCCCACAATAGACACACAGGGCTAGAGTTCTGCACCTAGCATGTTCTGCACCTATCCCCGGCCCAGCTGCATAGGTTCCTCAGCTGGCAGGGATTGCTCCATGGGTCAAAGAGACTAAGGACCAAGGAGTGCTGGCGTCTTTTTTTTCTAGGGTCCTCTCCTGAAAGCGAATATCGATCAACGGGGATGGTTCTTCCTGCTAATTTATCCTTCACTCTGTCGGAGAGGCCATGTAAAAAAGTTGCAAGTAAGGCCTCATTATTCCAGCTCAGCTCAACAGTTAGTCATGAGCGTCCGCAGAACTTTTTTCAGGGGGGGCATCATTTTAGGCTCACCCATGCCCTGCCCCCTTTCGACAATGTCATGAAGAGGAGGGGCTTAGCCACAACTCGCAAGTATTTATTTTTAAAGTGGAAACAGCAGACTTCAATCCAGGCATGTGCTATGTACAGGGTGTAGATTCCAGGCATGTGCTATGTACAGGGTGCAGATTCCAGGCATGTGCTATGTACAGGGTACAGATTCCAGGCGTGTACTATGTACAGGGTGCAGAATCCAGGCGTGTGCTATGTACAGGGTGCAGAACCTAGGCGTGTGCTATGTACAGGGTGCAGAATCCAGGCGTGTGCTATGTACAGGGTGCAGAATCCAGGCATGTGCTATGTACATGGTGCAGAATCCAGGCGTGTGCTATGTCCAGGGTGCAGAATCCAGACGTATGCTATGCCAGTATGCATAACCAATCCCCCACCAGAGCTCTCTTCCCCCCACAGAAGAGAATCGGCTATAACTCACAGTGGCAGGTCTCTTGGCACAGGCTTCTGTTAATACGCGCTGCAGGCTTGAGAGTCTGTGTGGATAACCCCCCACACCCCCTCCTCTGTTGTATATGCAGAGCTGGGAGAGCAGAAAGGGTTTTGTGTGTGCTGACTCCCGATGCTAGAGGCCAGTGCTGGAGGCAGCAGAAGCTCCGGATGATGAAAGGCCTGCCGGCTGCTACCCACAATGCAATATTCCTTCCTGTGCCGGGTGCTGGTACATGGAGAGCATCCCAGCGCCTGGCACCAGCTGACAGTCTGCGCGTTGCACTCGGGTGAAAAACGGGTGCCTGGGTACAACCCGTGTGCATGCCAATGGCGTACACCTTGCCCATCCCTGGTTCCCGGGGGGGGGGGGCATTTGCCCCCCCTTGCCCCTACCTGCGGACGCCCATGCAGTTAGTATACGAAAATGAAGAACATACTGTCCCACAGAAGCAGACTCTTGCGGAGATGTAAAAGGACGCTGGCCGCTGAAAGGACACGACCCAGTTCCTCAAAGATATTCTGAAAGAATTTCAAGCAGTTAGAAACCACTGGATCATTCTTTCCCCAGAGAGGGGCAGCCCAGACTAAAGCCTTGCCAGACAGGAGAAAAATAATATAGGCTAGCTTTGCCTGATCAGACGGGAAGTTTTGGGTATGGAGTTCAAAATGAATGGTGCACTGGCTAAGGAACCCCCTGCCGGCCTTGAAGTCCCCAGAGTAACGGGACAGAGCTGGTAAATCCAAAGAATTTGTGCCTGCGACTGTGACCAAAATAGGCAAATTGCGATTGAGGTTATTGAACCAGGGATCCTAAGGAGGCCGGAAACTGTTCAAAGCTGGACGCCAAATCCTTAAGGAATTGCAAAACTTGGGTCCGATTAGACTCCTGGGTCTTGAGTCTGTGGACTATGCCCTGCAGCTGATCATCGGCAGTTAGCGGGACATCAGCCCGGCTGGGTCCATGGCCCGAGCAAACTGTCAGGTCACCTGCGGGACCAAGTGACTAGGAGCGCACAGAAGAGGTTGTGGACCCAATAGCTGACTGCTGAGGGTTTGATGGTTCTGGACAGGGAGCTAGAGCATAAGATTCCCCAGGGTGCGGAGTCTAAGAGCCAGCAGGTTTTCACCAAAGCCTCTGATGGTGAGGATGGACTTGGCAGCAGCTGACTTCAGGTCACAGCCCCCATGGTCTTCCAGCTCATGCTCACGGCTGACTCTGGTGGGTGGAGAAGAAGCAGCAGTCCAGAGCAATAAGGAATAGTCGGAAGACAAGCCAAAGGTCGGGGCAACAAGCAGACAGGGATGGTTAGAAGAACAAGCCTTAGGTTCTGGCAACAAGCAGACAGGGATGGTCAGGAGAACAAGCCAAAGTCAGTACATGGGAATCAAATGTAGAGCACACGGCAAGAATCACTCAGGAAAACCTTCACACAATTTTTGCACGGACAAGGTTGGCTTGCAGTGCGCGGGGTTATATAGTGTTTCCTGTTAGAGGCTGAGGTGGAGCCATGCTGAGAGAAGATTACCTAAACACATAGGGGTGAGAGCACGGTCCCTAAAGCTGATACACAGACCAGAGAGGTAAGCAGACAGTCAGGGTATGAAACATTACTGCAGATTCATGACACGTGGTGATGAAACGTATCGAGTTGGAATGCAAAGTGCGTAGACTCACATACAGCTGGAACACACGCTGGAGTCTAGTGACCCGCAGCCTCTGCCGTCTAAAGGAATGCCCATGTTTTTAATTGTTGCATTATATTGCTGCATATAACTAGTTACGGGCTATTTTTGATAAAATTGGAAACATTTTACACAATGAGAGGCCCGTCCTCTCTTTTTTCTCCATAATCAAATACTCATACTTGCCATGAGAGACCACTGCAGGAAAAGGATATTGGTGAATACCTGAGGATACCTCTGGTTGGTGAGAGACCACCAAAGCGATCTTTGACTCCTCATATGACAAGAGGGTCAACTACATCTGGTGAGTGGGGACCAATATCATTCACGCAGTGGCACTGGAGTGGAATATATTATTATATGAAGAAAAAGCACAAGGCACTTTATTATATGTGGAAGATTGCACAATTGCACATTTAATTGGGACTGAGCACTTAAACTATATATTGCTTTAGATCTGTAGGGACCTTGGTTTATAATTCAGTAATCTCTGCATGTTTAATACTTATTGGTTTACATTGCAAGTTGCACACCGGGTGGTGTTTTACACAGGTTTTTGGCTAATTGCAACGTTATCCATATATTTTTCTTTATATACACTGCAAGCGCTGTTTGCATACAGGGTTTACCTGTGAGCCTTTAGGACTGATTCACACCTATACAGGCTGCAGTTTGCATATTCCAGGTGCATTTTGCGTTTTTCAATACACAGATGTGAATTACAACCATAGGAAACCATGTAAAAATGGACTGTAGTGTGTTTCTGAAAAACTGAAAATGCACTAAAAAATGCATAGGTGTGAACCCGGCCTTATGTAGGAGGGTGCAAACACCTAGTGCAATACCAAAAACTTTTTTTATTCAAAATAAACACCAGAGCCAAAATCATACTCACAAAAGAATGCAAGCATTGTAGCGCACCAAAACCAGACCCAGAGCTGGTTAAGTGTCACCTGGTCCAATGCACCAATTGATCAGCAAGCTAATGTGTTTCGGTGGTGCACCCCCTTCCTCAGAACTATGAGGAAGTGGGTGTGCCCCCTCTGAAATGCAAATCTAACACGTTTTGGGGACACACCCCCTTCCTCAGAGCTATCTGGTGTGATACAATACTTGCATTCTCTTCTCTTTTGTGAGTATAAATTTGGCTCACAGGTTTTTTTTTTTAATAAAAAAATTGTTTTGGTAATGCACTAGGAGTATCTGAGAATGGCTTCATGGGCCAAGCTTTCCCGTTGAAGATATACTATTGGTTCATATTGTCTATGTACTATTGAGACCTTGTAGAAGTCCTCTGAGTTTGTTTGTTTTATTGTCAGTGCATACCCACCTATAGCTTCTTTCAGCTAAACAGCCAATTCTGCAGGTTCAAGATCCCTTCCCTCCCCGTTCGCCACCACCCTCTCATTAGATCATACCCTTTTTCTAGGTATCTTCAATACGGTCCAGTGTTACCACAGGTCCTCTTTGTCCTCTTCTTCCTTTGACAGTGGAAGGATCCTTGGCACTGCAGAAAGAGGTGCCATGTAATGACATGTCGCTGCTCTTTGTAGCATTCTCCAGTACTGCCTCGGTCTGAAAGAAAGACACCCTGGGCATTACTCAAACCAGAATATAAGCAGCACTGAATCAAAGGGTTAGTGTGCAATGAACAGCACCAGACATAGTTTAAATATAACCCCTGGAGCTGTTTTTCTTTTGTAGGCCTCTTTCACATGGGCAGACCAGAACGGATGTTCCATGCAGGTCTATGGAGCGACGGACGTCAGCATTTATATGTCCACTGACATCCGATACGCTCTGATCCGCTAAATTGAGACGGATGGAAACCCTATTTTCCATCCATCTGGTGGATCAGATGAAAACGGACAGGCAGTCTGTTTTCATCCGATCCCCCATAGAGGAGAGCGGAGTTCTGACAGGTCCGTCTCTCCACAGTGAGCAGAGACAGACCTGTCATCCGCCTGCTCAGCGGGGATCAATGGAGCGATCCCCGCTTAGCAAAGCGGAGTACGTACACAGACACGCCCGTTAGAAAGGGGCCTTAAATGTAATTTTTTTTAACACTAACGATGGTATATTTACCAGACAAAAGGGAGCATTGATGTTGATGTTCATGTTCATTGTTCGAAATGTATGAAAATAGCACTGATGACCACTTCCTCAAATTGAATTTATCCAAATCCGAGTTTATAATATTTCCTCCTCAATGTGCCCCTTCACCTGACTTCTCTGTCAAGATTGATGGCACAACGATCAACCTGTCCCCATATGCCAGGGTGCTAGGTGCTAGGTGTAAAGCTGGACTCTGAACTCTCCTTTCAGCCGCACATCGAATCACTGTTCAAATTTAGCCACCTTAACCTACACGACATCTCCAAAATACGCCCCTTTTCTAACCAATGACACCAGAAAGCTTCTAATGAATTCCCTGATTATCTCTTGCCTCGACTACTGCAACTCCCTCCTCATTGGACTATCTTTATGTAGGCTATCCCCCCTTCATCATGAATACTGCTGGCAGATTCATCCACCTTACCAACCATTCAGTGCCTGCTATCCCTCTCTGCCAATCCCTCCACTGGCTTCCGCTCATCCAACAAACTCAATCCAAAATACTAACAACAACTTACAAAGCCATCCACAACTCTGCACTCACCTACATGACCAACCTTGTCTGAAAATACTAACCAAATCATTCTCTTCATTTTTCTCAAGACCTCCTGCCCTTTAGCTCCCTTGTTGTCTTCTCCCATGTTCACCTCCAGGACTTTTCCAGAGGTTCTCCCATCCTCTGGAACTATCTACCCCAATCTGTCTGACTATTTTCTACTGTGGCCACTCTTTGGCAGGCAATCCCTGAAAACCCTTCTCTTTAGAGAAGCCTATCCTGCCTCCACTAACAACAGTACTTTTATTTTCAGCTCACCCACCACAGTTATTACTTTTGTATCACTTGACTCTCCCTTTAGATTGTCAGCTCCAAGGAGCAGAGCCCTCTGACTCCTCCTGTATTCAATTGTTTGTAATTGTACTGTCAGCCTTCATGTTGTAAAACGTTGTGCAAACTGTTGGTGCTATATAAGTCCAGTATAATAATAATAATGAGCCCTTATGAAATTATGAAATGTACTACAGGTGTTGTTATGGACAAATTGAAAAGAAAAATGGTTAATCCAACCAATGAAGTGCTGGCTGATGATCAGCACCGAAAAGAAACAGCATTGTTTTATAGGTAATCTTTAACTTTTTTCTGTATTCCCTCATTATTGTATGAAACAATGTACAGTGCCTTAAAAAAGTATTCATACCCCTTGAAATTTTTCCACATTTTGTCATGTTGCAAACAAAAACGTAAATGTATTTTATTGGGATTTTATTGTGAAGTGAAAGAAAAATGATAAATGGTTTTCAAATTTTTTTACAAATAAATATCTGAAAAGTGTGGCGTGCATTTGTATTCAGCCCCCCTAAGTCAATACTTTGTAGTACCGCCTTTCACTACAATTACAGCTGCAAGTCTTTTTGGGTATGTCTCTACCAGCATTTCACATCTAGAGAGTGACATTTTTAACTCCTTTTTTCTCCTATGCAAAATAGCTCAAGCTCTGTCAGACTGAATGGAAAGCAATTTTCAAGTCTTGCCACAGATTCTCAGTTGGATTTAGGTCTGGACTTTGACTGGGCCATTCTAACACATTAATATGCTTTGATCCAAACTATTCCATTGTAGCTCTGGCTGTATGTTTAGGGTCGTTGTCCTGTTGGAAGGTGAACCTCTGCCCCAGTCTCAAGTCCTTTGCAGACTCTAACAGGTTTTCTTCTAAGATTGCTCTTTATTTGGCTCCAAAGGTGTTGCTAGGTCTACAAAAGATCTGGGGCTAGAGCCCATAGCAGCGAAGTAAAGAGAGTCATGGGCGGGCATACACATGTATATAATTTACGTGTGTGTGTGTGTGTGTATATATATATCATTATATATTATTACATAAAGGTCCCCAACTCCCCCCTCATTACATCGGTGTCACCAGAGAGCTGGTCAAGTCACCTGCCACCAGATGCGGATTGTGTATACAGAGAGGCTGGGTATATACAGGGAGGCTGGGTATACAGAGAGGCTGGGTATATAGAGAGGCTGGATATACAGAGAGGCTGGGTATATACAGAGAGGAAGGGTATACAGAGAGGCTGGGTATAGTATATACAGAGAGGCTGGGTATATACAGAAGATAGGCTAGGTATATACAGAGAGGCTGGGTATATATACAGAGAGGCTGGTATATACAGAGAGGCTGGGTATATACAGAAAGGCTGGGTATACAGAAGCTAGGCTAGGTATATGCAGAGAGGCTGGTATATACAGGGAGGCTGGGTATACAGAGAGGCTGGCTTTATACAGAGAGGCTGGGTATATACAGAGAGGCTGGCTTTATACAGAGAGGCTGGGCATATACAGAGAGGCTGGGTATATATAGATATGCTTGTATATACAGAGAGGCTGGGTATACAGAAGATAGGCTGGGTATATACAGAGAGGCTGGTAAATACAGAGATGCTGGGTATAAACAGAGAGGCTGGTATATACAGAGATGCTGGGTATATACAGAGAGGCTGGTATATACAGAGATGCTGGGTATATACAGAGAGGCTGGTATATACAGAGAGGCTGGGTATACAGAGATGCTGGGTATATACAGAGAGGCTGGTATATACAGAGATGCTGGATATATACAGAGAGGCTGGGTATACAGAGAGGCTGGGTATATACAGAGAGGCTAGGTATACAGAGAGGCTGGATATATACAGAGAGGCTGGTATATACAGAAAGGCTGGGTATATACAGAGAGGCAGGGTATACAGAGAGGCTGGGTATAATATATACAGAGAGGCTGGGTATATACAGAGAGGCTGGGTATACAGAAGATAGGCTGGGTATTTACAGAGAGGCTGGTATATACAGAGAGGCTGGGTATACAGAGAGGCTGGTATATGTACAGATATGCTTGTATATACAGAGAGGCTGGGTATATACAGAGAGGCTGGTATATACAGAGATGAGGGGTATATACAGATAGGCTGGTATATACAGAGATGCTGGGTATATACAGAGAGGCTGGGTATATACAGAGAGGCTGGTATATACAGAGAGGCTGTGTATATACAGAAAGGCTGGGTATACAGAGAGGCTGGGTATATACAGAGAGGCAGGGTATACAGAGAGGCTGGGTATAGTATATACAGAGAGGCTGGGTATATACAGAAGATAGGCTAGGTATATACAGAGAGGCTGGGTATATATACAGAGAGGCTGGTATATACAGAGAGGCTGGGTATATACAGAGAGGCTTGGTATACAGAAGCTAGGCTGGATATATGCAGAGAGGCTGGTATATACAGGGAGGCTGGGTATACAGAGAGGCTGGCTTTATACAGAGAGGCTGGGTATATACAGAGAGGCTGGCTTTATACAGAGAGGCTGGGTATATATAGATATGCTTGTATATACAGAGAGGCTGGGTATACAGAAGATAGGCTGGGTATATACAGAGAGGCTGGTATATACAGAGATGCTGGGTATATACAGAGAGGCTGGTATATACAGAGATGCTGGGTATATACAGAGAGGCTGGTATATACAGAGATGCTGGGTATATACAGAGAGGCTGGTATATACAGAGATGCTGGGTATATACAGAGAGGCTGGTATATACAGAGAGGCTGGGTATACAGAGATGCTGGGTATATACAGAGAGGCTGGTATATACAGAGAGGCTGGGTATATACAGAGAGGCTGGGTATATACAGAGAGGCTGGTATATACAGAGAGGCTAGGTATACAGAGAGGCTGGATATATACAGAGAGGCTGGTATATACAGAGAGGCTGGGTATATACAGAGAGGCAGGGTATACAGAGAGGCTGGGTATAATATATACAGAGAGGCTGGGTATATACAGACGATAGGCTGGGTATATACAGAGAGGCTGGGTATATACAGAAAGGCTGGCTATACAGAAGATAGGCTGGGTATTTACAGAGAGGCTGGTATATACAGAGAGGCTGGGTATATACAGAGAGGCTGGCTTTATACAGAGAGGCTGGGTATGTACAGATATGCTTGTATATACAGAGAGGCTGGGTATATACAGAGAGGCTGGTATATACAGAGATGAGGGGTATATACAGAGAGGCTGGTATATACAGAGATGCTGGGTATATACAGAGAGCCTGGGTATATACAGAGAGGCTGGTATATACAGAGAGGCTGTGTATATACAGAAAGGCTGGGTATACAGAGAGGCTGGGTATATACAGAGAGGCAGGGTATACAGAGAGGCTGGGTATAGTATATACAGAGAGGCTGGGTATATACAGAATATAGGCTAGGTATATACAGAGAGGCTGGGTATATATACAGAGAGGCTGGTATATACAGAGAGGCTGGGTATATACAGAGAGGCTGGGTATACAGAAGCTAGGCTGGATATATGCAGAGAGGCTGGTATATACAGGGAGGCTGGGTATACAGAGAGGCTGGCTTTATACAGAGAGGCTGGGTATATACAGAGAGGCTGGCTTTATACAGAGAGGCTGGGTATATACAGAGAGGCTGGGTATATATAGATATATAGATATGCTTGTATATACAGAGAGGCTGGGTATACAGAAGATAGGCTGGGTATATACAGAGAGGCTGGTATATACAGAGATGCTGGGTATATACAGAGAGGCTGGTATATACAGAGATGCTGGGTATATACAGAGAGGCTGGGTATATACAGAGAGGCTGGTATATACAGAGAGGCTGGGTATACAGAGAGGCTGGGTATATACAGAGAAGCTGGTATATACAGAGAAGCTAGGTATAAAGAAAGGCTGGGTATATACAGAGAGGCTGAGTATATACAGAGAGGCTGGGTATATAGAGAGAGGCTGGTATATACAGAGAGGCTGGGTATATACAGAGATGCTGGTATATAAAGATGTGCTGGTATATACAGAGAGGCTGGGTATACAGAAGATAGACTGGGTATACAGAGTTTCCCCCCTCCCCCTCCATATGGTCTGCACATACCAGCTCAGGAAAGATTTGTGTGAGAAAGTTCCTCCCGACTCTATGATAGGGGCAGAGCAAGGAAGGATGGGTATATAGAGAGGCTGGGTATACAGAGAGGCTGGATATACAGAGAGGCTGGGTATATACAGAGAGGTAGGGTATACAGAGAGGCTGGGTATAGTATATACAGAGAGGCTGGTTATATACAGAAGATAGGCTGGGTATATACAGAGAGGCTGGGTATATACAGAGAGGATAGGTATACAGAAGATAGGCTGGATATATACAGAGAAGCTGGGTATATACAGAGAGGCTGGGTATATACAGAGAGGCTGGGTATATACAGAGATGCTGCGTATATACAGAGAGGCTGGTATATACAGAGATGCTGGGTATATACAGAGAGGCTGGGTATATACAGAGAGGCTGGGTATACAGAGAGGCTGGGTATATACAGAGAGGCTGGTATATACAGAGAGGCTGGTATATACAGAGAGGCTAGGTATACAGAGAGGCTGGATATATACAGAGAGGCTGGTATATACAGAGAGGCTGGGTATATACAGAGAGGCAGGGTATACAGAGAGGCTAGTTATAATATATACAGAGAGGCTGGGTGTCACGTACCTGGTAGGTTTTGAGCCTGAAGTGCAGAGAAAGACCTCCCTACAGCTCCCACTCCCGTTCCCCTGGAATAGAGACAGAGGGCCAGGGGTGAAGAGTGGTATGGGTGCCTGGCAGGATCAACAGTTGCTGGAAGTTAAGTAGTGGTGGCACCCTCTGGAACCTGAAGCCAAAGAGAAGACTGAAGACAGAGACTGGAATGCAGGAAGGACCAGGAACCCAGCAGGTAAGCAAGCCGGACAGTGGAACGTTGGACTGGAACCAGGAACAACAGCAGATAGGAGCCTGGAACGCTGGACTGGAAGAAGCAGGCGGTAGGAGCCTGGAACGCTGAACTGGAACCAGCAGCAGGTAGGAGCCTGGAACGCTGGACTGGAACCAGGAACAAGCAGCAGGTAGTAGACTGGAACGCTGGACTGGAACCAGGAACAAGCAGCAGGTAGTAGGCTGGAACGCTGGACTGGAACCAGGAACAAGCAGCAGGTAGTAGACTGGAACGCTGGACTGGAACCAGGAACAACAGCAGATAGGAGCCTGGAACGCTGGACTGGAACAAGCAGCAGGTAGGAGCCTGGAACGCTGGACTGGAACCAGGAACAGACAGCAGGTAGTAGACTGGAAGCTGGTATACACAGCGGAGGGTCAACAAGCCGGTGGTTGGTATCGGTCGGGCAGCAGAGGTACCAGGGATAATACAGAGGGATGGTCAGGCAAGCCAAGAGGGTCTGGTGCAGGCGGATAGCAGGATGGTCAAACAGGAAGCCGGGTCAGATAACAGGATACACGGATCAGACCAGGTAAAGCACACGGAACGCTGTAGAGCAGACAGCGGGGATAAAGTGTGACAGACCGGTTTAAATAGCCCGCCTGACACCAGCGGGAGTGCGCGCGTGCCTGTGCGTGACCGCACCCGTGAACGCGTGCATGCGCAGTGGGACCCGTGGCCGTGTTCCCGTGCGCCTGGATCGCCGGTTACTGGCAGGATCTTCATGACACTGGGTATATACAGAAGATAGGCTGGGTATATACAGAGAGGCTGGGTATACAGAAGATAGGCTGGGTATATACAGAGAGGTTAGGTATATACAGAGAGGCTGGGTATACAGAAGCTAGGCTGGGTATATATAAAGAGGCTGGTATATACAGAGAGGCTGGTATATACAGAGAGGCTGGGTATATACAGAGAGGCTGGCTTTATACAGAGAGGCTGGGTATGTACAGATATGCTTGTATATACAGAGAGGCTGGGTATACAGAGATGCTGGGTATATACAGAGAGGCTGTGTATATACAGAGAGGCTGGGTATACAGAGAGGCTGGGTATATACAGAGAGGCTGGGTATATACAGAGAGGCAGGGTATACAGAGAGGCTGGGTATAGTATATACAGAGAGGCTGGGTATATACAGAAGATAGGCTGGGTATATACAAAGAGGCTGGGTATATACAGAGAGGCAGGGTATACAGAGAGGCTGGGTATAGTATATACAGAGAGGCTGGGTATATACAGAAGATAGGCTGGGTATATACAGAGAGGATAGGTATACAGAAGATAGGCTGGGTATATACAGAGAGGCTGTGTATATACAGAAAGGCTGGGTATACAGAGAGGCTGGGTATATACAGAGAGGCAGGGTATACAGAGAGGCTGGGTATAGTATATACAGAGAGGCTGGGTATATACAGAAGATAGGCTGGGTATATACAGAGAGGCTGGGTATATACAGAGAGGATAGGTATACAGAAGATAGGCTGGGTATATACAGAGAGGCTGGGTATATACAGAGATGCTGGGTATATACAGAGAGGCTGGTATATACAGAGATGCTGGGTATATACAGAGAGGCTGGTATATACAGAGAGGCTGGTATATACAGAGAGGCTAGGTATACAGAGAGGCTGGATATATACAGAGAGGCTGGGTATATACAGAGAGGCAGGGTATACAGAGAGGCTGTGTATAATATATACAGAGAGGCTGGGTATATACAGAAGTAGGCTGGGTATATACAGAGAGGCTGGGTATATACAGAGAGGCTGGGTATACAGAAAATAGGCTGGGTATATACAGAGAGGCTAGGTATATACAGAGAGGCTGGGTATACAGAAGCTAGGCTGGGTATATATAGAGAGGCTGGTATATACAGAGAGGCTGGTATATACAGAAAGGCTGGCTTTATACAGAGAGGCTGGGTATGTACAGATATGCTTGTATATACAGAGAGGCTGGGTATACAGAGAGGCTGGGTATATACAGAGAGGCTGGTATATACAGAGATGCTGGGTATATACAGAGAGGCTGGTATATACAGAGAGGCTGGGTATATACAGAGAGGCTGGGTATACAGAAGCTAGGCTGGGTATATGCAGAGAGGCTGGTATATACAGGGAGGCTGGGTATACAGAGAGGCTGGCTTTATACAGAGAGGCTGGGTATATACAGAGAGGCTGGCTTTATACAGAGAGGCTGGGTATATACAGAGAGGCTGGGTATATATAGATATGCTTGTATATACAGAGAGGCTAGGTATACAGAAGATAGGCTGGGTATATACAGAGAGGCTGGTATATACAGAGATGCTGGGCATATACAGAGAGGCTGGTATATACAGAGATGCTGGGTATATACAGAGAGGCTGGGTTTATACAGAGAGGCTGGTATATACAGAGAGGCTGGGTATACAGAGAGGCTGGGTATATACAGAGAAGCTGGTATATACAGAGAAGCTAGGTATAAAGAGAGGCTGGGTATATACAGAGAGGCTGAGTATATACAGAGAGGCTGGTATATACAGAGAGGCTGGTATATACAGAGAGGCTGGGTATATACAGAGATGCTGGTATATAAAGATGTGCTGGTATATACAGAGAGGCTGGGTATACAGAAGATAGACTGGGTATACAGAGTTTCCCCCCTCCCCCTCCATATGGTCTGCACATACCAGCTCAGGAAAGATTTGTGTGAGAAAGTTCCTCCCGACTATATGATATGGGCGGAGCAAGGAAGGATGGGTATATAGAGAGGCTGGGTATACAGAGAGGCTGGGTATACAGAGAGGCTGGATATACAGAGAGGCTGGGTATATACAGAGAGGAAGGGTATACAGAGAGGCTGGGTATAGTATATACAGAGAGGCTGAATATATACAGAAGATAGGCTGGGTATATACAGAGAGGCTGGGTATATACAGAGAGGCAGGGTATACAGAGAGGCTGGGTATAGTATATACAGAGAGGCTGGGTATATACAGAGAGGCTGGGTATATACAGAGAGGATAGGTATACAGAAGATAGGCTGGGTATATACAGAGAGGCTGGGTATATACAGAGAGGATAGGTATACAGAAGATAGGCTGGATATATACAGAGAAGCTGGGTATATACAGAGAGGCTGGGTATATACAGAGTTGCTGGGTATATACAGAGAGGCTGGTATATACAGAGAGGCTGGTATATACAGAGAAGCTAGGTATACAGAGAGGCTGGATATATACAGAGAGGCTGGGTATATACAGAGAGGCAGGGTATACAGAGAGGCTGGGTATAATATATACAGAGAGGCTGGGTATATACAGAAGTAGGCTGGGTATATACAGAGAGGCTGGGTATATACAGAGAGGCTGGGTATACAGAAGATAGGCTGGGTATATACAGAGAGGCTAGGTATATACAGAGAGGCTGGGTATACAGAAGCTAGGCTGGGTATATATA
The DNA here is from genome assembly GCA_037952925.1 of Lithobates clamitans. Classification (NCBI taxonomy): domain Eukaryota; kingdom Metazoa; phylum Chordata; class Amphibia; order Anura; family Ranidae; genus Lithobates; species Lithobates clamitans. The sequence goes on from JBBGZY010001676.1 coordinate 173,068, forward strand.
GAGAGGCTGGTATATACAGAGAGGCTGGTATATACAGAGAGGCTGGCTTTATACAGAGAGGCTGGGTATGTACAGATATGCTTGTATATACAGAGAGGCTGGGTATACAGAGAGGCTGGGTATATACAGAGAGGCTGGTATATACAGAGATGCTGGGTATATACAGAGAGGCTGGTATATACAGAGAGGCTGGGTATATACAGAGAGGCTGGTATATACAGAGAGGCTGTGTATATACAGAAAGGCTGGGTAAACAGAGAGGCAGGGTATACAGAGAGGCTGGGTATAGTATATACAGAGAGGCTGGGTATATACAGAAGATAGGCTAGGTATATACAGAGAGGCTGGGTATATATACAGAGAATCTGGTATATACAGAAAGGCTGGGTATATACAGAGAGGCTGGGTATACAGAAGCTAGGCTGGGTATATGCAGAGAGGCTGGTATATACAGGGAGGCTGGGTATACAGAGAGGCTGGCTTTATACAGAGAGGCTGGGTATATACAGAGAGGCTGGCTTTATACAGAGAGGCTGGGTATATACAGAGAGGCTGGGTATATATAGATATGCTTGTAAATACAGAGAGGCTAGGTATACAGAAGCTAGGCTGGGTATATACAGAGAGGCTGGTATATACAGAGATGCTGGGTATATACAGAGAGGCTGGCATATACAGAGATGCTGGGTATATACAGAGAGGCTGGTATATACAGAGATGCTGGGTATATACAGAGAGGCTGGGTATATACAGAGAGGCTGGTATATACAGAGAGGCTGGGTATACAGAGAGGCTGGGTATATACAGAGAAGCTGGTATATACAGAGAAGCTAGGTATAAAGAGAGGCTGGGTATATACAGAGAGGCTGAGTATATACAGAGAGGCTGGTATATACAGAGAGGCTGGTATATACAGAGAGGCTGGGTATATACAGAGATGCTGGTATATAAAGATGTGCTGGTATATACAGAGAGGCTGGGTATACAGAAGATAGACTGGGTATACAGAGTTTCCCCCCTCCCCCTCCATATGGTCTGCACATACCAGCTCAGGAAAGATTTGTGTGAGAAAGTTCCTCCCGACTATATGATATGGGCGGAGCAAGGAAGGATGGGTATACAGAGAGGCTGGGTATACAGAGAGGCTGGATATACAGAGAGGCTGGGTATATACAGAGAGGAAGGGTATACAGAGAGGCTGGGTATAGTATATACAGAGAGGCTGGGTATATACAGAAGATAGGCTGGGTATATACAGAGAGGCTGGGTATATACAGAGAGGATAGGTATACAGAAGATAGGCTGGATATATACAGAGAGGCTGGGTATATACAGAGAGGCTGGGTATATACAGAGATGCTGGGTATATACAGAGAGGCTGGTATATACAGAGATGTTGGGTATATACAGAGAGGCTGGGTATATACAGAGAGGTTGGGTATACAGAGAGGCTGGGTATATACAGAGAGGCTGGTATATACAGAGAGGCTAGGTATACAGAGAGGCTGGATATATACAGAGAGGCTGGTATATACAGAGTGGCTGGGTATATACAGAGAGGCAGAGTATACAGAGAGGCTGGGTATAATATATACAGAGAGGCTGGGTATATACAGAAGATAGGCTGGGTATATACAGAGAGGCTGGGTATATACAGAGAGGCTAGGTATATACAGAGAGGCTGGGTATACAGAAGCTAGGCTGGGTATATATAAAGAGGCTGGGTATATACAGAGAGGCTGGCTTTATACAGAGAGGCTGGGTATGTACAGATATGCTTGTATATACAGAGAGGCTGGGTATGCAGAGATGCTGGGTATATACAGAGAGGCTTTGTATATACAGAGAGGCTGGGTATACAGAGAGGCTGGGTATATACAGAGAGGCAGGGTATACAGAGAGGCTGGGTATATACAGAAGATAGGCTGGGTATATACAGAGAGGCTGGGTATATACAGAGAGGATAGGTATACAGAAGATAGGCTGGGTATATACAGAGAGGCTGGGCATATACAGAGATGCTGGGTATATACAGAGAGGCTGGTATATACAGAGATGCTGGGTATATACAGAGAGGCTGGGTATATACAGAGAGGCTGGTATATACAGAGAGGCTGGTATATACAGAGAGGCTGGATATATACAGAGAGGCTGGGTATATACAGAGAGGCAGGGTATACAGAGAGACTGGGTATAATATATACAGAGAGGCTGGGTATATACAGAAGATAGGCTGGGTATATACAGAAAGGCTGGGTATATACAGAGAGGCTGGGTATACAGAAGCTAGGCTGGGTATATATAGAGAGGCTGGTATATACAGAGAGGCTTGTATATACAGAGAGGCTGGGTATATACAGAGAGGCTGGCTTTATACAGAGAGGCTGGGTATGTACAGATATGCTTGTATATACAGAGAGGCTGGGTATACAGAAAGGCTGGGTATATACAGAGAGGCTGGTATATACAGAGATGCGGGGTATATACAGAGAGGCTGGTATATACAGAGATGCTGGGTATATACAGAGATGCTGGGTATATACAAAGAGGCTGGTATATACAGAGAGGCTGTGTATATACAGAGAGGCTGGGTATACAGAGAGGCTGGGTATATACAGAGAGGCAGGGTATACAGAGAGGCTGGGTATAGTATATACAGTGAGGCTGGGTATATACAGAAGATAGGCTAGGTATATACAGAGAGGCTGGGTATATATACAGAGAGGCTGATATATACAGAGAGGCTGGGTATATACAGAGAGGCTGGGTATACAGAAGCTAGGCTGGGTATATGCAGAAAGGCTGGTATATACAGGGAGGCTGGGTATACAGAGAGGCTGGCTTTATACAGAGAGGCTGGGTATATATAGAGAGGCTGGCTTTATACAGAGAGGCTGGGTATATACAGAGAGGCTGGGTATATATAGATGTGCCTGTATATACAGAGAGGCTGGGTATACAGAAGATAGGCTGGGTATATACAGAGAGGCTGGTATATACAGAGATGCTGGGTATATACAGAGAGGCTGGTATATACAGAGAGGCTGGGTATATACAGAGAAGCTAGGTATAAAGAGAGGCTGGGTATATACAGAGATGCGGGGTATATACAGAGAGGCTGGTATATACAGAGATGCTGGGTATATACAGAGATGCTGGGTATATACAAAGAGGCTTGTATATACAGAGAGGCTGTGTATATACAGAGAGGCTGGGTATACAGAGAGGCTGGGTATATACAGAGAGGCAGGGTATACAGAGAGGCTGTGTATAGTATATACAGTGAGGCTGGGTATATACAGAAGATAGGCTAGGTATATACAGAGAGGCTGGGTATATATACAGAGAGGCTGATATATACAGAGAGGCTGGGTATATACAGAGAGGCTAGGTATACAGAAGCTAGGCTGGGTATATGCAGAAAGGCTGGTATATACAGGGAGGCTGGGTATACAGAGAGGCTGGCTTTATACAGAGAGGCTGGGTATATATAGAGAGGCTGGCTTTATACAGAGAGGCTGGGTATATACAGAGAGGCTGGGTATATATAGATATGCCTGTATATACAGAGAGGCTGGGTATACAGAAGATAGGCTGGGTATATACAGAGAGGCTGGTATATACAGAGATGCTGGGTATATACAGAGAGGCTGGTATATACAGAGATGCTGGGTATATACAGAGAGGCTGGGTATATACAGAGAGGCTGGTATATACAGAGAGGCTGGGTATATACAGAGAAGCTAGGTATAAAGAGAGGCTGGGTATATACAGAGAGGCTGGGTATATACAGAGATGCTGGTATATAAAGATGTGCTGGTATATACAGAGAGGCTGGGTATACAGAAGATAGGCTGGGTATACAGAGTTTCCCCCCACCCCCTCCATATGGTCTGCACATACCAGCTCAGGAAAGATTCGTGTGAGAAAGTTCCTCCCGACTCTATGATATGGGCGGAGCAAGGAAGGAGACTCACTCTCACACTGATCTCCGGGCTCTAGCTGTGTCACTGAAGCACGGAGTGCAGACTCAATAAGAGTGCCCGGTAGCCTGCGTCTTTCTCACGGTAGGACCGACCCTGGACTCAGGGCTATGGGCCCCTGATTCGGGGCTCCAGCCTCAATAGCCACCCTTTATCAATGCCACTGATTGGCTCCATCCATCTTCCCATCAACTCTGACCAGCTTCCCTGTCCCTGCTGAAGAAGAGCGTCCCCACAACATAATGCTGCCACCGCCATGTTTCACAGTGGGGATGGTGTGTTTAGGGTGATGTGCGTGTTAGTTTTCCGCCACACATAGCGCTTTTCTTTTAGGCTGAAAAGTAAAATTTTGGTCTCATCTGATCAGAGCATGTTTGTTGTGTCCCCCACATGGCTTCTTGCAAACTGTAAAAGGGACTTCTTATAGCTCTCTTTCAACAATGACTTTCCTCTTGACACTCTTCCATAAAGGCCAGATTTGTGAGTTGAGCTGTGGATCTCTGCAGCTCCTCCAGAGTTATCATGGGCCTCTTGGCTTCTTCTCTGATTAATGCTCTTCTTGCCCAGCCTGTCAGTTTAGGTGGATGGCCATGTCTTGGTAGGTTTGCAGTTGTGCCATACTCTTTCCATTTTTGGATGGTGGATTAAAAAGTGCTCCGTGAGATGTTCAAAGCTTGGGATATTTTTCTACAACCTAATCCTGCTTTAAACTTCTCCACAACTTTATCCCTGATCTGTCTGGTATGTTCCTTGGCCTTCATAATACTTTTTTTTCACTAAGGTTCTCTAACAAACCTCTGAGGGCTTCACAGAACAGCTGCATTTATTCTGAAATTAAATCACACACAGGTAGACTCTATTTACTAATTAGGTGACTTTTGAAGGCAATTGGTTCCACTAGATTTTAGATATTTCGAGTAAAGGGGGCTGAATACAAATGCACGCTACACTTTTCAGGTATTTATTTGTAAAAAATGTTGAAAACCATTTATAATTTTCCTTCCACTTTTTATAATGTTCTATTTTGTGTTGGTCTATCACATAAAATCCCAATAAAATACATTTACGTTTTTGGTTGTAACATGACAAAATGTGGAGAATTTCAAGGGGTATGAATATTTTTTCAAGGCACTGTATTGGTGATAAACCAGAATTCCGTGAGGTGTGCATCTAGTAGCTCAGTATCTGCATAGGATATGTCTATTTATCGTGAAGCTTCTAAAAGGATTGCCATAAAGAAAGCGACGATCGGCATTCAATCCTCCCCCATATGTCCCTCATTTCTAAAGCTAATTCTGAGAATTTTAGACTGTCATTTATCTAACTGTATATCTCCTCTCCCTGTTTGTGGTTGTTTAGGTTAACTTTACAAGACCGCCACAGACATTAGAGGACAGCCAGATGTGCAGGCATAGTTCTAATATGTTCAAGCATTCATGCCAGTGGCCAAGTCCCTAAACAGAAATAGAAAAGAAATAGATTATAAACAGCAGATTTAAAATCCGTAAAAAAATTTGGAAATTTCTCACAACCTTTAAGAGAACCACAGAAAGAGGTGTTTCCTTCTTTTACACACGTTAACCGAACATATTATCAGTGCAAAAAGCTCTTATACACTGTATTACCAAAAGTATTGTGACGCCTGCCTTTACACCGTAGTCTCCTTCCAATGTTACTTACCTTGTCCCTTCGATCCCCCCGTGTCCTCCGGCCGATGAATCTGTCTTCCAGGTTCCTTCCCTGGTTACGCCGCAACGCATGGGGACTGAGCCAGAGGGAAAGTCAAAAAGTTCAAAACATAGCATACACACAATACATTGTAATCTGTTAGGATTACATTACTGTATCAAAGCATTTCACCTCAGTTTTATCCCTAGTGCTTTGTCCAGTGCCCTGCCTGCACTTTTAAAGTCTTTCTGCCTAGAAACTGAAAATGTCCATGGCATCCAAAAAGCATCCCTTTAGGTCAAAAGCGGTTTTAGACCAGCTAGAAAACAGCAATAATGAATTAGAATCACTTGCAGAATTGAGCGATAGTGATTCGTGGGGAAATTCATCATTAGACACTGAAAGTGCCGATTCTGCGACTGAGCTCAGTAATGTGCAAACTTGGTGCTCTATTGACTGTGGTATATCAGGCAGCTCCCCCAAGATTCCCATTTACTGGAGCATCTGGTATGAAGGTAGACGTTGAACACAACAACCCCTTGGCATACTTCCAATTATTTCTGACCGATGAGGTTATTTAAAAAATAGTTACTGAGACAAACTGGTACAAAAGAGCAACAATTAGCTACTACGCATCAGAAGTTTCCAAGAAGCAGAAAGTGGGAACCAGTGACCAAAGATGACATTTGGAAATGATTGGGCCTAATAATACTTCAGGGAGTGGTGGTATTGGACAACTAATAAATTACTTGCCACTCCATTCTTTGGCACGGTCATGTCAGAGTACAGATTTTCAGTGATCATTAAATATTTACATTTCGAAAACTACAAAGAACTTGATGAAACTACTCATCCTGCACTAAAACTAGAAAGAAAATTTGGGAAGTATCTTAAATGATTGTAAAGAATTTTCAACGGAGCTGTAATGATTCTAAAGAATTTAAAACAGGGCTATGTGCCAGAAAGAGATATCAGCATAGATGAAAGTCTAATGGCCTACAAGGGGAGGCTCAGCTGGGTACAATACATTGCATCAAAGAGAGCGCAATTTGATGTAAAATCCTACAGGCTATGCGAATCATCAACTGGCTACATTTGGAATTCAGTCATATACACTGGAAAAAGAACAACATTCAATCCAAAATACAGCAATCATGGAATGGCAACATCTTCAGTTCTTTCACTCATTGAGCCATTGCTAAATCAGGTCTATTGCGTAACAACCGCCAACTTTTATATGTCTCCTGAACTTTATGAGTTTCTTCTGCAAAACAAAACAGATGCCTATGGAACCGTTAGGGCTAAAAGGTGCGATATGCCGCCAATGTTTGGCAATAAGAATCTGAAGACTGGAGAAATGGTGGCCTGGCAGAAAGGCAAAATGATGGCACCGAGATGGTGTGACAAGAAAGATGTGTGCCTAATGAGTACAGTTCATAATATCTCCAATGTTATGGTACACACGAAAGGTGGGAAAGAAATCATGAAGCCATAAGTAGTGATAAACTACAATATCACCATGAGAGGTGTCGATAGAGCCGACCAAGCAATGACATTCTACCCAGCAATGGGGAAACAGCAAAATAAGTACTACAAGAAGATCTTCATGCATCTTCTTGAGCGATGCTTGTAGAATGCCTACATTCTGCTCAAAAGAGAAGGACAAGCCTGTGATTCATTCCGACTTAATTTGGAAAGTTGCCGAACGTATCTTTGTGAACCACCAAACACCAATGGCTGTGAATAGAGCTGGATGTCGTGCTGTTGGCGTTGTCAACCCGGAACGCCTGACTGATCGTTACTTTGTGGACTACATCCCACCAACCGAGAAAAAGTCAGCACCTACAAGGATGTGCGTGGTTTGTTGCTCGAAGCGAGATGACAGTGGAAAGAAAATCAGAAAGGAAACCAGGTTCCATTGTCCTGATTGTGCCGTCGGACTTTGTGCAGTCCCATGTTTCAAAATTTTTCATACCCGGGATGTTTACTGAACCAATATGCAGTTTCTAGTATTACAGTGACTAGTAATATTGCACCTTTATTTGGCCAATTTCAGTGTTTTTGGTTTGATTACATTATTGAATAAACATTATTATATTATTATTTTTTATAATTATTTATTACATTATAATTTATGATTTTGTGTTTCAAACGTTATTATACCCGGGATGTGTACTAGACTCTTGTTTGGACAGAAGTGAGTTATTACTAAGAATTACAAGCCTACAATAGAAAACAACAAATGTCCATGCAAAACAATGTACCACTTTGACATTCAAAAATACTCACACAATCAGACCGGCAGGGAGGTTAATGACAACCCAGTCTTAGTCTGTATGGTTCAATATTGAGTTGGCCCACCCTTTGCAGCTATAACAGCTTCAACTCTTTTGGGAAGGCTGTCCACAAAGTTTAGGAGTGTGCCTATGGGAATGTTTGACCATTCTTCCAGAAGCGCATTTTTGAGGTCAGGCACTGATGTTGGACGAGAAGGCCTGGCTCGCAGTCTCCACTCTAGTTCATCCCAAAGGTGTTCTGTTGGGTTGAGGTGCAGGCCAGTCAAGTTCGTCCACCCCAAACTCGTCATCCGTGTCTTTATGGACCTTGCTTTGTGCACTGGTGCGCAGTCATGTTGGAACAGGAAGAGGCCATCCCCAAACTGTTCCCACAAAGTTGTGAGCTTGAAATGTCTTGGTATGCTAAGGCCTTAAGAGTTCCCTTCACTGGAACTAAGGGGCCAAGCCCAACCCCTGAAAAACAACCCCACACCATAATCCCCCCTCCACCAAATGATTTGGACCAGTGCACAAAGCAAAGTCCATAAAGACATGGATGAGCGAGTTTGGGGTGGAGGAACTTGGCTGGCCTGCACAGAGCCCTGACCTCAACCTGATGGAACACCTTTGGGATGAATTAGAGTGGAGACTGTGAGCCAGGTCTTCTCATCCAACATCAGTGCCTGACCTCAAAAATGCGCTGCTGGAAGAATGGTCAAACATTTCCATAGACGCACTCCTAAACCTTGTGGATAGCCTTCCCAGAAGAGTTGAAGCTGTTATAGCTGCACAGGGTGGGCCAACTAAATATTGAACCCTCCAGACTACATTCCTCATGCAACAATGAATTAGTATCTAAAATCTTATTAATCCATTAGGGAAAAAACATAAGTTACTTACCCAAGATGGATGCAATATAGTGTGCTCAATGCTTTATGGAAGGAAACATTGAGGGTCTTAGGCTGGCCATACACTACACATTTTCTTGTTAAACTTTCCTTTAGATTTACCAAAACCATATAATATGAGGTCAAACCTAAACCCTTTCAACTTGTATTTTATCAGGCACGCCCTTTCACTACATAGTTTAAGGTAAATCTAAAGGAAATTGAATAAGAAAATTGTATAGTGTATGGCCAGCCTTAGAGACACATGGGAAGGCAACCCTCAAGCACATAAACATAGACCAGAGCAACTGCAACAGCCAAAGAAGGAACAATAGAATAAAATATCAACCCACAAAGGGGCCATCAATACACCCGCATAAACCAGGTATATGTACAATGACCGCCCACCTACACCCCCCAAAAGCCTGCATACAAACAAAAGAGAAAAGGGTGCTTACTAAAAATCTATTCTGATGTAAATAAAATGTTGTCTCTGGTTAGGGTTGGAGTCCAAGTGGATTGAAGTGGGTATTTCAAAAATGAGGAAATCTGCTGGGCCTGCATCCCTTTAGACGTGTTCCTATTGGGAGTATCTCACCACAAATGACATTTTTGTTGCAGAGGATGCCTAAAATCTGACTTGTATCTGAGGCAGACTTCTGAGAAAACTGGTGAGCCAATCACACAAGCAGTAAATGATGCTTCTGGTCAGTGGCCAGTACACATTCTGTGTACAGAACAACTCCAGGTGGCCATATTGCATTGCATCTTCAGAAAAGTACAGCGGCTGCAGATTGAAAAGGAAAGGTCATTTTTAATACCATTCAATTACAATATGACTTGTGTCACAATTGTATATGCTATATTATTTTTTCGTTATTTGCTTTTTTTTTTCTCCACGAAAGTGGAGCTACACTTTAAATCTAGACCTATACCCCACATCTTGGAACTGATATACACGTGCTCTTTGCTGCTAGACTTACAATCGCACGTTTGTGGAAATCAAACATTACACCTAATCTATCCAAAGTTATAGATAGATTGAATACTCAGGGTAACTTTGAACTCATGCTTGCATATAAAAATTACAAACTTACTAGATTTCAATTAATATGGCAAGTATGGATCTCTTATCCCAAAACTTCTAAACATCGTAGAGAGCTTGGCAAATCATGATACAATTTCCCTTTTTTACCTTTGCTTTATTTTTGATGAGGAATCTTCTAGTAATTAGGATACTTTCCTTAAAGTGGAGGGCCACCCTGAAAAAAAAAATTCCACCAAAAATCCTAAAAAAAATAAAAAAAAAAACATTTGGAAAAATTTTTTTTTTATACTTACCTAAACCCTTGTTGCTAGGCAGTCTTCCTAATTCCGCGGCATGTTCTGCTCCTCGGTGAGCTGCCCCGTTGTCTTCTTACCTAGGATGGCGGTGCCGGGACCCGAGAGCCGAGGGACGGGTCGGCCGCGGGCGGCCGACATCGCGGGCACCCAGGACAGGTAAGTCTACTTATTTAAAGTCAGCAGCTACAGTGTTTGTAGCTGCTGACTTTAAATTTTTTTTTTAGCTAGCCGGAATCCCGCTTTAATAAGTGTAAAGTTATTTGTTAATTGAATGTATACTTCCTAATAATGGACATTTACAACTATTATTGTCTTGGAATGTTTGTTATTACCTTATTGTTTGCGTATGAAAACTTTTTAAAACAATTTATTGATTAAAAAAAAAAAATTAGACTTAAGGAAAAGGGTTTGGTACATATTTTTAGGGGGAGCCCCGTGCCATTTATTTTTAATTTTTTTATGGGGGTCCCCATGGACATCAATGTCATACCCTTATCTATAGAGGAAGTGAATCGCCAGCGCAAACTGTCAATTGCCAGCAAAAATTATTTTCTTTTTATTTTGTAAATGTCTGTTTTGCTGTAGTAGACATCTGTGAAGGGATGTCTCCCTTCACAGGCAGGTTAAAGTGATTGTAAACAATCACCTTCTAAAACAACCCATTATTTTTAAAATAGAAATGAAAGGCAAAACATTTTTGTATAGATATTAAAATACATTATCAATATCTTTTTTCCATTTTTTATAATTGATCACATTCCCTCCGTTCTCAGCTGCATAAGAGCTGGGGGGGGGGGGGGAACAACAGTGCACTGAGCTTCCCAGTGAATGGCTGTGCATTGGGGGCGTGTCAGGACAAGTCTAATCATTGGAGGAGAGCAACCTGAGTTCCACACATAGCTAGAGAACTGACCACGGTGTGTGTTCTCCTGCTTAGTGTGGTCAGTTTTGAATAGGAAAGCAAGGGGACTAGCAGAAACACAAGTGATTTCACATAAAGGTCACATAAAGGAAGCAATACAAAGAGAACAGGATACTTTCTCATACAAGTCAACAATCAATACACAGCAGGCACATATCAGGAATATGAAGTTTTGGGGTAACAAATGATTTAAGGGCATCCCCCAAGCATGTTGTTTAAAGGAATTTTGCACTTTTAATGTTGCACTTAAAGCATTAATAACTAGGTGCCGCCTGCTCACTGTCAAATGAAGGGGACAGCGGTGCGGCTCTCGTTCTGGGACGCCGTCACAGTACGGCCGCTCTTGCGCGCCTGCGGGGGTGCGCAGCGAGGCAATCGCGCCTGCTATGCATACTAGCTCATTATGCCTTTGTCTTGCAAGTCTTTTTTTTTTTTTTCGTGTGGGTTTACAACCACTTTAATAGTTGGAGTAGAGGGACATATAAGTCTGGTGCTGTTCACCGCAGACTCACCCTTTGATGTTGCTTCTCTTCTGGTTTGAATAATGCCCAGGGTGTCTTTCTATGAGACCGAGGCGTCATTGCTCCGCCCCCATCCTGGACTCACTGGAGAATGCTACAAAGAGCATGACATTTCATTACATGGCACCTCTTTCTGCAGTGTCAAGGATCCTTCCACTGTCAAAAGAAGAAGGGGGCAAAGAGGACCTGTCACAACACTGGACCAAACTGAAGATACATAGAAAAAGGGTCTGATCTAATGAGAGGGGGGTGGCAAGCGGGGAGGGAAGGCATCTTGAATCTGTATAATTGGCTGTTTAGCAATGCTTTTACACATCTCAAAAGCTCTCAAATTACCAAACACACCTGAATCTGTCCGTTTCATCCCCCTTTCCCAGATGTAAATTTCTCTACGCTACAGGTTGTTGAATGACACAGCAAAAAAATGACTGGAAGGTGAGTATATTATAGGAGAGGAGGGGGGGGGGGTTAAATTGTATTTAAAGCCAAAATGCTTTTTCTTTTGTTTTGGATAAAACATGGAAGGATTAGAACTCCTCTCAGGTCTTTTTGCTGTCTATGTCCCCAATGGGAAAATATTCTCCCTCTGTTTGTTCTGTTGACCATTGTCACTGGGACTAAAAGTGAGGCATCAAAAATGTTGTCACCAGAACAGAAATAAGGGGAATAGAGAGGAAATACCATAAGGACACCTTTGCTGATTATAGTTGTCTAAGAGAGGATTTTCCTCAAATAGGAAAATTTCCTCTCACTTCCTGTTTTGTCCACAGGACAGGAAATTAAGGGAATGTCCCCAATGAGACACAGGTGGCAAAAGGAAAAAAAAAAAACAGGTTTACTTTAAGTACTATTTAGCACAACATCGGTGCTATTGCAATCTGGTAAGTCAAGGCAAAGGCGATTTATCAATATGTACCAGAATTTTAAAACAGGCACTAGGAACCATTCAGAAACTTTGTTTAACCTTCAGCCCTGTAATTTAGGAGTTACCTTTGAAGCTAATCTTGGGTTTGGGGTTGGGTTAGCTTTTGCTATGGACAACAAAACAGTTTCTTGTTAGTGTGCTTTTCATGCCTAGGTCCAAATGATGGTTCAGTCTAGAATTAAGGATCTTGGTGTAGAATGTTATGAGGAATTTTATATGTAGGACATAGTTGTATTTTGAACTGGACATTTGTAAACCATCAGCTTAAAAAGACCATGCTTTTGAAACGGGGAAAACATAACATAAAGTAAGGTAGTTGTTTTAGCAAGACAAAATTTACTCAATAGCAGTATCAGGAATATGAGTGAGCAGGAAGGAAGTCTGAGCTCACACTAAATAAAGCTTACAAGTAAAAGTTCTCTCCAAGCAGCCATGGAAAGGGAAGTTAAGACTGTATTTGGTTGCAAACTAACAAAGAGAGAGAGAAAATTAGGAAAGCAAAATAAGTTTTCCAATACTATTGCTTTTTGCAGTACGGCATTTTTGCAGTTCGATATAATATAACCTTCACTTGAAGAATAGAGGCTGAATTAAAGGTTTAGTACACCTTTTCCAAAACAACGCCTATTCAGGGAAGTGGCGCCAGTAGAGAAAACCCAACTGTGCAGCTTTCATAAAAGTAAAATAATGCCTCTGCTATAGGTGTAGGCCATTTACGTACCTACTGGAGCCTGTCCGAACCAAAAAACCTCTCAGAGATGATGCCCTTCACTCCTGCCTAGTTGCTAGGATGTTGCTAAGATGATCCTTGTCATTGCTGCTCACTGCCACTATCACAGGAACAAGTTCTCAACAGGTCTAATTTCTGCGCAAGTAATTTTCTCTAGTAACCATTGGTAAACAGGAGCCATGTGACCTAGAGCGCCTAGGCAAGGAGCTCAAAAAGACCATTTTTTATTTGTGGCAAGAAATGGATACTTTAAACTCAAAATAATATTGTGATTTTCCAATACTGAAATAACCCATAATAAGTCTCATGAACTCTTAAAACAAAACACCCATGCCCCATAAAAAATAAACAGTATACATGCCTTAAATCCAGGAGTTTTCTGCCAGAGCAAATGCTGTCAGGGGGGTCCCTCCTCTTCTTGGCAGCCTCATCAGTAGGCGGTCCTTACACAGAATAGCTACATGAAGTGATGTGTGAGTTTGTTCTGTATGGCTGTACTTTAAGCCCAAGCTGGCATGATGACTGGCCCAATGATTGGGGGATGTCCATGCAGTACTGAACTTAAAGGAACATAGATTGAATGATGGTAGGCATCATTCATTCGAAAGTGTGAACAGCACTGGTCCATGGAGAGGAGATGAGTATTATAGCAAATACTTTATTTTTTGGGAATATGTTTATTAAGTCAAAGAAAAAAAATCTGAAGCTGGGCTTTAACGCTATTTAAAGCCTTGATAGCCACACTGATAACAGCTGAATTGTCCCGTTCCTAAGTTTGCCATTGGTGGGTCATAATATCTAGCACATTTCACAATTAATTTTTTTAGTCATCAGAGAACTCACCAACAACATAATCATTCATCACTGCAGATAACGTACTCACCTACTTCCATTCTTTCGCTTCCTCTGCATCCGGATGAGTTGATGGAACCGTTGAAATATGTAAGTTGCCAGTGAGGCAGTGACGTCTTGCTAATCCAGCCAAAGAGGAAGGCACATATGGTAGAAGGTGAGTATTTTACTTTCCTGTTTAGTTTAGCATAGAGATTCTGTTGCTGGCAAGTTCCCACCAACGATGATTTCGGTAATGTGACATTGGCCTTACTCCTGCACAGAGAAGCTCTTAAGTAAGGAGAGCGCGGCGCTATCCTGTGGGGCCAGGCAGTTCTCTGCTTACAGGAAGCAGGTTGAATAAAGCTGATCTTCATTTAACCCGAAAAGTGGCAGCAGCGTCTTTTTGGGGGGAGCACTGGAGAGGAGGTAAGTATTGCAACAAAAGCTGCATTTTTTATTTTAAGAACTGCCGGCTTATCTATTTTTCTTTTCTTTTCTTTTTTTTTTTTTACTGGAGTTGGGCTTTGAAGGGTCAGTCCTGCCAAAACTCAGATTTTTTGTTTTTGTCAAATAAAGGTTGACGTACATGCTTCCATTAGCTATATACCTTATCTCCCAAAAGTGAGTACACCCCTCACAATTTTGTAAATATTTTATTATATCTTTTCATGTGACAACACTGAAGAAATGACACTTTGCCAGTGGTTTAGACATTAATGGCTGTGTGTTGAGTTATTTTGAGGGGACAGCAAATTTACACTGTTATACAAGCTGTACACTCACTACTTTACATTGTAGCAAAGTGTCATTTCTTCAGTGTTGTCACATGAAAAGATAGAATAAAATATTTACAAAAATGTGAGGGGTGTACTCACTTTTGTAGGATACTGTACCTGCTGTGGCCATTACAAATGGCTTCCACTATCCTCAAGTCTACATACCTGCTATGTACATTACAAATGGCTCCCACTCCCCCGCTAGTTTATATTTCTGTTATTGACAATACAAAGTGGCATTAGAACACCCCAAGATGGATGTGAGCAGCCAGAACTACAATGTGAGTAGAAATAAAATCAGAAGGAGATATAGAATGCCAAAGGGTTAATTATTTCACTGTACTCAATATATAAGGCTGCTTTCACACTGAGGCACTTTACAGGCGCTATAGCGCTAAAAATAGTGCCTGTAAAGAGCCTCTCTTCTCACTCTGGTGTGAAAGCCTGAGTGCTTTCACGCTGGGGCGGTGCGCTTGCAGGACGGTAAAAAAAATCCTGCAAGCATCTTTGCAGCGCTGTAGGAGCGGTGTATACACCGCTCCTAAAGCTCCCCTGTCCATTGAAATCAGTGGGCAGTGTCGCCAAACTGCTGGCAAAGGGCGTTTTAACTGTTTTTCGCCTGCTAGCGGGGGTTAAAAGCGCCCCTGCTAACGGCCGAATAGCGCCGCTAAAATTATGGTAAAGCGCCACTAAAAATAGCGGCGCTTTACCGCCGACGCCCCCAATGCCTCAGTGTGAAAGTAGCCGAACTGCTGGCAAAGCGCGTTTTAACCCTTTTTCGGCCACTAGCGGGGGTTAAAAGCACCCCCCCTAACGGCCGAATAGCGCCGCTAAAATTACGGTAAAGCACCACTAAAAATAGTGGCGCTTTACCGCCGACGCCCCCAATGCCTCAGTGTGAAAGCAGCCGAACTGCTGGCAAAGCGCGTTTTAACCCTTTTTTGGCTGCTAGCGGGGGTTAAAAGCACCCCCGCTAACGGCCGAATAGCGCCGCTAAAACTACGGTAAAGCGCCACTAAAAATAGCAGCTCTTTACCGCTTACGCCCCCAATGCCTCAGTGTGAAAGCAGCCTAACTGTGATATTCCACTTTTGGGTAAAATGACTCTTTAACCACTTCCAGTCCGGGCCTTTTTTGACACTTTTTGTTAACATGAAACAATATATTTTGCTAGAAGATTTAGAACCCCCAAACATTATAATTTTTTTTTTAAAGCAGAAGCCGTAGAGAATAAATTGCCGGGCTTTGCAATTTTTTATGTCACGCGGTATTTGTGCAGCAGTTTTCCAAACACAATATTTTAGGAAAAAGTACACTTGTCTTAATTTTACCGATTTTTTTCGTATTTACGAATTTCCGATTTTTATCAAATTTCCAATTTTTTTTTAATTTACAATTTTTTTTCGAAGTTTCCAAACAATCGATTTTTTTTTGAATTTCAGTTTTTTTCGAATTTCCGTTTTTTTTTCCGAATTTCCGAATTTTTCGAACTTCCCAATTTTTCAAAATTTTTTCGAATTTCCGTTTTTTTTTACAAATTTACGAATTGCGATCATAACGAATGACCCGAAAAACGAAAAATAAAAACAAATAAAATGAAAAAAACAAATTTTTCGGCAGTGCACATGCCTAATCGCTTCTGGGTTACTATAGCGGAAAGACATCCCCACCCCCTAGTTAGTTGCTAGGATTGCTTTTAAAAGAGAGCCAACTGTCTGCTCTAAAAAAACGGTACCAGGCATCACCATGGTTTAACCACCAAAGTCGATCGACGTACGGGTACGTCTCTAGGCACGAACACAACAACTTAAAGTTTATGTCAGGGCAAAAAAGAAAGGTACATCTCTGCAATAAATGCTTCCATTTGTGTGACAGGATAAAGTCAGATTAATCAAATGCGTCAGATGAAGTTTAGTCATGCAAACATATATCTGAGAAATATCACGGGAGCTAGCAAGAAAATGTGATGTATGCTGGGATTATAAACTGTTTTGTATAGTGCTAGCACACGCACACTAGAGTCATGTGAGTGCGAGTGGCTATAGTTGATGCCTTTAAAACTTTTATAAAATCTATGCCGTTATAATATAAGCATTTTAAGTTTTTTATTTTAACTGGAGTTAGGTTTTGAAAGGCCAGCCCACCAAAAACTTCAGATTTTTGGTTTTTGTTTGATACAGGAAAGTTAAAACCCTCTGAGGATTTTTTTTTCTTTATAATTTTTTCAAAACATATACAAAGGAAAGAACATAAGGGAAATCAGATGAAAAAAAAAAAAGGTCAACAGAACAAAGCCATACAGAAGAGATAATATGGAACTTGGCATAAACTGCTTAAACAAACAAGGAGGCCTCAAAAAGCAGTAGAAATGAGACCATCAAATAAGGAAGTTATATGAGGCCGGACAGAAGTTCAGGTGCATTACTTAATCCAATTGATAATAGTAAACAATACAATCGAGGGGGGGGGGGGCTAGGGTAGGGGTTTGTCTCAGTAAGGAGGGACCCCATGTACCTGTTGTGGGTCTTGTCTTTCAGATGTCAGGGAGACTCCACCACCTCCAAATATCAATTAGAGGGAAAAAGTACATAAAAAAGGCCACACAAGAAGGAGGTAGGGAGAGAAAGAGATAAAAAAAGGGGGGGGGGAACGTAGGAGGAGGGTTAAGGTGCAATCGGTGGGGGGCCACACTGGTTAAGTCACATGAAGGGCCCTCAGCAGTAGTCACAGCATTCGTATTGCAGAGACATTCAAGAACCCTCTGAGGATTTCTTATACCACCCTTTAATTTTTTATGTCTACAAACCTGCTATGGTCATTTATTTATTTATTATTTATTTATTTCAGGTACTTATATAGCGCCGTCAATTTACGCAGCGCTTTACATATACATTGTACATTCACATCAGTCCCTACCCTCAAGGAGCTTACAATCTAAGGTCCCTAACTCACATTCATACATACTAGGGACAATTTAGACAGGATCTAATTAACCTACCAGCATGGTCATTACAACTGACCCTCACTACCCCTTCTAGTTTTTTATTTTTGTTATTGATAATAGAAAAGGGGCATTAGAACATCCAATGGTGTATGTGAGCAGCCAGCAATAACACCAGGAGGAGATATGGAAAGCCAGGTGGTTAACCCTTTCACCAGGCTGGAGTACTGTTTGGCGAACGATTCGGGCCGAGCAAAAGTTCGGCCCAAACATCGCCTGTTCACCCATTCGATGAACACCCAAATTTGCCCTAGAATGAACTGTGCAGCGTGCAGTGCATTGTGGGGCGCTCGGTGGGGGAACATCCTGCTGAGCTCCCTACAATGCACTGTGTGCTGCACAGTGCATTCTAGGGGCCTAATTGGATGAAGCCTTGCACCTGACTGCTAAATTTGGGTAATAAGCCCCCCCATCATATCTGGGAGGCCAACAAGGAGAGGCAGACATTCCTATGCCACTATGAGGGGGCCAGCAGCGTCTGTGACCACAAGCAAATTTGGACGTGGTCTGTCCTCAGGCAGAGCACATTTTTTTCTGTTTAGTGATGTTTCCCATGCTACCCAGCCACAGCACATGGAGGAGGTGGTTAAGTGACTTACTAAAACATCCTCATCCTCTTCATCCTCTATGATTCAAGTTGACACTAGTGCGCAGTCCACAAGACAGCTGCCAGAATGGCTTATTCCGCCTCCTTGTCCAGGGCTACTCCTGCCACAGCCCCAGTATCATGCATGGAGGAGTCAGCTGAATTATTTGAACACAGCTTCAGCCACTTGCTCCTTGACGATGCACAGCCATTACTTGATTCTGATGTTGGTTCTGAGGTTGAGGAAGGGAGTAAAATTAGCCTACAGAGAGGGGAGAACACTGATAAACAACACATTGGCAGTCATGCTCCCCCAGCAGCAGAGTATTGCCAAGTTGGCTCCAGTGATGATGAGGATGGAGGGCATGATGATGATGAGGTCACTGACTTTATCTAAAAAAAATTGTTAATCTTGGCCTGAGTGAATTATATTTTGGCTTCTTCACACTAGGCTTGCTCACTGTGGTGCAAAAATTAGTTATTTCCATCCAAAGTCTGGCAAAGAGACACCAGAATTTATGCAAAAAATTTCTAATCTTGTTCCAAGTGCACTAAATTGTGGCCTTGTCATACATACTGGTTCTCCAAGCTATTTAAATGTAATTTTTTTTCTTTATATACAGTATTTCAGTTTTGCTGCAGCAGGTTATATACACGTACAGATGCCCGACTTTGCAGGCAGACTAAAGTTACCCCCCAGTCACTATATTTAAAGGAATTTTCACTTCTCTTTTAAAAAAAATCTTTTTTAAAAAAATGTTTGCATTGATACATGTCCTTTACATGCATTGATACATGTTACTTTTCCAACACAGAAATTAAAATAAAAAGTGTGAATGTTTCCAGTTTGAGCTGCAAGGATAGGGTGTAAACTAAAGCTGCTCATACACTAGTAGAATTATGTTTTTTTTTTTTAATTGTTTTTGGAACATTTTTTCAATTTTCTAAGACCCCTTTCACACTGGGACGGTTTTCAGGCGCTTTAGCGCTGAAAATAGCCTCTGCTAAGCACCTAAAAACCGCCTCCCATTCATTCAAGTGTGACTTTTCACACGCTTGGGGGACATTCATAAAAGTCCTGCAAGCAGCATCTTTGGGGCAGTTTGGGAGCTCTGTATTTAGTGCTCCCAAAACACCCTGTCCATTGGAATGAATTGGCAGCGCTTTCCGTATCGCCTAAAAAGCGATTCCTTGGGGACAAAAGTGCCCCACTAGCGGCTGAAAAGTGCCGCTTAAACAGCGTCAAAATGGCGCTAAAACGAGCAGGGCTTTAGCGCTAATGTGGCCGCGGCTCAGTGGGAAAGGGGTCTAATGGTTAGGGGGGTCAAATGGACATTTATTGTCAACTGTAGCAAGGAGAAAATTAGAAGGAGCAGGATTTAAAGATTTTCTATAACATACAAACAGCATGTGTTTCATAGATTCATAGTAGGTAAGGTTGAATAAAGACAATAGTCCATCCAGTTCAACCTGTGTGGGTGCACGTGTGTCAGTGTCTATAATTATTTCCCATATCCCTGTATGTTGTGTTCTTTCAGATGCACATCCAAGAGTCTCTTAACCACTTCAGCCCCGGACCATTTGGCTGGCAAAAGACCAGAGCACTTGCGATCCGGCACTGCGTCGCTTTAACTGACAATTGCGCGGTTGTGCGATGTGGCTCCCAAACAAAATTGATGTCCTTTTTACCCCACAAATAGAGCTTTCTTTTGGTGGTATTTGATCACCTCTGCGTTTTTAATTTTTTGCGCTATAAACAAAAAAATTGTGACAATTTTGAAAAAAACGCATTATTTTTTACTTTTTTTCTATAATAAATATCCCCAAAAAATATAGAAATAATATAAATAATATATGAACTTTTTTTTCCCCTCAGTTTAGGCCGATACGTATTCTTCTACATATTTTTGGTAAAAAAATCGCAATAAGCGTTTATTGATTGGTTTGCGCAAAAGTTATAGTGTCTACAAAATAGGGGATAGTTTTATGGCATTTTTATTAATAAATTTTTTTTTACTAGTAATGGCGGTGATCAGCTATTTTTATCGTGACTCCGACATTATGGCGGACAGGTCGGACACTTTTAGCTCTATTTTGGGACCATTCACATTTATACAGCGATCAGTGCGAATAAAAATGCATTGATTACTGTGTTAATGTCACTGGCAGTGAAGGGGTTAACCACTAGGTGGTGCTGTAGGGGTTAAGTGTGTCCTAGGGAGTGATTCTTTTTTTTTTTTTTTTTTTTTTTTTTATTTATTTATTTGTCACATCAGTCGACCAATTTGAGGGGTGTAGATCAACTTTGCAGTTCATTTAGTTATCCGGCCCTCTCTCATTGTCTCATCATCGTGACACTTTGCCATATAAAACAAAAAGAAGAAAGAAGAGAGCTTTCAACCATACATATATCCAGTCAAGGGGATTATTTAGACTTGCTGGAGGTCATATAAATCCAGTTGACCATGATAAATTCTTATTTGTCTATCCCTGCCCTCCCCCTTCTCCCCTCCAACCCATTCCTCCCCCCTCCCCAATCCCCCCCTCCCTTCTCTCCAGGGTCTAACGTTCATTCCACTCTCCTTCTTAAATTACAGATTTTATTTCTTTGGCGTAGCTCCATGTTTTTTTCAATTTTTTCCAATGGTCCCAGCTACCCAGATTCTTACTTCTTATGTCTTCTACTCTGCACTCCAGTGACTCCAAATTACAAATCTCCTCTATTGCGTCAAACCACTCCCATATCTCCGGGCTCTCCCTCCTCTGCCAATTCCTTGGGATCATTCTTTTTGCCGCGTTCAAAAGTTGCGGGACAAGAGTCTGCTTACCGTTATTTAGATTCCCCCTCCCCCCTAGGAACAGGACCTCCCAAGGGTCGTCTGCTACCTCTATTCCCGTTATTTCCTTTATGAGGACAAAGATTTTATGCCAAAAGTTTTTAATTATGGGGCAACTCCACCACATGTGTCCCATTGTTCCAATCTCTTGGCATCCTCTCCAACAGGTGGCTGGCCCTTTCTGATATTTACTTGTTATCTCGGGGGTCAGGTAGCTTCTACTGATGCATTTGTAGTTCATTTCGGCCGTTCGAGTGTCTATTTTTGAATTGGCACTTATTTTAAAAATCCTTTTAATTGTGTCAATATCCTTTTTAGTGCCTAAATCTCTCTCCCATTTAAATATGAATGGCGGCATCTCCCACTTTTCTGAAGCTGGCAAGATTTTATAGATCTGAGAGACCATATTTCTTGAGGCCTCCTTATCACATAGCTTTTCAAAGTTTGGCAGTTGACTTCCAGACCTGATTGGCTGTGGTAGCCTATTCACAAAGTGATTTAGTTGAAGATATCGCCATCCATCTAAACCCCGTGTATTCCTCCCGTGTGTGAGTTGCTGGAGTGACATAATTTTACCTTCATTCATAATTTCTCTTAATTGTGTTTTTCCCCAAAAAGCTTCTTTTCCTCCTATACTCTACATACCTGGTGTAAAAAATGTATTATCTAATAGTGCAATCAGTGGTGAATTATATTTCCCATTTACTTTCTTGTATATCCCATCCCATATTTTCAAGACATTTCTTGTTATTTTTTGTGTACTATCTGCAAGTGGTCTAAAGTGTGGGGGATTCCAAATGATAGTGCCTAATAGTGAATTACTTAAATCTTCTTCTATTTTTACCCATTTTTTCCGTTTATCCTTTCTCGCCCATTCTACTACCCTAGATAAAACTACAGCTTTGTAGTACATCTGTATATCAGGAACTGCCAAACCTCCGTCTACTTTCTTTTGTTTTAGTGTCTGTAGGGACACTCTCGGTTTTTTGTTTTTCCAAATAAAGGTCATGATTATTTTTTTTAACGTCCTCAGGTAATTCTGGGGGAGGGGAACCGGTAGCATCTGGAAGACATACATGATCTTGGGTAACAATACCATTTTAAAGACATTGATACATCCAATCCAGGATAGGGCCTTATGGTAGAGTCTATTACATTCTGCTCTTACCTGGTCTAATAAGGGCATATAGTTACTACTAAACGTCTTCTTAATTGAGCTGGTTAGTTTAACGCCCAGGTATTTTAATTCCTTAGTCCATTTAAAACTAAATTCTTTTTTCAAAATCTCTACCACTGGCTTGCTTACATTTATATTTAATATTTCTGATTTATTCATATTTATTTGAAAATTGGATACCTCTCTGTATTTTCTTAATGCCTTCATGAGGTTAGGCATCGTCGTGTCTGGGTCCGTAACATAGAATAGCACATCGTCACATGCTGCGACTTTGTGTTCCTCCTTTCCGACCACAACACCACGAATATTCGGGTCCCTTCGTATTGAGGCCAGGAAGGGTTCCATGGCTAAAACGAAGAGAAGCGGGGACAGGGGACACCCCTGTCTCGTGCCTCTCTCCATCTCAAATGGTTGAGAAAAGATCCCATTAACTTTGATTACAGCAGTTGGGTGATTGTACAAAGTTTTTATCCTCCGAATCATTTTAGGGCCCAGTCCCATGGCCTCCAGAGTCTGGATCATGAACCCCCAGTCTACCCTGTCAAAAGCCTTCTCGGCATCAATTGACAGAAGTAGTCCTGGGGGCCCACTCTCCTTCATTTTCCCCGCCAAGAGCAGGGTCCTAATCCCGTTGTCCCTCCCCTCCCTATTGGGGACAAACCCTGCTTGGTCTGAATCAACTAACAGGTTCATGTATTCCTTTAATCTTTCTGCCAACACTTTAGCGTAGAGTTTTGTATCGTTGTTCAGTAGAGAGATTGGGCGATAGCTTGAGCATATTGTTTAATCTTTGCCTTCTTTCAATATAATTGTAATGGATGCTTTCAATGCATCTCTGCTCATCTCAAAGCTGTCACCCAATCCGTTCATATACCGACACAACCTAGGTACTAAAACTTTTCTAAATGTTTTGTAATAAAGTGTTGTTAGGCCATCTGGGCCTGGGCTTTTCCCCAAGGCCATTCCAGCTAACACTTTGCTAATTTCTTCTTCTGAGATTGGTCTTTCCAATAGGTCTCTATCCTCCTCAGGGATCTTGGTGAGCGCTGCCTTTTTGATATAGTTGTTACCTCTCTCTATCCTGTTTTTTGAGTAGATGTCTTGCTTGGGGGCAGAGTATATCTCTTTATAATAGTCCCTGAAGGTTTCTGCCACCTTCTTAGTTGAATATTCTATTTGACCCTCTTTAGTTTGAATTTTTTCTATGAAATTCCTATCTTTTTTTTTCTTTTGGACTATTTTTGCAAGATGTTTGCTCGGTTTATTACCCCATCTGTGTCTCTCCCAGACTATCTTATTCAGTGAAGCTCTGGACTCCTGTTCCATTACCGTTTTTAACTCAGATCTTTTAATGACCATCTGATGGTGTATCTCTTGGGGTAACTGACCTGTATATTTTTTGTGGGTTTGTTCTAATCCCGTAAGCTCCTCCGTTAATTTTAGGATTTTTTCCTGCCTCTCTTTTTTCTTCCTAGCCCCCATTTCAATCAATACTCCTCTAATGTAGGCTTTATGTGCCTCCCATAATGTTGCCCCTGATATATCCCCCGTATCGTTTACCTCAAAATAATTCTCTAGTTCTTGTCTAATTCTGTTATACCCCTCTACTTCTCTAATCAGCTCCTCATTTAGCCTCCACTGCCCCCTCTCAGCCTGGTCCCTTCCTGACCTCATTTCGATGGTCATTGGTGTATGGTCAGAGTAAGTTATGTTTCCTATCATGGATCCCTTTACCCTATCAATCCTCTTATGCTCAATTATACCCCAATCAATCCGAGAGTAAGTCCCGTGCACAGGGGAATAGAACGTGTAATCTCTCTTAGTTGGATGTTGAACTCTCCAGATGTCCACCAGTTGCCATCTGGAAAGTATTTGCTTTATCTTCTTTAGATGACTACAGTCCTTCCCCTGGGGACGAGCCGTACTGTCCATACTCGGGTTGAGGCAGAAATTAAAGTCCCCCATCATAATCAAGTGTCCACTCATGAACTCTACTATTTTTCCCAAGATGTTTGCCAGGTACTTCGTCAGATTTTTATTGGGGGCATAAATATTGACTAGGGTAACTTTCTCTTCATTTAAACTACCTCTGAGGCACAGATATCTTCCTTCTGGGTCCACTAGCCTTTCCTCTAGCACGAACCTTATTCTCTTTGCGAAACCAATAGCTACCCCCCGTGACCTATTGTAGATAGTATCTCCTTGAAACCAGACTGGGTAGTCCCTCGAGAACAATCTTAATCGCGATTGGAGTGATATGTGTGTCTCTTGTAGGAACACCACGTCTGGTCCCAATGATTTCAACTCATTAAAAATATTATATCTTTTCCTGGATGTATTTAAGCCTTTAACATTATATGTTGTAAATTTTATTGTTGCCATATCTCTTTATTTAATCCTCCTGAAATCTCCCTTTGCCTTAGACCCTGGAGAGTTTTCCTTTTTCCATCGGGATGAGGTTGAGCAAGACCCCTGGTTCCTACTACCCCTCCCTCCCTCCCCTCTATTTCCCCCCCACCCTCTCCATCCCCCCATCCTCTACCCGCCCCTCTTCCCCCCAACCCCTTCTCCCTCCCGAACCCTTAGACCAGTGAGGGTCACTAACATTGTGGCCCAACATTGGTCTCCTCCTCCGAAGGCGGAGTCTAAGGTGCACCGTCCCTACATTTCATATTGCCTTAACAACCAAACAAGCTAGGCTCTATTTCCGCAAATCTTCTCTCTTCCCTAAATATAATTGAAAATGACCTTTAGCTCCCTCTCCCCCCCCCCAGAACCTCCCCCCACCACGCCCCTCCCCTAGCCCCAACTCAGTTCAATCCAGCGTTCCATTGACCAGTCCAGTGTAGGGGGTGCCTGTATCCCCAATTTCTCGCAGAACTCTTCTAGTTCTCCTGGGAATCTTAGACTTGCGGATCTCCCACCTTTCCTACCTACTAGGCAGGCTGGGAATCCCCATGTGTACGTAATATCTTGATTCACCATTTGTTCCAGTAGGGGTTTTAGATGTCGCCTTCTCGCCAGTGTGCCTATAGCTAGATCCGCAAAGACTTGAATTCTTGCTTCTTCAAACTGTAGTGGGGCATGGCCCTTAAGCTTAAACCAGATATTTTCTTTATCCTCATAAAATCTGAACCTCACAATTATATCATGGCTACCTTCAAACCGTCTGGAGTCTGGCCTGCCCAACCGATGCACACGCTCAATTTTTGGGAAGTCTTCTCCTTCCAGCCCCAGAAGTGGGCTGAAGATAGTCGCCACAGTCTTCCTTAGGTCTTCACCCCTATTTTCTGGGACCCCTCTGAGTCTCAGATTTTGTCTACGGTCTCTATTTTCCTGATCTTCCAGCCTGTAGCATACTTTTATCTGATTTTGTTGGGTTGTTTTAAGTTGTTCTTTTAATCCAAAGATCTCCCGTCCTTGCTTATCAAGCTTATCTTCAGCCTCTTCCACTCTTACCAAAAGGTTGCCTAAATCCGACCTCAGCAAGGTGAACTCCGCCTTGATTGATATTTCAAGCGCTTTAAGCATCTCTGCTAATTCGCCTTTTGAAGGTAGTTGTGAGTCTTGTCTATGTTCGTCGATTCTAGAAGCTTCCATCGTATTTTCGGCTAATAGCTCCTCCCTGGAGTGATCTGGGGTCATGTCTTCCCTCTCGTTGAGTCCCTTCTTCTTTTTATCTGCTATATTTAATTTTTGAGTCTCTTGCTGGGAACTCCCCGGGCTCCCCCCTTTCACCATGTATTGCTTGATGGTACTAGCGGGGGTATTGCCAGCCATATTCTCTTTTGGGGTTTTCGGTAGGCCCCCCTTCCCTGCTTTAGCTGAACTGCGACTCATACTTCTCTTCCCACTGTCTAGGCCTGCATAGTCTTAATCAGTGTGTCCAGAATATAGTATAACTCTATCTGGTATTTAATCAGAAAAAGACTGGAGCCTGGCCTAATACGGTTATTAGGCCAGGCTCCAGTCTTTTTCTGATTAAATACCAGATAGAGTTATACTCAAAGTGCAGGTGCTGGTGTGGTGATGGTACACAATTAAATCAATTAAATCAATGAATGAGCCTCTGTGTGACTGTGCTGAGGTCGTACCTTTATACAATACTGAGACGTAGGGTTCCTATATGCGTTTTCCGCTGGTCTATATCTGGCGTCCGGAGTTAGGTAGATCTTGTAGGGAGAGTCCCGTTATGATGCTATATATTTAAAAATTTCTATTCCAATACCACTCACTCAGCCCTATATCTGCTGTATACCACCCTCCATACCCCTCAGACGTATAAATCCTTACAGGGCTTCCTCCCTATATTGATGTTTACAGAAGTATCAACTCTGCTTACAGCATACTCTGGGGTTCGCCGTGTCACACTATCCCGCTTCTTAGATAAGAAGCCCCTTGGGCAAGAGCCTCCTGGATGCTGCGGTACTGCTATGCAGGCTTATAAATGGCTTATAAATGGCACAAATATGCCCTAGGCGTTCATGTGCTTCAGAAAAAAAAAGGGAGAGACAAAAGAAACAGTCCATTGTTCCACCCGGGGATATCCGTTATTCCACTTCAACCCTAAATAGCAGTACTCTTATTGTATTCTATTCATTTAGTGTAGTTTATGCAAAAACAGGTTATACGAAATGATACCAGAGGACCCACTTTCCCTCCATCCGGTTACAGGGATAACAAAGCTGATCTCACATAAGCTTTCTTACATAGCGTCCGCCTGTATGCTTCTCAAACTTGTTTCTGATACACTCTGATACACTCTTACCTTCCGCGTTTATTCGGCTTTGTGAATTTCTTACCACCACCACACTTGGATGTCTGTCACCACTCCATGTTGTTATATGAGATGCTCAGCTGTTGAACTTCCTTGCCACTCTCAGTCTGTGAAGCACCTATCCGCTGACACTTGCCGTGGTGTCCGGCTCGATACTTGACTCATCCACTGACATTGCCTGCAGGGAGGGGGGGGCGGACGGGGGGAGAGCAGGGACCCGGAGCGGTCCGCGGAGTTTGTCGCTCTGTATGTTGCCTCTATCTTCCGGGAGAGGGGCCGGTTCTCAGCACGCCGACCCCCTCTCAATACTCCCGGAGTTCTCCGCTCTATCCGCTCCGTCCTAGCATCCCGCTCTGAGTAGGCTAGAGGGAGTCTGACAGAGCTTCAGCGGGACGGCACACCTCTTACTCCTCCCTTCCCCTAGGACGTCTGACGTCTCACGTCATCCTCCCTCCTCGATGTCTAGGGAGTGATTCTAACTGTGGGGGGGAGGGGCTATGTGTGACGCGACACTGATTACCGCTCCCGATTACAGGAAGCTGTGATCAGTGTCAGTGTCACTAGGCAGAACAGGAAAATGCTTGTTTACATCAGCATTTCCACGTTCTTCCTCTCCATGAGACGATCGCGGGTATCCCAGCAGACATCGAGTCCGCGGGGTCCAAGATCACACTCGCGGAGCTTGCGGCGCAGGCATAGGGCGCGCGCACGCAAAACGCTTCTTAACCACTTGCTTACTGGGCACTTAAACCCCCCTCCTGCCCAGACCAATTTTCAGCTTTCAGCGCTGTCGCACTTTGAATGACAATTGTGCGGTCATACAACACTGTACTCAAATGAAATTTTTATCATTTTTTTTCCCCACAAATAGAGTTTTCTTTGGGTGGTATTTGATCACAGCTGGGATTTTTATTTTTTGCTAAACAACCAAAAAAAGATGGAAAGTTTTGGAAAAAAAAATCATGTTTTTATAGTTTGTTATAAAATTTTGCAAACAGGTAATTTTTCTCCTTCATTGATATGCGCTGATGAGGCGGCACTGGTGGGCACTGATAGGCTGCACTGATAGGCACGGATAGGCACAGTTAAGGCGGCACTGATAGGCACAGTTAAGGCGGCACTGATAGGCACAGTTAAGGCAGCACTGATGGGGACAGATAAGGCGGTACTGATGGGCACAGATAAGGCGGCACTGATGGCCACTGATGGGCGCTGATGGGTGGCACTGATGGGTGGCACGGATGGGTGGCACGGATAGTTGGAAATGATGGGCACTGATAGGTACCACTGATGGGGGGCACTGATGGGCGGTACTGATGGGGGGCACTGATGGGTGGTACTGATGGGCAATGATGGGCGGCACTGATGGGCACTTATGGGCACTGGTAGGTGACACTGATGGGCATTGATAGGTGGCACTGATGTGCAGCACTGTTCTGGCACTGATGTGGGCGCTGATGGGTGGCACTGTGGGCGCTGATGGGTGGCATTGATGGGTGGCACTGTGGGCACTGATGGGTGGCACTGTGGGCACTGATGGATGGCACTGTGGGCACTGATGGGTGACGCTGGTGGGCACTGGTAGGCGGCACTGCTCCCTTTTCTTAGGTGTCACTGGCAGGTTGCAGATGATCGCTGTCATCGGGACTGATGTCCCTCTCACGGCCCGCCGGTGATCGGCTTTTTTTTCCTCCTCACGCTGTCAGCGCGAGGAGAAAAAATAGCCGATCACCGGCTCTGTTTACATCACATGATCAGCTGTCATTGGCTGACAGCTGATCATGTGGTAAGGGGTCGGGACCGACTCATAGACTCGCTGACCACCGAGCGTGCCGCGCGCACCCTGCAGGCCGCTCGTGCACGTGACAACGTCAATAGACGTCATCCCGGCAATGTAGATCCGCGCTGTTGCCGTCATTTGGCAATAGCGTGCATATGAAGCGGTTAAAGGGCAACGTACAGGTAAGTTAATATGCCTGTACGTGCCCTTTTGCTGACTCATATCGGCTTGAGCCGGTCGGCAAGCGGTTAAAAATATCCATACTCCCCGCAGCCACCACCAATTGTGGAAGAGAGTTCCACATCCTTATTGCCCTGACAGTGAAAAACTCCCTGCGCAATTTAAGGTTAAACCGCTTCTCCTCCAATCTCCTTGTCAAAAGATTTTATTAAATGTACAACAATTAACAGGTATGTCAATTACGCTTATAGAAATAGAGAAAATAAGGCTCTTTGCTACACAACGTTATACAAACATTAACAATTAAATAAAAGTATCTTTCAAGTGGAATGCATTTAAATACAACCTGAGGAGTTGGTGAGAAGTAATTTGACAATATACTCACGTCTATAATATTAACAGTATCAACAGTAATTATACACTAATGGATTTTGAGGGTACAGGTCGTATGCATTTAAAAAGTGAGCTGTAAAGTTAGAATAAGAGGGCAGAAAAAGTATAAGAGGAGAAGGGTAGAAAGTTGGAGAAGTCCACAAGGTGGATCCAAGCGCCAGTGCAAGAAATGGTTTGGTTGATTAAATGGATGAATGGATGAAACAGCTACCATGGTAGGAGGACCGATTCATCAAAGGTTGACGGTAGGTAATATTTTAACCATGGGTGCCATATCTTTTCAAACTTGGGGATTTGGTCTTGTTCGATAGCCATCATTTTGGCGTGGGACATGGTGGCATTCATTCTATGCTTCGTTTCAGCCATCACCAATGCAGGGGACTTCCATGCCTTTGCCATCGTTTGTTTTGCGCCCGTGAGGAGTTGAACAAAAAGTTTGAATTGGGAAAGTGTTAAACCAAGCGTCTTCAAACTATGGCCCTCCAGTTGTTCAAGAACTACAATTCCCATCATGCCTAGCCATGTCTGTGAATGTCAGAGTTTTACAATGCCTCATGGGATGTGTAGTTCCGCAACAGCTGGAGGGCTGTAGTTTGAGGATCCCTGTGTTAAACAATCTGGTTTCAAATTAAGTAGTGCAGTTAACGGTCTGGTCGCACCAAAAGGGTTAGGAATTTATAATTAGCTTCCATCGCTATATTGTTAAGTGAGGCTGATTTTGTTATCGACCAGATCTCTGACCAATCTGCAGTTTCAAGGGTTCGCCCCAGGTTCTCCTCCCATTTCCTGGATGTGGGTGCTTCTCCTCCAATCTCATTGTGTGGTCCCATGTCCGCTTACAATCCTTAAAACTGAATAGTTTTTTTCCTATGCTGGGATCGCCATTGAGGTATTTGTAAATCATTATCATGTCCCGGGACTCTCAAGCATTGTTTCTCCAGCGAGAATAAATTTAGTGCTTGCAATTGCTCCTCGTAATTGAGGTTCTCCAATCCCCTTATTAGTTTTGTTGCCCTCCTTTGGACTCTCTCCAGTTCTAGGACATCCCTTCTGAGGACTGGTGACCAGAACTGGACAGAATACTCCAGATGCAGCCTAACCAGAGTTTTATAAATTGGTAGGATTATAGTTTTATTCCTGGAGTATATCCCTTTTTTTATGCATGCTAATATTCTGCCGGCTTTGGTAGCTGCAGCTTGACATTGCATGCTATTGCTTAATCTGTCATCTACTAGGACCCCCAGATATTTCTCCATCCTTGATTCCCCCAGCGGTTCTCCCCCTAGTGAGTAGTTAGCATTTATGTTTTTTTGACCCCAAGTGCATTACCTTACATTTTTCTACATTAAACCTCATTTGCCATGTATTTGCCCACTCCATTATTTTGTTCAGGTCTTTCTGTAAAATGTCTATATCGTGATGTGAAGTTATTGCCCTGCTTAATTTTGTGTCGTCTGCACAAACTGAGATTGAGCTATTTACCCCATCCTCTATATCATTTATGAATAAATTGAATAGAATTGGTCCCAAGACAGAACCCTGGGGCACCCCACTTACCCCTCCAGACCGGCCTGAGTACATGTTATTTATCACTGCCCTTTGGACACGCCCCTGTAACCATTTTTTTACCCAAGAACAAACCTTATGGTCCATGCCTGTAGACTTCAGCTTGTAGATTAAGCGCTTATGGGGGACTGTATCAAATGCCTTTGCAAAAACCACTGGCCTTTCCCTGTCTAGATGGCAGCTCACTTCCTCGTAGAATATTAACAGATTGGTCTGGCAAGAACTACCTTTCGTAAACCCATGCTGATAACTACTTATATTTTTTCTTCAGTAAAGTTTTGGATATAGTCCCTTATCATCCCCTTCAATAATTTACCAACGATTGATGTTAGGCTGACCAGCCTGTAGTTTCCAGGGATCTGTCTCTGTCCTTTTTTGAATATTGGTACCACATTGGCTTTTCTCCAATCAGCTGGTACAAATCCTGTCAGTATGCTGTCCACAAAGATTAGGAACAATGGTCTGGCTATAACCTGAGTTCTCTGAGGACTCTTGAGTGGAAGCCATCTGGTCCTGGTGATTTATTTGTATTAAGTTTATTAAGTCTTCCCTTCACTCCATCCTCTGTTAGCCGGGAGGGTATGCCCTGTTATGTGTCACTAACAGTACTGTCGCGGTCAGTATACCCCTCCTTTCGTACAGTTGCCTTCTCTGTGTCATCTGTAGCCATCCTCCCATCCTCGTCTTTTATGTGGGCAATGTGCTCTGATCTAGACTTTTTACTGGTAATGTATTTAAAAAATTTCTTTGGATTCTTTTTAACTTTCCTCTGCTATGGGTCTCTCGTAGATTTTTGGCCACCCTAATTGCGTTCTTACACTTCTTATTGCATTCCTTGTAGTGTTGAATGCTGACGGTGACCCATCCCCCTTAAAATTGTTTAAAGGCCATTTTTTTCTCTCTTTAATGAGGCTTTTTACATTACGGTTTAGCCATCCAGGTTTACCCTTCGTTCTTCTATATTTATTGCCCATTGGAATGCACAGTGATACCTTTGTTTAATATGCTCCTAAAGCATTCCCATTTTTTGCTTGGCATGGGCGAATTTGTCTCTCAATTTACTGGGTTACCCAAATTTAACTACCTAATTAGGAACTGTCCGGTGTGGATCTCTGTTGCCTTCTTTAACCACTTCCCGCCCGGCCTATAGCAGATTGATGGCCGGGCGGTGGTTCATTTATCCTGACTGGGCGTCATATGACGTCCCTCAGGATAACAGCCGCCGCACGCCCATGGGGGTGTGCATTGCGGCGATCGGTGGAGCGGTGTGTCAGTCTGACACACCGCTCCACCGATCTTGGTAAAGAGCCTCCGGTGGAGGCACTTTACCACGTGATCAGTCATGTCCAATCACGGCTGATCACAATGTCAATAGGAAAAGCCATTGATCGGCTTTTCCTCACTCGCGTCTGACAGACACGAGTAGAGGAGAGCCAATCGGCAGCTCTCCTGACAGGGGGAGTATATGCTGATTGTTTATCAGCCCAGCCCCCCCTCAGATGCCTGTACTAAATCACCAGGGAAGCCGCTAGGACCACCAGGGAAGCAGGCAACATGTGGATGGCCAGGTATGTACCCCATGGCCATCCACATGTTCCCAATGTGCCCAGTCTGTGCCCAATCTGTGCCAATCAGTGCCCACAAATGGGCACTGACTGGCACCATTATAAATCAGTGATGCCCAGCAATGCCACCCATCAATGTCATCAGTGCCACCAATCAGTGTCAACAGTGCCACCCATCAGTGTCCATCTGTGCCACCTATCAGTGCCCATCCGTGCCCATCAGTGCCACCTATGAGTGCCCATCAGTGCCACCTATGAGTGCCCATCAGAGCCACCTATGAGTGCCCATCAGTGCCGCCTATGAGTGCCCATCAGTGCCGCATACCAGTGCCACCTATCAGTGCCCATCAGTGCCACCTATCAGTGCCCATCATCAGTGCCTGTCAGTGCCACCTCATCAGTGCCACCTCATCGGTGCCCATCAGTGCCGCCTTATCAGTGCCTGTCAGTGCAGCCATATCAGTTCCCGTCATTGAAGAAGAAAACTTACTTATTTACAAAAAATTTTAACAGAAACAAAGAAAAACTTTTTTTTTTTTTTTATTTGTTGCGCAAAAAATAAAAATCGCAGAGGTGATCAAATACCACCAAAAGAAAGCTCTATTTGTGGGAACAAAATGATAAAAAATTTGTTTGGGTACAGTGTTGTATGAACAAAAAGGATAAATGGCGCGAGAACATACAAACAAGCTAGAATGAAGTAATACACATTCATATAAAAAATCCAGAGTAAAAGGGGAATGTGACCTGAATATGCAAGGTCAGAAATGATAAAAATAATAATATAGGGACTCTGCTAAAACGTCCAGGAAATGATAGTAAATAACAAATGTATAAAAAATAAATAATAGTCACTGAAATAGCAGGAATCTGATACTAAGCACCAGCAGCAGCTCACTTGAGAGTGGAAGCAGACAACTCTGAAAAGACAATGTAAGAAAAAGCAAAAAGCGCCAATCTGAGTGCAGTATCATCAAACTTTAATGGGATTATATAAAAGAACAACATCCAAATGGCTACTCACAAAGATGTGATTAATATAGGCAAGGACAAGTGGTGGGTCCAGGGACGTCCTCCTTAGATGTTGAAAAAGTACATGGTGCAGGTTCACGTGGAGGCGCTGTCAGCGTTGTAATGTGCAGGTGGTCCGCGGGGTCACTGCTGTGTGCTGGGCTGCATAAACGATGGAAGTGTCCGCAAGGAGAGCCGGCATCTAGGCGGACATTAGGAGCCAGAGCCGTCGCAGTAGACAGGAACCGGAAAAGGACAGGCGTGGAGCGCAAAGCGCTGATCCAGGAACCAACAAGGCGGAAGTGACGTGTGGACGTGTCAGATGACGCGTTTCAATGCTTCCGCATTTTCTTCAGATCTGATAGGTTGATGCAACAAGTGTCCTTTATATGGGAGCTGCACTGTGTAGTGGATTTGTACAGAGCAGCCCTGGTCCTCCCCTTCTCGGATCCCTCTTAGCTGCAGAGAAGCTGCATATTCATCCAGTTCCAGAGAAGGGGAGGACCAGGGCTGCTCTGTGCAAATCCACTACACAGTACAGCTCCCATATAAAGGACACTTGTTGCATCAACCTATCAGATCTGAAGAAAATGCGGAAGCATTGAAACGCGTCATCTGACACGTCCACACGTCACTTCCGCCTTGTTGGTTCCTGGATCAGCGCTTTGCGCTCCACGCCTGTCCTTTTCCGGTTCCTGTCTACTGCGACGGCTCTGGCTCCTAATGTCCGCCTAGATGCCGGCTCTCCTTGCGGACACTTCCATCGTTTTTGCAGCCCAGCACACAGCAGTGACCCCGCGGACCACCTGCACATTACAACGCTGACAGCGCCTCCACGTGAACTTGCACCATGTACTTTTTCAACATCTAAGGAGGACGTCCCTGGACCCACCACTTGTCCTTGCCTATATTAATCACATCTTTGTGAGTAGCCATTTGGCTGTTGTTCTTTTATATAATCCCATTAAAGTTTTATGATACTGCACTCAGATTGGTGCTTTTTTCTTTTTCTTACAGTGTTGTATGACTGCGCAATTGTCATTCAAATTGTGACAGCGCTGAAAACTGAAAATTGGCTTGGGCAGGAAGGTGCCTAAGTGCCTGGTATTGAAGTGGTTAAAGAAATAGACAAATGTAGAGGATCCTTTATTTGGAGTGGAGCGATCCCAAGATTGGCCTGCTCTACGCTCTGGCTGCCTGCCCAACTAGCCCTCCCCAACCTTCAAGTCTACTATTGGGCGGCAGTTCTGGTGACGGTCCAGTGGTGGTATCAGGGATCTAAATCTAACACGGCCGTCTGTCTGGAGGCGAACTGTTTGGGCTCACTGGCTTGGCTCCACAGCTTTGCCTACAGGGGACCGGGTGTGTACGAGATGACCCCGGGACCAACTAGAGTGACATGGCGAGTGTGGACTGCTGCCCGGCGGCGCTTTAAGCGGCCGGATCAGTGGCCTCCGGCACAACCCTTATGGGGTAATCCCACTCTACCACACTTCCGTTCCATCCCAGATCTCCAGCTATAGGCCAGACATGGCATCACAACACTGGACCATATTGTGCCCCAGGGTACCCTACTACAATTTACAGACCCGAGGGCCAAATATAACTTACCTAGCTGGATGGAATTCCAATACCTACAAAGCAAACATGCACCAGGGCTCAATTCCCTCACTCGCCCACCCTCCAGGCTGACCCTATAGAGGAACTTCTGGTCCCAGGGGACCTAACTAAACTCTTATCCACTCTATATGGTGCACTCCTGGGCACTGACTCCCCCAAGCTAGAGAAATTATGGGAAACATGGCACAGTGACATACCCTCAGTGGACAGGGAGGGATGGGAGGACTGTTTGGAGTATGGCCCCAAATTAGTTATCTCCTCTAAGGACAAACTCATCCAGGTAACATTTTTGCACAGAATATACTATACGCCCCAAAGACTTCACAGAATTTTTCCGGATAGGGACCCTGAGTGCCCTAGTGTAAAGCACACATAGGAACATTTTTTCATATGTTCTGGGACTGTCCTATCATCTCGGCCTACTGGACGAAGGTATTTAGAGAAATAAACTCTAGACTGCAACTGTCCCTTCCAATGCTACCTGAGTTGGCCTTATTGGGGGTTCATGATGACGAACAATGCTCTCATCACTCCAAATTACTGATTTCATACCTTCTCTTTTACGCTAAAAAAGAAATACTCCTTAAATGGATTACGCCAACCCCCCCTCTCTCTCTTCCTGGAAGGCACAGATTGGAGCTGCCCTACCTATGTATAGGATTATGTATATAAACAGGGGTTGTCAATGGAAATACGAAAAAGTTTGGGCCCCTGGACTTCTGACTAGCATACTAAGGAGGACTACATGTCTTAGCATAAATACTAGTTAACCACTTCAGCCCCGGACCATTTGGCTGCCTAAAGACCAGAGCACTTTTTACAATTTGTAGTAGTAGTATGTATGAATGTGAGTTAGGGACCTTAGATTGTAAGCTCCTTGAGGGTAGGGACTGATGTGAATGTACAATGTATATGTAAAGCACTGCGTAAATTGACGGCGCTATATAAGTAACTAAATACATTTTTTTAAAAATTTAAAAAATAAAGACCAGAGCACTTTTTACAATTTGGCACTGCGTCGCTTTAACTAGTAATTGCGCGATCATGCAATGTTGTACCCAAACGAAATCTGCGTCCTTTTTTTCCCACAAATAGAGCTTTCTTTTTATGGTATTTTATTGCCTCTGTGATTTTTTTTTTTTGCGATATAAACAGAAAAAGACCAAAAATTTTGAAAAAAAATGATATTTTCGACTTTTTGTTATAAGAAAAATCCAATAAACTCAATTTTAGTCATACATTTAGGCCAAAATATATTCAGCCACATGTCTTTGGTAAACAAAATGTCAATAAGCATATATTTATTGGTTTGCACAAAAGTTATAGCGTCTACAAACTAGGGTACATTTTCTGGAATTTATGCAGCTTTCGTTTATGACTGAATCTCAATTCTTGAGGTGCTAAAATGGCAGAGCAGTACAAACCACCCCCAAATGACCCCATTTTGGAAAGTAGACACCCCAAGAAAATTGCTGAGAGGCATGTTGAGCCCATTGAATATTTAATTTTTTGTCCCAAGTGATTGAAAAATGACAAAAAAAAAATTTTTTTACAAAAAGTTGTCACTAAATGATCTATTGCTCACACATGGCATGGTTATATGTGGAATTAGACCCCAAAATACATTCTGCTGCTTCTTCTGAGTACGGGGATACCACATATGTGGGACTTTTTGGGAGCTTAGCCGCGTACGGGACCCCGAAAACCAATCACCTCCTTCAGGATTTCTAAGGGTGTAAATTTTTGATTTCACTCCTCACTACCTATCATACCTACCTATCATCTCAGGGAATGTAAATATCCCCTATGATAGCAATAGGTAGTGACAGGTACTCTTTTTTGAAAAAATTGGGCTCTATTAGACCCTAGATCTCTCCTCTGCCCCCAAAGCATCTGACCACACCAAGATTGGTGTGATAAAATGCTTTCCCAATTTCCCAATGACGCTGTTTATATCTGGCAAAATTTAGGTCATGAAATGCTCGTAGCTTCCGGTTTCTTAGGCCATAGAGATGATTGGAGTCATTCTGGTCTCTGATCGGCTCTATGGTTAGCTGGCAGAACCACCGGCTGCATTCTCAGGTTCCCTGTTGGGACAGGAGAGCCAGAGAAAACCATGGAAGACAGTGGTGGTGGGGGGGGAACATTCCCTCCCACTACTTGTAAACGCAGTCTAGAGGCTAATTAGCTGCTAGGATTACTTTTACATGAAAGCCGACCGCTGGCTGAAAGGAATGATACCAAGATGATACCTAAACCTGCAGGCATCATTCTGGTATAACCACTCAAAAGTCCAGCAACATACCAGTACGTTGCTGGTCCTTGTTGGGCATATATTGTAATCTTTTTTTTTCAAAAAGGGATTGATCGGTGGGTATGCCCACCATTAGAATACCTCCCCTCACCCACCCACTTCTAATGATGGGCATACATGCGCCATTTTGTTTTTAACTGTGGTGGTGAAATCACCTCCTGCAACTGAATGGCGTACCTGCTAAGCAAATGATGGTTAACAATAAAACAAAGTAACATTACAGTATAACAGTAAGACATACCATAACTGCAAAGCAAATAAAAAAAAATAGTAAAAAATAAAACATTTTTTAACGCAATCTGTGCCTAAAATATATATATATGCCGAAGCATGGGGGCATCCGCCCCAAAAGTTAGGAGCATATTACTCCTCCACTCCTGCTGCCCCCATGCTTCGGCATATATGCTCTTTATTTTAACTGTGGTGGTGAATTCACCTCCTACAGCGTTGGAGTCACGGCTTTATGTATCGTGGGAGCAAACGCTGTTGCTGTCAAGATAGATCAGTCCACACTGCAGCTGAATGGCGTACCTGAAAACAAAAAAATGGTTAACAATAAAACACAGTAAACAGTAAAGTATAAAAAAATGACATACCTGAAAAGCAAACATGATAAAACATAATAACAATAAAACATTGCGGAATAGAATACAGTAAAAAAGAGCAGAACAATAGAGAGAATAGAGAGAGAGAGAACAATAAAACGACAACTATTTTTTTTTTTTTTTAATTCTATATATTTTTTTTTTGTTCTTTTTATTTTTTTACACTTTTATTTGTAACTGTAACTGTAACAGTTCGGTTCCAGGTTTGGGTCTCTCAAAATGTGATGGCATCTTGGGAGACCCTGTGAAAGTGTGTCCTAGTCTGTGCAGTGCTGTACCCTATGCTAAAAATCCACTAGTGTATGGTACAGTTCAAAACATTCACCAATGCAAAGACCAGGATTGTCAGGACAGGAGGGAAAATAATAGTAGGTGTCATGCCTATATTCACGCTTGCTACAGACACGACATCTTCTTTGGGGGGGATCGTTGGGTAGGGGTACTAGGGAGGACATACGGAAAATGCCTCTCATGCAGCCGGCTTACTGCATTTGGATTGGGAAGGTGAGGTGAAGCACCATCTGCAAACAGAAGGGCTCTGATGATCTCTTCCTGAAATTTAAGGAAGGATCCAGTCCGTCCTGAAGTTCTGTATAGCACATGAGCGTTCAGAAAAGCCAATTGAAATAAATAAACAGACACTTTTTTGTACCAGCGTCTGGCCTTACGGGCAACTAGGTACGGCGCCAACAACTGGTCACTGAGGTCCACCCCTCCCATATTTTGGTTATATTCATGGACACAGAGGGGTTTCTCCACAACACCAGTCGCCGTAGGAATTCGGACCGTCGTGTCTGCGTAAAGGGAGGACAGAACGAAAACATTCTTATTGTCCCTCCACTTCACAGCGAGCAAATTATTACACTTCAAGCAGGCTCTCTCCCTCAGCCTAAGATGGGAATCTGCAAGCCTCTGTGGTAAGCCCTGGTGATTAGATCGCACGGTGCCACATGCGCCAATCTGATGATCAAACAAGTGACTAAAAAGTGGCACGCTCGTGTAATAATTGTCCACATACAAATGGTACCCCTTTCCGAATAAGGGTGACACCAAGTCCCACACAATCTTGCCAGCGCTCCCTATGTAATCTGGGCAGTTCTCTGGCTCTATGTGAATATCTCTTCCCTCGTAAACCATAAAACTATATGTATAGCCTGTTGCCCTGTCACAAAGCTTATACATCTTGACCCCGTATCTGGCACGCTTGCTGGGAAGATACTGTTTGAAAGACTAGCGGCCAGAAAATTTAATCAGGAACTTATCAACGCAGACAACTTGATCGTGAGTAAACAAGGCTGAAAAGCGTTGGTTGAAGTGGTTTATGAGGGGCCGAATTTTGTAGAGCCGATCGTATCCAGGGTCTCTACGAGGGCGACAGAGTTAATTGTCATTGAAGTGCATGAACCACAAGATCTGCTCGTATCGTGCCCTGGCCATGGAAGCAGAGAACACGGGCGTATGGTGAATTGGGTCAGTGGACCAATATGACAGCAACTCATTCTTTTTAGTTAAGCCCATGAGGAGGTATAGGCCCAGAAAGGTCTTAAATTCGGAAACCGTAATTGGTTTCCAATCTCTGGCAAGGGAGGACAACTGGGGATTAGCGGCGATGAATTAACCAGCATACAAATTACTTTGGTCCACAATAGATCTATAGAAAAACAGCGAATAAAAATCAAGTAACGTAAAATCAACTATTTCCACCTGAATTCCGGGTTGGCCAGTGAATGGGGGAAGTACGGGTGCTGCAGAAGTGGTGGGCTCCCAATTAGCATTGGCAAATTCTGCAGAAAGGACATTATGGGCACGACGGGCCTGTGTTTGTCTTCTTGGTAGCAGCGGGACACTACTTGTGCTCGTCACCTCGCCAGCTTGAACAGCACTTTTGGGACTCGCCACGTCACCACGTGATAGTGCAGTGCTGGATGTACAACCAGGGTGTACTAGGCCGCTGGTGCTTGCCAGTTCACCAGAAGCATGAGTGACACTAGTACTTCTCTGCTCCATATGAGAGCCCTGCGGTTCTTGCACCTCAACAACAGCAGAAGAAGATCGGGGTCTCGTACGCCTGACCTTGGCAAGGACCACAACTCCGTCGTCAGAGCTATCTGTCATGGAGCCACTGTGGTCTACACATACCTCCCAACTTTTTGAGATGAGAATGAGGGACACCCATCAGCAAAAGTAGGCAGGCATTGGACACACCCCTTGCCACGCCCCCTTAAAGGAGAATTGTACAAAAAAACAAGATTGGTTAAACCCACAAGTGCTTTTTTTTACCACCACTATTTGGAATTTACAAATGCAGCAATTTAGAAATCAGATAATAGGTTTAGCTCTGGAAAACACTTTTTGATAGATAAAAAGTGCATTTTATATACATCTATATAGATCAGACCAAAAAGAGGGACAAATAAGGAGTAATGAGGGACAGAGGGACATTGCTCCAAATCATGGACAGTCCCTCGAAATCAGGGACAATTGGGAGCTATGGTCTACAGGATCGTATTCTGAGCCTGAATCTGACAGATGAGTGACTTCCTCTTCACTATCTGTCATGCTCAGAAACATGTAGGCCTCTTCACTAGTGTACTTTCGATTTGCCATTTTGGGCTGTAAATTTACTGGTACACTAGTGAGACTCACAGGAAAAAAAGCTCCTAGGCTGTCAGCAACTGTATCAAACACTTTAAAAAAACGGTTAGCGATCGCAGGGATCAGGCCTGACTCTGCAAACGCTGCAGTTATGTGTTTAGTGTTTTGCAAGTGACAGTGATCGATCGATACTGCGCTTGGGTGGGCAGGGCTGGGCCGAGGGGCAAAACACAGGTGCTAGCAGGTATCTGGGCTGATCCCGCTGACTGCCTTTTTGTGAACCCTAAACTGCTGGGGACGCTAGTATAGATCTGATCAGATCAGATATCGATCCGTTCAGACACTATACCACTAAGGGAGGTGTATGCTGCGTGTGAGGGTGTTAGCGCTACTGGCACTAATCTTATGCTGCCTGGGGCGACGCAGACCCTAACTGACCCTAAAATCTAGCTGATATCACCCGCCGGGCGATCAGGGGTAATAACCTTCATTGGGTAATAAACGGCAGGTGCCCTGACGCTATATCAAACAAACTAACTAACCAGCATCACCCGTAACACTTATACAGTGATCACTGGAAACAGGGGGTGAAAGGGTTAACTAGGGGACAATCAGGGGGTTAAAACCTTTATTAGGTAATATATGGGGGTACCTGATACTATAACAACCTGACTGTGAACCTAAATAACTAACAGGCTAACAGGCTAACTAGCGTTACCCATGACACTAATACGGCAATCAGAAAAAAGATTGCTTAGTGCTTAGCTAACTGGCTAACTAGCGTCACCTGTGACACTTATACGGTGATCACTGGTGACAGGGGGTGAAAGGGTTAACTAGGGGGCAATCGGGGGGTTAAAACTTTATTAGGTAGTATATGGGGGTACCTGACACTATAAAAACCTGATGGTGAACCTAAATAACTAACAGGCTAACAGGCTAACTAGCATTACCCATGACACTAATACGGCAATCAGAAAAAAGATTGCTTAGTGACACTGGCGACAGGGGGTGAAAGGGTTAACTGGGGATCGATCAAGGGGTTAAACCTTTATTAGGGGTTACGGGGGTACCCTAGACCTAAAGGGGCCTACCACTACTTGCCCTAACACTTATAACAGTCACAAAATGACACCAATGCAGCGATCAGCAAAAAAATGAAAACTGCTATTGGTGTCACTGTGACAGGGGGTGACAGGGGGTGCAGGGGGGGGGGTGATTTTGTGCCTATGTGTATTGGAGTTAGTGTTCTGTTGGTGTAACTCACTCTGATGTCTTCTCTCCTCGGGTGCCGGAACGAAAAGGCTTCACTTCCTCTGCTTCTGTGAATCCATGAATCAGTGGCCTCCCCTTCAGGACGGATTGCTCCTGGAACGATGCCGACCGCCTCGGGCACCGAGGGGGGGCGCGATCGCACCCCCCGCCCGCAGGAGGGGAGTAACGTACCTACACATTACTCTGCCTGCCCGTGCTATTCTGCCGACGTATATCGTCGTGAGGCGGTCGGCAAGTGGTTAATATATGCTGCTAACTAACTGTTTGGATTGTGACTACTGAGTATTTCTGTCCCTATGACTGTGAACATTTGCTGCATGTTTTGATGTACACTGTTTCTTGACCTGTATGTGCACAAATATTTCTTTCATGCAATGCTTTGTACTGTACCAACGGATATGCTGTTTAATTCACCTACATGACAACAATAAAGCACCTTTGTTTTGTAAAAAAAAAAAGCATTCCCATTTTTCTTCCGTGTTCAATGCATCTAGGATTTGGTCCCAATTGATGTCATGTAGTAATGACCGCAGTTCAGCAAAAATTGGCTCGTTTGAAATTTTGTGTTTTTGTGCTATCCTCGTGCCTCCATTTTCTATGTTTTACGTTAAATGTGATCATCCTATGATCGCTAGATCCCAAGTTGTCCCGTATTTCCACATCTGAGAAACTTGGATCATTCGTAATTAATAAATCTAGCAGGGCATTCTTTCTAGTTGGAGAATCCACCAATTGGGACATGAAGTTGTTCTGTAAAACATTCATGAAATGATGGGCCTTTAATGAGTGAGCTGTCCCATCTGCCCAGTCAATATCAGGATAATTAAAGTCCCCCATTGTGATGAAATTCCCCTGTCTCACTGCTGTTTATAACTGTGATAGTAGGTCTTGCTCCTCCTCCTCCTCCTTCATGTTGGGTGGCCTATAACATACCCCCACTATTAATTTCTCACTTCTCTTTGAAGTTATACCCATACTGATTCCCACTCCCCCCTCGTCCCATTCACAATTTCGCTCCTCTCTACCACCTTTGCATATTTTTTTACATATGGATACACCCCTTCCCCTCTTCCACCTTCCCTGTTTTTATGATACAAGAAATACCCCTGGATATATGCCAGCCAATAGTGTGAGCTGTCAAACCAAGTTTTAGTTATTCCCACAAAGTCTAAGTCCTCCTTTTATATTAGCAGCTCCAGTTCCTCCATTTTGCTAGCTAGGCTCCTAGCATTTGTGTATACTCCTCTCAATGTAGTATGGGCAACCTGAAGAAGGGGTGAGACCCTGAAACATGTAGTTTCTCCTGTTGGCAGTGTATGATCCATCTTTGCCTTTCTGGCATGAGCAACTTTGAATCGGTCTCAGCAGCAAGGCTTTGCCCATAGTTTCTGGATCCTCTTGTCTGACTTCTGCCAGGCTGTGACATCACTTCCGGATATCGGACACACCCCAAGTGGCCGTTGGTTCCTGGTTCCTGGCTCCCATAGCTTCCGTGGCTACAGTTGTGGCTTCCTCTCCATTGGACTCCTTGTTCTATGGTCCTGGTCAGGCCCCCCTGCCAGTGGCGCTCCTGTCATATCCTGCTCCACGGCTCAGCATTTCCCTCCTGAGCCCCTGTGACATCCATGTGGCTCCAGCCTCCAGCTACTGTCAGCTTCCCATTCCAGGTCTCTGTATGACCGTTCTCAGACTGCTGTATGCTTTGGTGTTTATCTTCACTTCCAATGGATTAAAGTGTTACTGTTCTGTACCATAGGATTATTTTTCTGTCTGTGCTTCAGCGCTGTTACAGCTCTATTATCCCTGCTGACTCCACTATTACCCTCTGCCCTTTGCTCACTTCTGGCTTTTGCTTCCTCTGACCCCCTCCCTCCCCCCCAATACCTAGTTTAAAAGCCCCCCCAACTTTGTGGCCATCTTTCTTCCCAATGGGGATGGTGCAGACCATCCTTACTCTCCACTTTCCTCTCACTTTGTCATTGTTGCCAACGTGTACCATGACCGCTGGGTCCTCCCCAGCCCCGCCCAATAAAATGTCCACCCGATCTGTGATGTGCCGAACCTGAGCGCCCGGTAAACAATGTCAATCATTCATTTTTGTTAAAAATAAACAAAATGTTGAAGTACTTTTGAATGACATGCGTCAAGTCTCTGTTGGTATTATCAAAAGTACTGATGAGATTTTGCACTCGAACATTCCTTAGAAAAATTTCCAGTGTATATTAGATTTTGCTGGCAAAGTAATTGAAACTGTTTCACTGTGGTTTTGGGTATAGGCAGTTTATGGATATTGTTTATTATTACCTAAAGGAGCCGCAAGTATAAAGAGATCCCACACCCTGCGCAGCCAGGCACATCGCATTTTCACAGCACACTTAAGTCAGAAGAACAGTCCAGTGTTTTTTTTTTAAATTTTATTAAGGGGAATAAACTTGTATAAGGATAGGGGTATTATGGGATGCCCACTTGACTTTTCAGCAAAAGAACTCCTAAGGGACACAACTATATACAGTCCATACATACACTCCTCCTCTGCCTCCTGCACAATTCCTGCTTGCAG
Organism: Lithobates clamitans; assembly: GCA_037952925.1. Lineage (NCBI taxonomy): Eukaryota > Metazoa > Chordata > Amphibia > Anura > Ranidae > Lithobates > Lithobates clamitans. The sequence continues at coordinate 217,776 of JBBGZY010001676.1, forward strand.
CACTACAACTCCTAGGACCAGCTGGCACTATTGGACTGGTAGCATATGCTCTTTATGGGCAGGGACTGGAGGCCACTTTTTTGTGTAGAAAAGTCCTAGTGCCCAGCTGTCTTCCTCTGGCAACTGATCCCAGCACCAGCTCTTCAGGTACTGCCAGCCCACCTGGCTGCAGCTGCCCTTTTCACTAGAACTCCTTGCTACTCTTCCACAGTCCTCCAAGACTGACTCTGCATCCATCCCAGACTGTTCTCAACCGGTCCTCTCAGGATACCTTTCAGTCCTCCTGACTGTCTCTCTCACCAGCCAGCCGGCTGTCTTCCTCCCTGGAGATTTGCCAGGCAGTGTTCTCCTGCTGTCCTTCTCCAGCTCCTGTGCCACTGGTCAGGAAACGTCTGTGTGTTATGAAGAGGGTCCCTTCCGCACCCGAGCTCCCAGACCTGAGGTCTCACCCCCCGCCAAATGAGGGGGTTACCCTTTGGGGTCTCCGACAGCCTTCTAACACTCCATCTCCAGCTTCAACCCGAACTCCACAGCCCCAGCTGGCCTGACCCTGAGTATTTGATGGGGGCCCGCCCCCTGCCAACCCATCTGTTGGGAATTGGTCAGGGCCCTTAGAATACTCCAGACAGCTCCCCCTCACCTCCACTCCCATTCTTCGGGAAGTTTCCAGCAAGTTTCAGAAGGAGGAGGAGGTCTCAGAAGTGCTCCCTGTGAGTCATCCAGCCCTCCCTGAGTCACTCACCCTGACCTAGAAAAAAACACAAATATGCTTGGCTGCCAGCCAAGCCTAAACAATTTTCTTACACTAACAAAGTCCAGTCTAGCACACTAGAGGGTGCTGCAACTGTAGTTTTAAATTGTTCACTTTGGATTTTATGATTTAAGGATCATAAGGTTGTAATACATTTGTGTCACGTACTTTGTAGGAGGATTACTATTGCAGATTATTTCACATGACAGAAATAGGGGCTCTACAAAGTGCTCATTGATTTATTTATTAGCCAATCACGTTAACCTTGAAGATTTAATGTAGCAGCTGGGGAGTGTTTTAAAGTATCAGGAAGAAATAACAGTGTGGGACCTGCAAAATTATCAGAAAAATACCCTGTCAATCCTGCCAGAAATCCACTGTGTTACCAATTTCTTGCTGGAGCTGAAAATTCTACCTATGCTGCAATGATAGCCCTGCCCAGTTCTTCTCTGATGGACTAGAGAACACCTCCCCTTTATGATATGGAGAAGTGGAGAAAGTAGTCCAGCAGGGAAGAATTAGGCAGGGCTGACAAGGCTCGGATTTCAGTGTTGCAAAGACACTGTGTTGTCACCTCAAGCAGGAAGTTCAGAGCACACACATTTCTAACAGATCGGCAAAGTAATTTTCTGTACTTGCGGCACTCTTAAAGGGACAAACCATGGAGAAATGTGCATGTATTGCAGATGTACTACATATGTTTTTTGCCCATGCATACACAGTAATCAGTAATTTTTTTTTTCCTTTAGTATATTTTTTTGTTTTTCCCAAAAAGCACATACATCCTTCACTAATTCCTCTGTATATACATAGAACAGCTGGATTCTGCAATGACCACTCAAAATTCCACTGCGCAGCTCATAGACTGGGAATGTTGGTTATTTTATGTCAGTCACCCTGTCCTCACATCCCCCAAGCTACTGCTCAGTAGGACACTGAAGGCATATCAAAAGTGTAGTGTAATAATAATGGCACTGACAGAAGAACCATACAGACTAGAAGCAGTTGATCACATGCCAGCCATGCACAATTTGTATCAACCTCATCACTCATTTCCCTGTCATAGAAAAAAGTTTGAGAGGTGTGAAGGGGGTTATGAAGCAGCCAATGTTAAACAGATCTGTATTCTCTATAAACCCAGCAGACATGTGGCTGAACCAAAGAGACCTGAATATATAAGCAATGGGAAGCAAGTGTTTTCAGCAGAAAAGTCAAGTGGTGATGCAAAGTGAAGTCAGTATTGCACTGCGGCATATAACCATGTATACATTTCTTTGGAATTTGTCTTCTGTAGTTATCCTTGCATCCTATGTTGTATAGAGGGCATGAAAATACATAAAAACATTGTACAGAAAACACATTTACTTGTCCAGCGCATGTACAGTATCTCACAAAAGTGAGTACACCCCTCACATTTTTGTAAATATTTTATTATATCTTTTCATGTGACATCACTGAAGAAATTACACTTTGATACAATGTAAAGTAGTGAGTGTACAACTTGTATAACAGTGTCAATTTGTTGTCCCCTCAAAATAACTCAAAACACAGCCATTAATGTTTAAACCGCTGGCAACAAAAGTGAGTACACCCCTAAATGAAAATGTCCAAATTGGGCCCAAAGTGTCAATATTTTGTGTGGCCACCATTATTTTCCAACACTGCCTTAACCCTCTTGGACATGGAGTTCACTAGAGCTTCACAGGTTGCCACTGGAGTACTCTTCCACTCCTCCATGACGACATCATGGAACTGGTGGATGTTAGAGACCTTACGTTCCTCCACCTTCTATTTGAGGATGCCCCACAGATGCCACAAGGTTTAGGTCTGAAGACATGCTTGGCCGGTCCATCACCTTTACCCTCAGCTTCTTTAGCAAGGCAGTGGTCATCTTGAAGGTGTGTTTCGGGGTCGTTATCATGTTGGAATACTGCCCTGCGGCCCAGTCTCTGAAGGGAGGGGATCAAGCTCTGCTTCAGTATGTCACAGTATATGTTGGCATTCATGGTTCCCTCAATAAACTGTAGCTCCCCTGTGCCTGTAGCACTCATGCAGCCCCAGACCATGACACTCCCACCACCATGCTTGACTGTAGGCAAGACACACTTGTCTTTCTACTCCTCACCTGGTTGCCTCTACACATGCTTGACACCATCTGAACCAAAGGACCATGGATTCCAGTAATCCATGTCTTTAATCTGCTTGTCTTCAGCAAACTGTTTGCGGGCTTACTTGTGCATCATCTTTAGAAGAGGCTTCCTTCTGGGACGACAGCCATGCAGACCAATTTGATGCAGTGTGCGGCGTATGGTCTGAGCACTGACAGGCTGACCCCCCACCCCTTCAACCTCTGCAGCAATGTTGACAGCACTTATACGTCTATTTCCCAAAGACAACCTCTGGATATGACGCTGAGCACGTGCACTCAACTTCTTTGGTCGACCATGGCAAGGCCTGTTCTCAGTGGAACCTGTCCTGTTAAACAGCTGTATGGTCTTGGCCACCGTGCTGCAGCTCAGTTTCAGGGTCTTGGCAATATTCTTATATTCTTATGGTCTAGGCCATCTTTATATAGAGCAACAATTCTTCTTTTCAGATCCTCAAAGAGTTCTTTGCCATGAGGTGTCATGTTGAACTTCCAGTGACCTTGTAACACTAACGAGTCACATGACACCAGAGAAGGAAAATGGCTAATTGGGCCCAATTTGGACATTTTCATTTAGGGTTGTACTCACTTTTGTTCCCATTAATGGCTGTGTGCGTAGTTATTTTGAGGGGACAGCAAATTTACACTGTCATACAAGCTGTACATTCACTACTTTATGTTGTAGCAAAGTGTCATTTCTTCAGTGTTGTCACATGAAAAGATATAATAAAATATTTACAAAAATGTGAAGGGTGTACTCACTTTTGTGAGATACTGTACCTTTGCCCAGGAATGGATCACTATTCTGCCCCTTTGAACTGAGGCCTTTCAACAGATGCTCAGCATAAAGCAAGTAAAGGTTATAAAACACACAGATGTAATAAAAATAGACTATGAAACAAAAAAAACAAAAAAAAAATTGCAGTCAGCCTATTTTGAATTTCCCCAAACTGGGCTTTGTCAACATCCATAGGGCTCACTGCTCTGTTCTTATTAAAGCAGGCAGGTGGGCAAACCAAAGTAAAAATGGGTCACATCTGTGGCATGGTCTTCAGTCATAACCACATGATTAGGGATATATGCAGTGTTGGTGAAAATGTATGCAGAGTGTAAACTTCATATCTAATTTTGGATAGAATGAGAAAGATCTACACAATCGGTGAGTCGACATCAGTCATCAGAAACTCCCAGTGCACTGGTAATCTACCAATTGAGTACGTGCCATTCAGTTCCCCCTTTAAGATCTGTGTAAAATAAGTGAGGTTGGGGCTAGGCCCATGGGTGGCCAACTGTAGATCCCATTGTTTTTTTAATTTGGCAGAGGTGTCCTGTAAACTTGAGAAAGAAGTGTATACTCAGGGTCTGGGAGAATCCTCCTCTTCACTTTACAAAGTCATCTACCTGACACACCATATTAGAGAGTTCCCCTGTCAGTATCTTTTGTAAGATGGCTCCATGAAATGAGCCTAGCTTCACTTAATGGGTAAGAGTATACTGTGAAACTGTTATCTGTTTTTTTATAATGTTCTATGCTTAGCTAAATGTGTGTGTACAATGTGCACAAATTTTATACTCTGAAGACCAAAGAATTTTTGTGAGGGGAGAGTGAAGCCCATGCTGTGCCAGTTCCTTTAAGCAGATTGTTACTCCTTGGTCTATTTTTCTAACTCCCTCTCTGCCAGGAGCTAGAGCACAGGGAGAATAGAGTACAGAAGAAGACCAAGATTGGTTGCCACTGCAGTTGAGGGACTGGGCCTGTCCCTAGCAACTTCAGGAGGATACTCTGGTGGCTGCATGGCTGGGTTGTTAGGCCTGCCCACTGCTGAACAGAGGATAATTCATCTGGGATCCGCAAGGAGGTGGCATGTGCCCAGGGGGCTGAGCGGGCTGTGTGTGTCTGACCAATGGGAGCCCGTGCACAAGGCTCTGGGGTTATGCTGGCTACAGGAGAAGCTGAACACTTGCTGAATTTAATCCAGGGAGAGTTATCACGGTTGCTGCATGTGCACTTGCAGCAAATACCTCATGCTAGACACTGTCTGTTGTGGCTGTGTCTGCTGGGGATTGGATGCTGGGCTGCTGCTGCTATATTGTCAGGTCTGGGCTCTCAGCCCTCCCTTCTCTGTGCTCAGGTTGCTCAGCTGTCAGTTAATTGCCAGTACTCCTCGTTCCACAGTGGCTCACCTGTTGATCATCTCCTGCTCGTCAGTCAAGCCCACAGCCAGTCCCTTCTGGCTATTTCAACTGCCTGGTTAATTTCTTCAATGACTTCACCTCGGTCAACATATCTAGAGACTCTGCTGTGTACCTGTTGAAGACTTGCCTGGCTGACGTCCCTTCTGCTTCCTGATCCTGTCTGCTGCCTCTGACTACGCTGATCTCTGGCTTTCTGATTTCCTGGCTTGTTCTGACTACCCGATTTGGCTACCAAACCCTGGCTTGTTTTGACTATGTTAATAGTCTTTGTATGACTCTGTATGAATATATTATAATTGCCGCTAAAAAGCCCCCTGGGGGACTTTCCAATTTTTGTTCGTTTTGACTATGTTTACCAGTTGTACCATTTTTACCATTTTATTAAAGTGGTTGTAAACCCACTTAAAAAAAAAAAAAAAACTAACACCTGCAAGACAAAGACATAATGAGCTAGTATGCATAGCAATACTAGCTCATTATATAATACTCACCTGAGATCGAAGCCCTGCTGCGGTGCCCGTACACCTCTTCGGTGGCCGACATCCCTCCCGGGGGTTACTTCTGGGTATCACGGCTCCAGCGCTGTGATTGGCCGGAGCCGCGTGGTGACGGCACATACGTGCCATTGCTGCAGTCTGTATCAGTGCGCATGTGCCGATGACGTTGGCACATGCAAATAAAGGGGATATCTCCTAAACCGTGCAGTTTTATGAGATATCCTGGGTAGCTATAGGTAAGCCTTATTATAGGTTTACTTGTAGCACAAAGTGGTCTGTAAGGGTTTACAATCACTTTAAAAGGTGTGACTTTTACTGCATTTTCTGTCTCTGGCTATGAATTAAGAAGATGCAGACAGTCCACCTAGTGGTAATATTTTTTTCAGGTTGAATGAGCAGAATCACTGCATGGATCAGTTTGCCATAGCATTACAGATGCTCCTGATTTGCACTGCTCACCTGGATCCTCCCACTGTGGTTGTTCCGGTACAACCTGTGTTGCAGGCCGTCCCTGTTGCTGCTCCATTCTCTGTGTAGGCACCCGCCTCCAATTTTACCTCTGTAAGAGGTCAGTGGCGTCTCCAGCTTTCATATTTAGGGGGGGCATATGGGGGGACAGGGACAAAAATAGGGGGGCAATATAAAATGCAAATATATATATATATATATATATATAGATATATCTATCTATCTATATATATTTTATCTATCCTGGGGCCCTTTACCCCTTTACTACGATCCCACAATGGCCCTTTCACATGTTCTGTAGTGAGCTCCCTTCCTACTGTATTGGGGCCCCCCAGGGTGACAGAGAACAAGAGATATATGTCACCAGCATACCAAAAAAATATAAGGGTCCAAAGCAGTGGGAGAACTGTCAGGGTTGCAAAGGTTGTCTTGCCACTGGGCCCTGGTGTTCTGCCACTGTGGGGTTCCCCAGTCTCCTCTTGCTGTCCTGCCCCTGCTATTGACAGAGCTGGTCTGGCATTTCTTGGAATTTACAAACTCGTTCTCCTGTCCTAAGGACGGGAGAAATCAGTCTATTTTTTCAGTAACTGGGAGTCCTGGTGGAGTCCTTCCTGCAACTCACTCTTCTCCCTGCCAATGAGGATTCAGGGGAAGGAGCAGATCGGGCGGCCGTGGTTGTGTGAGCGCTTGCATTATGCAGTGTCAGCGAGCAGAGGGAGGGGGGAGGAATCACCCGCAGGAGCTGACTGGGGACGTTCTCCCTCCCGATAGAGACTGTGTTACCCCAGCGGTGGCCCGAGTAAGATGCGGCACATCCAATATGAATACAAACAAAAAGAAATTGCCTTTTTGTAAAAAATAAAAAAATAAAAAAAAAATAAATTTTTTTTTTGGGGGGGGGGGGGGCACATGGTGGGGCCCAGAATAATGTTGGGGGGGTCAGGGCCCCCTCTGCCCCCCCCCTAGGGTCACCATTGATTGGCATTCTCAATTCCTTGGATATCTTTTTATATTCCTTTCCTGTTTTATACAGTTCAACTATCTTTTTCCGCAGTTCCTTTGACAATACTTTTGCTTTCCCCATGACTCAGAATCCAGAAACATCAGTGCAGCACTGGATGAAGGAAAAAAGGGTCTGTTAGGGACCAGAAACTCATTGACCTTTTATACACAAACACTAATTACAAGCAAATAGATCACAGGTGAGGATGGTTACCTTTTAATAGCCATTTAAACCCCTTTGTGTCATGTTGTGTGCATGTTATCAGGCCAAAATCACCAGGGTGAAAGAAATTTTTTGTGTGTTATCATTCATATTCTCTGAAAAATGAACAAGAAATCTTAAATTCTGCCAGGGTATGTAAACTTATGAGCACAACTGTGTGTGTATATATATATATATATATATATATATATATATATACTGTGTGTATATATATATATATATATATATATATATATATATATACTGTGTGTATATATATATATATATATATATATATATATATATATATATATATATACCGGTATATATATATTTGGACACAGGCACAATTTTCATACTTACAATCCAAATAAATTTGAAGTGCAGACTTTCAGCTCTAATTCAAGGGGTTGAACAAAAAATATCAAGTACAAATTTTAGGAACTGCAACCATTTTTATACATAGCCCCCCCATTTTCAGAGGGTCAAATGAAATTGGACAAATGAATATAATCATAAATAAAAATGTTCATTTTTAATATTTTGTTGAGAATCCTTTACTGGCAATGACTGCCTGAAGTCTGGAACCCATGGACATTACCAAAGACCAAAGGGTTTCCTTCTTTCTGATGCTTTGCCAGGCTCTAACTGCAGCTGTCTTGTTCTTTGTTTGTGGGTCTTTCTGCCATTAGTTTTGCCTTCAGCAAGTGAAATGCACGCTCAATTGGGTTGAGATCAGGTGATTGACTCGGCCATTGCAGAATATTCCATTTCTTTTCCTTCAAAAGCTCCTGGGTTGCTTTTGCAGTGTGTTTTGGATCATTGTCCATCTGTACTGTGAAGCGCCGTCCAATCAACTTTGCTGCATTTGGCTAAATCTGGGCTGACAGTATATCTCTAAACACTACATAATTGATCCAGCTGCTTCTGTCTTCTGTCACATCATCAATAAACACCAATGACCCAGTGCCACTGGAAGCCATGCATGCCCATGCCATCACACTGCCTCCGCCATGTCTTACAGATGACGTTGTGTGCTTTGGATCATGAGCTGTTCCAAGCCTTCTCCACATTTTTTTCTTCCCGTCATTCTGGTACAGATTAATCTTAGTTTCATCCGTCCAAAGAATGCTTTTCCAGAACTGGTCTGGCTTTTTTAGATGTTTTTTGGCAGAGTCTAATCTGGCTTTTCTATTTTCAGGCTTATGAATGGTTTGTACCTTGTGGTGAACGCTCTGCATTTGCTCTTGTGAAGTCTTCTCTTGCTTGTAGACTTTGACAATAATACGCCCACCTCTTGGAGAGTGTCCTTCACTTGCCTGGATGTTGTGAATGTTTTTTTCTTTACCATAGAGAGGATCCTATGATCATCCATGTACCAAGCTGTTAATTTGGCCACTCCTAATGTTGCTGCCATCTCTCTGATGGATTTGTTTAGGTTTTGAAGCCTTACAATGGCCTGTTTCACTTGCATGGACATCTCCTTTGAACGCATGATGCTAGCGGTAAAGCGCTGCTAGTTTTAACGGCGCTTTACCGTACTTTTAGAGGCGCTTTTCGGGCCGCTAGCAGGGTGCTTTTAGAATTTTTAGAGTTAAAAGGGTCTGCAAAGCACCACTGCCGAGGCACTTTGGCACTGCTGCCCATTTGGGCGCTTTAGGAGTGGTGTATGCACCTGCTCCTAAAGCTCCCCAAAGGGTCTGCTTGCAGGACTTTTTTTAACGCCCTGCCAGCACAGTCCCCCAGTGTGAAAGCACTCGGGCTTGCACACTGGGACTGCAGATGAGGCATTTTTCAGGCGCTATTTTTAGCGCTAAAGCTCCTGAAAAGCGCCTCCAGTGTGAAAGGGGTCTTACTGAGAGTGTGCACTTTCAACCCATATCCATTGTGTAACTATAGCTTGAATATGTTTTCGTAAATACCTGAAAAAAAAACTAAAATTGTGCCTGTGTCCAAATATATATTTACTTAACTATATACAGTGGGGACGGAAAGTATGCAGACCCCCTTAAATTTTTCACTCTTTGTTATATTGCAGCCATTTGATAAAATCATTTAAGTTCATTTTTTTCCTCATTAATGTACACACAGCACCCCATATTGACAGAAAAACACAGAATTGTTGACATTTTTGCAGTTTTATTAAAAAAGTAAAACTGAAATATCACATGGTACTAAGTATTCAGACCCTTTGCTGTGACACTCATATATTTAACTCAGGTGCTGTCCATTTCTTCTGATAATCCTTGAGATGGTTCTACACCTTCGTTTGAGTCCAGCTGTATTTGATTATACTGATTGGACTTGATTAGGAAATCCACACACCTGTCTATATAAGACCTTGCAGCTCACAGTGCATGTCTGACCAAATGAGAATCATGAGGTGAAAGGAACTGCCTCAAGAGCTCAGAGACAGAATTGTGGCAAGGCACAGATCTGGCCAAGGTTAAAAAAAAAATTCTGCTGCACTTAAGGTTCCTAAGCATGGAGTTTGCTAAAAAAAACCTGAAGGACTCTAAGATGGTGAGAAATAAGATTCTTTGGTCTGATGAGACCAAGATAGAACTTTTTGGCCTTAATTCTAAGCAGTATGTGTGGAGAAAACCAGGCACTGCTCATCACCTGTCCAATACAGTCCCAACAGTAAAGCGTGGTGGTGGCAGCACAGGCATGTACTGGCCATCGGGACTACAGGGAGTTTCCCGGTGGGCCGATGGCTCAGTGGGCCGGTTTCAGTGACAGCCTGTCAAAGTAATGGCTGCGCGGCTCGCCCTCAATTCCACGCAGTGATGTGAGAAGGATGAGAAAAATACAAAGGAGAATACGTGAAATAATAAAAGAGGTTAGTGAGGACTCCCTATGTTGTGCTACTTTTTTTTTTTTTTGCACAATTGCGTATAGTTTATATACTGTTTTTGTGCTTGTTTGCAAAATTAAAGTGGGCCGGTCTGGATGAAGTCCAGGGCCAAATTTTTGACCCAGTCCAGCCCTGTGGCAGCATCATGCTGTGGGGGTGTTTTTCAGCTGCAGGGACAGGACGACTGGTTGCAATCGAGGGAAAGATGAATGCGGCCAAGTACAGGGATATCTTGGACGAAAACCTTCTCCAGAGTGCTCAGGACCTCAGACTGGGCCAGAGGTTTACCTTCCAACAAGACAATGACCCTAAGCACACAGCTAAAATAACGAAGGAGTGGTTTCACAACAACTTTGTTACTGTTCTTGAATGGCCCAGCCAGAGCCCTGACTTAAACCCAATTGAGCATTTCTGGAGAGACCTAAAAATGGCTGTCCACCAACGTTTACCATCCAACCTGACAGAACTGGAGAGGATCTGCAAGGAGGAATGGCAGAGGATCCCCAAATCCAGGTGTGAAAAACTTGTTGCATCTTTCCCAAAAAGACTCATGGCTGTATTAGATCAAAAGGGTGCTTCTACTAAATACTGAGCAAAGGGTCTGATAACTTAGGACCATGTGATATTTCAGTTTTTCTTTTTTAATAAATCTGCAAAAATGTCAACAATTCTGTGTTTTTCTGTCATTATGGGGTGCTGTGTGTACATTAATGAGGAAAAAAATGAACTTAAATGATTTTAGCAAATGGCTGCAATATAACAAAGAGTGAAAAATGTAAGGGGGTCTGAATACTTTCCGTCCCCACTGTATATATTTAAAGCAGAGGCCCTAGAGAATAAAAAGGGTGTTGCAATTTTTTATGTCACACGGTATTTGTGCAGTGGTTTTTCAAACGCAATTTTTGGGGAAAAAATACACTTTGATTAATTTTAATGTAACAAATTATATTGTGTTGCTCTATCTCAAATAAACCAATTATCAATACATATACAAGTAAAAAAATTGTGAAATATCAGTATCCGGTCCTCATCAATCACCATGTGATCCAATTATGTGATCGAACTAAAAATAATTGTGTAAAAAACTTCAAAAGCAAGATTAAACAGAAATAGTCCTTCAAACAGTGACTTCTTCTCATGCAAAATTCTTTTTTTAAGTGCATCCCATATTAGTGTTGTTATGCAAATCACTCGTGCTCCCCCACCTTCAGGTATGCTCTCACCTGATAGCGTGTGACCCCACAACTAAGTTAGGTCAAAAAATCGCTATTAGTCCTTCCTTATAGATGTACTCTCAGGCCCTCCTTAGTGCCTCTGTGTACATTCCCTCACAGCATGTCAATGCCAGCCATAGCCATAATAGAAAGGGAAAGAATTGCCACAATAGTGCTTACAATCTTTCAAAATAAAAGCCGCTTTATTAAAACTTCCTACAGATTACTCACATTTGTAAGGTACTTGCAGCACACCATACTAGTCTCGCAGTATTTAAAATTTGCCTGTGTCCTTGACACTGAAACACAATACCAGCTCAGCCGTGTAAGTCCATATGTGCTCCTTCAGGTTCCCAGCATTGTGACGTCAGCATACTGACGTCACGATGCTGGGAACCCGAAGGAGAGCATATCAACTTATATAGCCAAGTTGGTTCGCGATTGCTTTACACGTTAGCATGGAGTGACAGGTGCGCTTCAATTTTTTAAAAATTGTAATATTTATTTTAAATTTTTTTATTTTTACACTGTACCGTTAATTTTTTTTATTGCTTATGTAAACATCCCCTGTGATAGCAATAGGCACTGACAGGTGCTCTTTACTGAGACATCTGGGGTCTATCAGACTCCAGATCTCTCCTCTGCCCTTAAAAGCTTTGGATAATACCAAGATTGGTATGACCCAATGCTTTTTTCAAACCAGTAATGGTTAGTTTACAACCAGGGAAACTGGAAGTGACAAAAATAGGATTTTTATAACAGCTTACCTGTAAAATCCTTTTCTTGGCGTACATCACAGGACACAGAGCCATAGTAGTTACTATGTGGGTTATAGGCCACCTTTAGGTGATGCACACTGGCACACCCTAAGACAAGAAGTCCACTCCCTATATAACCCCTCCCACTACTGGGAGTACCTTAGTTTTTGTAGCAAAGCAATATACATGTATTAAAAGAGGGGAGGGACTTCTGTGTCCCGTGATGTACTCCAAGAAAAGGATTTTACAGGTAAGCTGTTATAAAAATCCTATTTTCCTTATCGTATATCACGGGACACAGAGCCATAGGAGTTACACAACAAAAGTAGGGCACCATGAGACCAGAGGACTTATACTGCTGCCTGCAGCACACTGTGCCCAAAGGCGATATCCTCATGCCTTTTTACATCAACCTGATAGAATCTGGTAAATGTATGGACTGAAGACCAAGTTGCGGCCTTGCAGATTTGAGCCATGGAGGCTTGGTGATGCACTGCCCACAAATCACTAACAGCCCTGGTGGAGTACGCTTTGATTTGAGAGGGTGGAATCTTCCTCTTCAAACCATAAGTTTGAACTATTACTTGCCGAATCCATTTAGAAAGAGTAGATTTCAATGCTGCCTGTCCTTTTTTAGGACCTTCAGGCAACACAAACAAAACATCAGTTTTTCAACCTGAGCAGTCGCCTTCAAGTAGACTTTGACTGCTCTCACCACATCAAGAGAATGTCATGACTTTTCTTCCGTAGAACCGAGTTGTGGAAAAAATGAAGGTAGAACAATATCCTGGTGTAGATGAAAACCTGACACTACCTTCGGTAGAAAGTAAGGATGAGGACGCAATACTACTCTATCCTTGTGAATAATTAAATATGGCTCTTTACAAGAAAGAGCAGCCAATTCTGATACCCTTCTTGCAGAAGATATGGCTACCAGAAAAACTAGTTTCCTTGTCAAAAGGACCAAGGGAATATGTTGTACTGGCTCTAAAGGCTGTTTCTGTAATGCCGACAGAACTAAATTCAAGTCCCAAGGGTTCAGGGGTAACCTAACCGGTGGATTAAGTCGCGTTACCCCCTGTATAAAGCTACGGACCAAAGAATACGAAGCAAATGGTCGTTGAAACAATACCGATAAGGCCGAGACCTGGCCTTTGATGGTACTCAAGGCCAGCTTAATTTCTAACCCCATCTGCAGAAAGTCAAGGATTCTACCTCTGACATACTTTCTGGGATGCCAAGCCCTGGATTCACACCAGGAAACATATGCCTTCCAGACTCTATAATATATGATTCTAGAGGCCGGCTTCCTTGCATTAATCAAGGTAGATACCACTGAATCTGACAGCCCACGCTTCTTCAGAATGTGGGTCTCAATAGCCAAACCGTTAAATTTAAATTTTATCAACCACCAACTGAGGCTCTGGCGCACCTTTGGAGACAGACATATTGGGAAATCTAGAGCTTGGATTTTCTTGTTCCAAGCTAATAGGATACTGTTTTGCAGCAGCCTCGAATGAAACAGAGCATAAGGAACAGCCTCGAATGAAGCTACCATCTTTTCCAACAACCTCATGCAAAGCCGAATAAAAGGATTCTTTTTTGCTTTGACCACCTGAATCAGTTCCTTTATGGCACTGATCTTTGCCTGGGGCAAGAATATCTTTTTCTGGGCTGTATCTATGATCAGATCCAAGTATTCTAATCTCCTTGACGGTTTTAACCACTTGACCACTGGGCACTTAAACCCCCTTAATAACCAGACCAATTTTCAGCTTTTGGTGCTCTCACATTTTGAATGACAATTACTCAGTCATGCAACACTGTATCTATATGAATTTTTTGTCCTTTTTTTCACACAAATAGAGCTTTCTTTTGGTGGTATTTAATCACCGCTGGGTTCTTTATTTTTTGCGCTATAAAAGAAAAAAGACCGAAAAATCTGTAAAAAAATAATTTTTTTTTCGTTTCTGTTATAAAATTTTGAAAATCAGTAATTTTTCTTCATATATTTTGGCCAAAATTTATACCGCTACATATCTTTGGTAAAAATAACCCAAATTAGTGTATATTATTTGGTCTTTGTGAAAGTTATAGCGTCCAAAAGCTATGGTACCAATATCTGAAAATTGATCACACCTGAAGTACTGACGGCCTATCTCATTTCTTGAGACCCTAACATGCCAGAAAAGTACAAATACCCCCCAAATGACCCCTTTTGGGAAAGAAGACATTCCAAGGTATTTAGAAAGATGCATGATGAGTTTTTTGAAGTTGTCATTTTTTCCCACAATTCTTTGCAAAATCAAGTTGTTTTTTTTTTCTTTTTTTTTTTTTTCACAAAATTGTCATATTAGCAGGTTATTTCTCACACACAGCATATGCATACCACAAATTACACCCCAAAACACATTCTGCTATTAGTCCCGAGTATGGCGATACCACATGTGTGAGACTTTTACACAGCGTGGCCACATACAGAGGCCCAACATGCAGGGGAGCACCTTCAGGCGTTCTGGAGCACCCAGGCCAATTCTGACATTTCTCTCCTACATGTAAAAATCATTATTTATTTGCTAGAAAATTACATAGAACCCCAAAACATTATATATGTTTTTTTAGCAAAGACCCTAGAGAATACAATAACGGTCATTTCAGCTTTTTATCTCGCACAATATTTGCGTAGCAATTTTTCTGACGCTTTTTTTGGAAAAAAAACAGTTTTTTGCTTTAAAAAAAAAACAAAACAGTAAGGTTAGCCCAATGTTTTTGCATAATATGAAAGATGAAGTTACGCCGAGTTAATAGATACCTAACATGTCACCTTTCAAAATTGCACACGCTTGTGGAATGGCGCCAAACTTCTCCACTTAAAAATCCCCATAGGCGACGCTTTAACATTTTTTACTGGTTACAAATTTTGAGTTACAGAGGAGGTCTAGGGCCAAAACTATTGCTCTCGCTCTACCGATCGCAGCGATACCTCACATGTGTGGTTTGAACACCGTTTTCATATGTGGGCGGGACTTACGTATGCGTTCGCTTCTGCATGCGAGCACACGGACAGGGGCGCTTTAAATAAATGTTATTTTTTTTTATTGTTCATTTTACTTTATTTATTTTAGTTTGACACTTTTTTCCAAAAAAAAAAAATTTTTGATCACTTTTATTCCTATTACAAGGGATGTAAACATCCCTTGTAATAGGAATATGGCATGACAGGTCCTCTTTACAGTGAGATATGGGGTCAATAAGACCCCACATCTCACCTCTAGGCTGTTCCTGAAATAAAAAAAAAAAAAAAAAAAAAAAAGATCCTGGCTTCGATCGTAGCGGTGAGTCGGTAGAAGCACCGGAGGGCGGCGGGAGGGGGGGGGCGTCCCCTCTCGCCTCCCGTAAGAACGATCAAGCAGTGTAACAGCCGCTATGATCATTCTTATGGTGTAGGGAATCGCCGGATGAAAAAGATGAAATCTGAATGATGCCTGTAGCTGTACCCATCATTCAGATATCCCCACACAAAATCAAGGACGTTGTATGATGGAAGGCGGGAAGTGGTTAAAATGCTTTTTTTTTAACACAAAGTTGTCCATTTATACAATATTTCTAACACATAGCATGTATATACCAAAAATGACCCCCCAAAATAGATTCTCCTCCTCCTCCTGAGTACGGCGATACCACATGTGTGAGACTTCCACAGCCTGGCCACATACAGAGGCTGGGTATGGCTGAGCATGGCTGGGTATGGCTGAGCATGGCTGGGTATGGCTGAGCATGGCTGGGTATTGCAGAGTATCGCCGAGTATGACTGGGTATGGCAGAGTATGGCTGGGTATCACCAAGTATTGCAGAGTATGGCAGAGTATGGCTGGGTATGGCAGAGTATGGCAGAGTATGGCTGGGTATCACCGAGTATTGCAGAGTATGGCTGGGTATCACCGAGTATTGCAGAGTATGGCTGGGTATTGCGGGGTATTGCAGAGTATGGCTGGGTATGGCAGAGTATTGTGGGTTATGGCAGAGTATTGCGGGTTATGGCAGAGTATTGCAGATTTTTGCGGGGTATTGCAGAGCATGGCTGGGTATGGCAGAGTATGGCAGAGTATGGCTGGGTATCACTGAGTATTGCAGAGTATGGCTGGGTATTGCGGGATATTTCAGGGTATTTCAGGGTATGGCAGAGTATTGCGGGGTATTGCAGGGTATGGCAGAGTATTGCGGGGTATTGCAGGGTATGGCAGAGTATTGCGGGGTATTCCAGGGTATGTCAGAGTATTGCGGGGTATTGCAGGGTATGGCAGAGTATTGCGGGGTATTGCAGGGTATGGCAGAGTATTGCGGGGTATTCCAGGGTATGGCAGAGTATTGCAGGGTATGGCAGAGTATTGCGGGGTATGGCAAAGTATTGCGGGGTATGGCAGAGTATTGCGGGGTATTTCAGGGTATTGCAGGGTATGGCAGAGTATTGCGGGGTATTTTGGGGTATGGCAGAGTATTGCGGGGTATTTTGGGGTATGGCAGAGTATTGCGGGGTATTTTGGGGTATGGCAGAGTATTGCGGGGTATTGCAGGGTATGGCAGAGTATTGCGGGGTATTGCAGGGTATGGCAGAGTATTGCGGGGTATTTTGGGGTATGGCAGAGTATTGCGGGGTATTTTGGGGTATGGCAGAGTATTGCGGGGTATTCCAGGGTATTGCGGGGTATTCCAGGGTATGGCAGAGTATTGCGGGGTATTGCAGGGTATGGCAGAGTATTGCGGGGTATTGCAGGGTATGGCAGAGTATTGCAGGGGTATTGCAGAGTATTGTGGGGAATTCCAGGGTATGGCAGAGTATTGTGGGGCATTGCAGAGGGAATTGCAGAGTATTGCACAGCATTGCAGGGCATGCAGAGTAGTGAGGGATGGCTGAGCATGGATGGATGGATGGCTGGATGTCTCTGTGCAGCGCTGTGGGCACTACAGATGCAGCCCACAACGCTGCAGCCATCCATCCATCCGCCTCTCCGGTCACTGTGTACCGATCGGTACACAGGAGGGGAGGAGAGGGGGAGGAGAGGTTTGACGCCGGTTTGTTTACATGTGATTGCTCCGTCATTTGACGGAGCGATCACATGGTAAACGGCCGCGATCAGCGGCCATTTACCGGGAACTGTGATGCGCCGGGTCCTATGGATCCGGCGGTCACGGATGCTCTCGAGTGCGCGCCCTAGGGGGCGCTCGAGAGCAGAATTCTGGGAGGACGTCCCTGGACGCCCTCCCAGAGTTAAACAACCGCCCTGTAGCCGTCATTTGGCTATGGGCCGGTTGTTAAGTGGTTAAGGAAGATTTCTCTAGGTTGAGAATCCAACCTAGGTATTCCAGGTAGTTGATTGTGGTGACCATACTTTGGTCTAAGCGGGCTACCGACTGGTCTTTCAAGAGCAGATCGTCTAGGTAAGGGGAAAATAGGCACATGGAGGCATGCATCCTTGATGTCAATTGACGCCAGAAGTTCTCCTCCTTGTAGAATGGAGACTACTGATTGGATTGACGGATATTCAGGAACCGGTTTAGATCTTTGAGATCTAGAATGGGTCTGACATCTCCATTTGGTTTTGGCACCATGAAAAGGTTTGAATAAAACCCAATCCCTGCTCTTGCATGGGGTCTGAGATCACTTTTTGAGACAAAAGATGGTCCAATGCTTGAAAGAGGGACTTCTTTTTCTCTGGATCCTTGGTAACGTTTGATCTGAGAAAACGAGGAGACGGGAACTCTAGCTTGTACCCTAGAGCTATTGAAGAAGTCACTCGTTTGTCCCAACACGCTTCCTGCCAGACCCTTGAGAACTGCAGAAATCTTCCTCCCATTTGAGTGAGAGGGGGTGCCCCCTCATAAGGAGGCTTTAGTATTTTGTTTTGTAGATTTCCTCCCCCAGGACTTCTTTTGTCCCAGGGGTTGACCCTGAGGTTTACCTCTTGAACCTGACGGCGGAGGCCTATGTGACTGCCTGGAGGCTGATGCCCCTGGCACTGGAGAAGGAGCTTGTTTAAATGAAATACATTTACTCCTTTTCCTAACTGGCAAAAGGGTACTTTTTCCACTAGAAATTTTTTGGATGTATTTATCCAAATCATCCCCAAACAGCCGTTCACTGCGGAAAGGAAAACTAGCCAGGAGCTTTTTGCAAGGCGCTTTGGCTGACCAATTTTTCAACCATAGTATTCTATGCATATGTACCAGCCCAAGTGTAAGGCGCGAGGCCTGAAGAATAGAATCTCTCATAGTGTCTATTGCAAAACATAAGGCACCTGGTAGCTCGGCTATATCCTAGGCCTGTTGATCAGGGATAACCTTGAGCACCTGTTTAAACTGGTCTTTCAAGGATCGACATACACCAATTGCTGCCTCCGCAGGTTGAGTCACTGAACCTGCCAGAGAAAATGCGTTTTTTAAAAGGAATTCCAATTTTTTATCCATTGGATCCCTAAGCATTTGAGCATTGTCTACCGGACAAGTCAAACTTTTATGCACAGAGGATATAGCAGCATCAATTGCTGGTATCTCCCACTTTTTAGTGAATTTTTCCTACATAGGATAAAGTGTTGAAAACTTTTTGGGAGGAAAAAATGCTTATCTGGGTGATCCCACTCAGAATACATAAGCTGTTTCAGCAATTAATGGGCAAGAAAAGCATGCACAGCTTGAGGAGGCTTTAGCGAACCCAAACAAGAAGTGGGCTTATCAACTAACTCAGTTAAGGGTAGCATAAATGCGGAGTGGACCAACTCAGTAAGAGATTGCACCATCAATCTTTCAAATTGTCCAGCTGAATTAGATCTTTCCGCATTTGACCCCTCAGAGGAGGAGTCATCAGCCTCTTCACGGTTTCCTGAGGGAAATTCGTCTTCTCCCGCCCCCAGTTCCTCTGTTTGAGGGTCCCGGGTAGTGGAAGGGGACCTGTCGCGTTTTGTCCCACTCTGGGAAGATGCGATTAAAGCCGCTAACCTTTCCTCTAATCATAGCTGAAGAAAAAATCCTCTTCAGTAATATAGACAGGGGCTGCAGTGTTGGAAACAGTTGCAACATTTGACGGCCCTGTTGGCTCACTCTGACCAACCACCACAGATCACTCAGGGGAGGATGCCATTGTAGAGATGAGACTAAGCTTCTTAGAGCTTGAGGGAGACGCTTTTGAGCCCTTTTTTGGGGTGTTTCTACCTCCCCTTCTGACCATAGCCCGATGCACAAATGCAGAGGTACTACCAGAAGAAATTGCACCCACTGCTTGAGCAAATAGTTCAGCAACTGCAGCTGCTATTAATGCTCAGCCTGATGCTTCAGTAAATGTGCCAAGGGAATGCCTATGTCACCATTTACATGCCCCCTTCTGCTCCTGTGTCCCTCTGTCAGCTGCAGTCAGCAAAATGGAGCTTTTTAAATGCAATCCCGTGCTGGACGTTGCCACACGCTAATGCCGCGCCAAGCCACGCCTCCTCCGTCTTCCCACCGCACCCCTTCCTCTTTTCAAAAGAGAGTTTTGACTCCAATCCGACGGGATCGGCGTGTGTGTGGGGGGGGGCAGCGAGGAGGAGAGCTGGTGACAAACCGCCGTGCAGAGGTGGTGGAGAACGGAGCGGTTCTGAGTTCCCCCTACCTATACAGGGCGAGGGGAAGAGCTTCTGCCCAGGTGGGGGGCGTTTTTAGAAAAAAATCCCCCCTGCAACATCTTACCGGAGGCCTGGGACTGCTAGCCGGAGGTAAGTCTGCAGCTTCTGCTGACACAGAGCGATCTAAGGAAAACATGAACACGGTACGTCCTCTTTACAGCCCCTAGAGTGGAGTTTAGGCATGACAACATTTACTTTTAAAGGAGACAAACCATAAGAAACTTTAAAATTCCTTAGGAATCTCCACTTACCTTATCCCGCCACAGGGATTCTGTGGTAAAACAACAGACCCAATCTTCACCCCTCACGGTGGGCTCCGTTAAAAAACCTTCAGGGACCAGGGCCCCTTTTTTTAGAGGATCCACACCCCTGGATCCGTAAAGCACCCCGCCAAGAAACTTTATGGCTGAAAAAACCAAAGCACTGGATCCCGGGGTCCAGCTCTCTAAAAAGAGCAGCATTACGGGCTAAACCTTGTTTCTTCCGCCGCGAGGCCCGGGTACCATTCAATTCAGCCTGAAAAGATACTTTGAATGGATCCGGTTGCATAGCTTGCCCCAGCAAAGGATTACTCCAGTGGAGCTCAGCATAGCACATCTTTACTCGTGACCAACACCTAAGACACTGGCGGAAAAAAAACTGAGGTACTCCCTGTAGTGGGAGGGGTTATATAGCGAGTGGACGTCCTGTCTTAGGATGTGCCAGTGTCCATCACCCCATAAAGGTGGCCTATAACTCACGTAGTAACTTCTATGGCTCTGTGTCTCGTGATGTACGATAAAAAAATATTTGTTGCTACCGGTCCCCGATCAGCTCTATGGTCAGCCAGCAGAAACGTTGACTGCAAGAGAGCCCGGGAAGGGTGTGAGGAAGGGGGGAACTTGTAAAAGAAATTCAGTGTTTAGGATTGCATTTACAAAAAAGTGCTTTGCTGTCTCTAAAAAAAATAATACTGGAATGATGCCTGCAGGTATCATCTCAGTATAGCACCTGAAACGGAAAGTCCCCCCGATGTACCTGTACGTCGTAGTGTGGGAAGTGGTTCAAATATTTTACTGCTTGTTCAGAATATGTAAATAGTTTAGTGCACATAGTCTGGGTGCAGGTCATCAAATACAGCTGTCTTCATGGTAGTGATAACTGGAGAGGTTTCACTGAGGCTTCTATTGTAAAGAGCAGAGAAAAGAAGTGGTGATAAAATATAATTTCATATGATAAAAATTATTTATGAGAAATAAAGCTTTTAGTAGTTGTCTATCAGCTGAGCCTAATACTTGTTATACAAATGTTTTATTAAAAATGTCATCAAATTAAAAGCACTGACATTAATATACAAAAGTCAAATGTATACATGCATAGTAAACTATACAAAGTAGTAGCGTTTTAACATAAGGGTCATAAAATAGAACAAAGAGCTTGTGCATTGAGCTTAATCATGTAGTTGGTTAGAATGGTATGGGGTCCTCTTGCACAGTGATTTGGTTAAAACACCAAACACTTCTATTGACAAAATGATAGAAATTCAACAAAGTCAGTACTAAATATATATCTTTTTTAAGGTTAGTGCATGCCCTATAGAAAATTCTACATTGCCTTCAGTGTGTTCACATAATTGTCAGCAATAGTCATGGTGCGCACATGTAACATGTACAGTTATTTCTGTTAGCTGTCTCTTCCCATACTAGAAGGCAGGATAACGTGACATAGTACATCCTATGAAGCAATGCCTTAAGAAATTAGCCGCCCTATGACAGCCTATTACAGTTTCCTGATGTTAAGTGAAAAAAAGGCACCACTGCATCCCTTTAGATGTGCACACCTCATCCTCCCCCTGGAGGCTCACCGTTGTAGATTGTATTCATTGATATCACATGAAAACATAAACTGAGTTACAATGATGTCTTCCTCCTAAAGGCAGCAGTATAACCCAACTATCTTATTTACATCTGGATGTGTGCCCCTTAAAGTCCAGTCAAATACTAATTATACAACTGTACTTAAACCTGCTCCTACCCCCATTCTAAGCCCTATTCTAATTACCCTGTAAAGGAAAGATGTCTATACTTACCTATTCTGGCCCGGCTGCCTTCAGTGAAGAGGAGAGATCGCTGACAATGACTGCAGAGCCTGGAAAGTGACATTCCCCATAGGCAGTGGCGGCTGGTGTTTTTTTTTTTTGGGACAGGGGCAGCAAACAACCCCCCCCCTGCTGTTTGCCGGTCAATCTGGCACTTACCCCATTGGCGGCAGCGCAGCGGGTGGCAGGCGACGTGGTGCAGCAGCTTTGTGTCCTCTCCTTCATGACGGCTTTCAGCTCCTCCCCTCCTCCTCCTAGGCATCCAATAGGATTACCTGTCCTTTCAGCCAATCAGGTGACCGGTGTCAAAACTGGCTTCCTGATTGGCCGGGAGGAGGATCAGCGTTACAACAGTGAATATTCATTCGCTCTTGCAAGACACCTGGGTGGTTTCGGAGCGCACTTTCTGCGACCCGAGCCCACCCTATATTGAAGTCTTATAGAGCCTCTAGCTATAATTGGTGCTTCAAAAAAAAAAAACAGCCCCTCCGCATTGGAATCCATGCACCAGGTGTCCTGAAAGGAGCCGGACGCATGGATGGGGGGGGGGGGTTGGCGCCCGTGTGCCCTTAATGTATGGGCCGCCCCTGCCCATAGGCATACTCTGAGGCAACCATTGTCAGCTGTCCCTCCTCTACACTGCAGCCGGCACAGGGAGCCGATCATGTGACTGGACCGGAGCACCTTCAGAATAGGTACGTTTAGGCATCTATACAGGGTAGTTAGAATAGGGCTTAGAATGGAGCAGGTTTAAGTATAGTTAGTATTTGTCTGAACTTCCACTTTAATGAACGATAAAGAAATAGAATGAACCTCTTTAGTTCTTGCCTATTCTAATACTTTTTGCTGTCACAGAACATCACGTTTCTGTTATAGGGGATCTGTTAGGACAGCTGCTATTACCCAATTCCTAATTCTAGAACAGACACATCACTATATTTAATGCTGCAAGTGTGTGATTTGCTCTGGAACTAGCTTTGCTTCAGAAAGTCAGACAATGTGAGTCTCCAGTGCTGTATAGGTACTTTGGTTGTGCTCAACCCAATAGAACACCTTTGGGATGGATTAAAGTGTAGATTGCGAGCCAGACCTTCTCATCCACATCAGTGCCTGACCTCACGAATGCTCTTCTGGAATAATGGTCAAACATTCCCATAGACACACTCCTAAACCTTGTGGACAGCCTTCCCAGAAGAATTGAAGCTGCAAAGGGTGGGCCAATTCAATATTGACTAAGACTGGGATGCCATTAAAGTTCATGTAAAGGCAGGTGTCCCAATACTTTTGGTAATATAGTGTATAAGCAGTTGCGGTTTGCAGTCCAGGGGCCGGTGCATTTCTGGTCACTGGTTCAGGTGAGATTCAGGTCTGAATTTTTGCCTGAATTTACACCTGAACTGCCCCAGACATGTGTGAACCGCCTCCATTGAGAGCCAGTCACGTTCACGTCATGCAAATTGGATGCAGTTAAAAACATATCCAATCTGCACATATGTCAACTGGGCCCTAGTGGTAGATGCTTCGGGGTGGTGTTAATGGAGGAAAAATGTTGATGACGTCATTAATAATGTTTTTACATTTGTAGCTTTCATTAAAGTAATACCTGTAGGCAGGGGAGTTGCTAGGTCTGCAAAAGATCTGGGGCTAGAGCCCATAGCAGCGGTCACCAACCTTTTTGCATGCCCGCGGGGGGGACCAGTGGTAAGCAATTTTTCATGGGCGATGGCTGGTGTTGGCGCTTCAATCATCATGGCATAATGGTTGATATGGTATCAGGGTGATTGAAGTGCATTATTTCTATTGTTACATTCTAATATATAATGAAGTGGTTCAACTCCCCATACTGCAGAATCAGTGGGAGCCCTGAGCATGTCACTTGCCACATCTCCTGCCACCAGATGCAGCGTCTTACTTGCCATCGTCACCTGCCACTAGATGTGGATTGTCACTTGCCATGTCCCCTGCCGCCAGAGGTGGATTTTCACTTGCCACATCTCTTGCCACCATTTGCAGATCGTCATTTACTTTAGTGAGAGCAGGAGAGTGGTGATGCGGGGTTGGCAGTGAGAGATGATGTCTTCTCGCTGCTCCCCGCCGCACCTCCGGCATTGAAGCAAGGGGGTCTGGCTGCAAAGTGGAGCTCCACGATGACTGTGCTGGGAGGGCGGAAGAGCGCCGATTTGTGGCGGACAGTGAGAGATTATGTCATCTCTCTGCTGCTCACTGCACCTCGCTCAAAAATTGAAGAGGCCCGGCTGTGAAGAGCTCACTTCTTTCCTCTCCTCCGCCTCTCTCATGCAGCCAGCTCGCCTGCTGCAGCAGTCGCAACCCGCTGGTTAGGCAGGGACCCTGCGGAAAGAGACTCGGGGCTATTGCCCCCAGATTTGGGGCTATAGCCCCAATAGCCACCCCCTAGCAACGCCCCTGCCTGTAGGGTTGCCACTTTTTCTTCAAGCCAAACCCGAACACTTTAGCGACGCACAGCAAAACATTTTTTTTAGCATACACTATAGGACTGTAACAGACCTGGGACACCTTTGGGCGCTCCAAAGAGAATAGTAACGTGGCGCACATAGTGCCCCCTCACCCTCCAGTCAGGCCCTGTTCTGAACCACATTCCTGTCTGAATATTGTGTCCGGGTGTCAGGCGGTTTGAAACCCGGACACATGATTCAAAACTCAAACTGTCCAGGTGAATCCCGGACAGGTGGCAACCCTAAATACCTGTTGATCCTGCCATGACAGTCCTTGCTCAGGCACATCCCTTTGTAATGTGACAAAACTCCATCCTTGTCTCCCAATCGGTCTCCTGTGTTGTCACCCTGTCACTTCCAGTGGACAATAAGTGGCTCACCAATAGGAAACAGGTTTCCTTTAACACAGTGTAACAAGCAATGTATAGGAAGAATAAGACCCAGGAATCAGCACCTGCGCATCAGCACCCAGACAATGCCTGGAAAGAGCAAAGTTCATCCTCAGTTAAAGGGATGCTGGGGATGCCCCGTTTCCTCTAATCTGGGGTATCACTGTTCTAGCTATGCAGAAGGGAGGAGATTGGGAAGCCTGCTGGGAGCTTCCCATCCATGTAAGGTAAGGTAAAGTAGCCAAGCTCAGCTTCTCCTAATATGGACATGCTCTCTCCCCTCCATTGGATTGGCCAAGCCCCGGTGATGTCACTGGGTTTGCAAGAAGCAGACTGTAGCAGCACTGTGCTGATAGATAGGGATCAATGTAACAGAATGGAATAATCCATTGAGAGACGCCTAATGTTGTATTATGTAAAGTAACCGTGCACGCGTCCTGCTAAAGCAAGGAAAGCGGGATAAAAAGAAGTTTACACAATCTTGTGAATGAAATCCCTGTAACTCCCACTGAGAAATATTTTGTAATACAGAGATTAGAGCCATGGCATAGTGGGATAAAAGCCTAGAGGATGATTACTTCTTTATTAATGCTACTAGTATTACGGGCAGAACTATACACGCTGCCTGGAGAACTACAAATCCTACAGATTCCCAGAGGGGACTGTTAGGGATCGTTCACATCATGTCCATTCAGCTGCCCTGATCGGCAAAGATCATCGCAAAGGCACATAGAAAACAATTGTTTGCTTGTTCACTGATGTTTAGTGAAAACTTTCAATACGGGAATGAAAGAAAAGAGGTGCATCTGGAAACAGCAGTACATACAAAAAGTCATAGCATGGACAATTGTAAATGCAAGGTCTGAAAAAGCTACAAACAGAATATATTTATTTTTGAACCATATATCAACTTAAGCCAGCCATAGATGGATTGAATCTCGGCCGGTTCAGCAATTTTGGTCAATCAACCAGCTTGGGTACAACCAGGATGTCGGATTTTTAGCATGCAATCACTGCCAGTGGCTATAGCCGCTAGCAGTAATCACTCTGTTCTCCTGGTGGGGATGGCTCCCTGTGCCCCTCACCTGGAAAACACATTAGCCCCACGGGAGGGATGCCCCCTATCAACACTGACTTGGTTGATGGGGGAATTAAGCAATATCTTTCCTGCAACACATGGTTATGTAGCGCCCTCCTAGATAGGTGCTACTGAGTGTATATAGTTTTTTGGGTTTCTCTGCTTAACAGGGAGACAGCCAGGAAAATGTAATATATGTGATGTCTGCTTAACAGAGAGCTGTGATTGTTTGATAGAGTCTGCTCAGTGTGCTCTGGTGGTGCTCATGCTATCTTGGAGGTTTCACACTGGCCCAATAGTAATGAGATTGGGCAGTGGATGAAAACCTAGCAGGTGAGAGCGTGGATGTATATACAGCAAGTTAGAAGGGGATGTGCCCCAAGGAATGCTGGGTACCTGTATTTAAATCTGAAGAGCATATGGGCTCATGGCCCAGTCTTCCTCTGAGAGAGGTCCAGGTGGGGAGGAGGCTGCTGCTGCCTCTCGCCAGGACAGGTGGCCATGCGGCCTCAGGTGGTCAACCTGAGGGCCTGAAACCTTGAAGCTACAACCCATCGTTCCTTTGCAAGCTGACTGAGCAAAGATGCCCACAGATCTGGTCTGGTATCACTGGTATAAAGTGTCGCTTGGAAGTTGGAAGGAGGCTACCAGCTGTCCCTGGACATTTTGTGAGTACAGACTCCCTAAAGGGATCCCTGAGACTGTATGTGTTGCTAAAATCCCCCCTTGGTCCTAGAAGTCAGCATACTGGGTGTGTGAGCTAAAGGGGACACTGGCTAGTGTCTAGAAGAGACAAAGTCCACTGAGTTCCTTCTGCTACAAAGGGACTTGTTCATTCCATACAGGCGCTGTATGATCCTACAGATCATCTGCTACACAGTTCTATTGAGAGAGTTGTCCTCGCTTGTGAATAGTTAATTTGGAGTATCCTACTAATCCCCTTCTCCTTTTAAAGTTCTCCAATTAAAACATAAAAACGCATCCCCTAGACTGGTCATCGGAGACAACAAGTGGAAGAGTGTGTGTGCACCTGGCTGTGTGAAAATACAGTGTAACCGTGAGACCCAGGCACAAATATCCAAGAAGCTCCTGCGGGAGTAGTTCTACAGTTACAGGAAAGAAAATCGCATTATCTATGGCCAGCTTTACAGTTTTATGTGTATTCTGATGGGGTAGAGACTGGAATGGACTCAATCCTCTACTATACAGTAAATATTATACAAATGGTATGCTAGGTATATAGTCATTCATGCATGCATGGCAGTGCATAGAGTTGAATGAAGTGTCACTTTGTGATACTTCAATAAAGTTGAAAAAAAAAGGTAAACAGTGTAATGTGTTGCAACAATGGATCATAGCATCCCTAAACAATGCACACCAGTACTAGTGTGTGGACTGGTGTGAATGAGCCCTTGCAGACCTGTGTGCTTCCTTGGCTTTGAGATTTTCTTGCTCACACATCCCAGCATGTGTTGCCACAAAAATTCTGTGCATTGTGAAACCCCTTCACTACGCCCTATAGTTCGTCTATTTCTCAATCAGTGCTTTCCTTGATGCATTTACATAAAAACCTGTTTGCAGTTATTTTAAGATCTATACAATATTAAAAATTGATCTCTGAGGACAAGGTCTTCCAAATACCTCAGAATGAGTAGCCTCTGGACCCTCACAAGACCCAGAATGGGAGCCAGAATTTTCATGAAAGTGCAAGGGGCAGTGGCTGGACTGAACAGCAAAGTCGCAAACTGAAAATGTTGGTTCTCTTGTAGCAAAGAGGAGAAACCTCTGATGAGGAGGAACATGCAGATAGGTGTCTTGATGTCAATAAATGAAAGTTCTAGGTAGCGCACTAACACCAGGGGGGCAAAGGTGGGTGCTGATGAAGTATACTGGGTGCCACGTCTTAAAAATTCTCAAGAAACAACTGCTAACCAACATGGACTTTTAAGGCACTGATATTCTATCAGTGCCTTAAAAGTCCATGTAGGCTGGACGCGGAGAAGGCCTTCGATCTTGGCTGGCCTTTCCTGTTTGCCACATTGAGACACATGGGATTTCGGGGCCTCTTTCTGCAGGCTATCCAACACCTGCATACTAGTCCCACATCCCAAGTCAAAACTCCTTTCGCCCCATCTCCCTCTTTCCCGATAGCGAATGGGACCCACCAGGGGTGTCCGCTCTCACCTCTACTGTTTGCACTATGCGTTGAACCCCTGGCAGCGTCTATATCTGTAGAAACCCAGACATTCGAGATGTCACTATCCGAGGGAAGGAGTTTAAACTGTCTTTGTTTGCGGATGATGTTATAGTCACCCTTACCCAACCTAGGATCTCACTGCCCAACTTGCATGCAGAACTAGACTTCTGTAGGTCTCTCTCAGGTTACAAAATAAATGCAACCAAATCAGGAGGCCCTCCCGATTAACATCCCAGCTGCAGAAGTCCAGTACCTCCAGCAGTGATTCCCATATCACTGGAAGACCTCAGCCCTGAAATACTCCAGATCACCCCGTCCTTTGCCTTACTACAGTCAGATCCATAAATATTGGGACATCAACATACGTAATTCTAATCATTTTGGCTCTATACACCACCACCATGGATTTGAAATGAAACAAACAAGATGCTTTAACTGCAGACTTTCAGCTTTATTTTGAGGGTATTTACAACCAAATCAGGTGAACGGTGTAGGAATTACAACAGTTTGTATATGTGCCTCCCACTTTTTAAGGGACCAAAAGTAATGGGACAGATTAACAATCATCCATCAAACTTTCACTTTTTAATACTTGGTTGCAAATCCTTTGCAGTCAATTACAGCCTGAAGTCTGGAACGCATAGACAACACCAGATGCTGGGTTTCATCCCTGGTGATGCTCTGCCTATGCTCTTCAGTTCCTGCTTGTTCTTGGGGCATTTTCCCTTCATACATC
The DNA here is from genome assembly GCA_037952925.1 of Lithobates clamitans. Taxonomy (NCBI): domain Eukaryota; kingdom Metazoa; phylum Chordata; class Amphibia; order Anura; family Ranidae; genus Lithobates; species Lithobates clamitans. Next base: position 246,473 of record JBBGZY010001676.1, read on the forward strand.
GTTAAATGTCTATCACTATAAGGGATGAGATGGACTGATGAATGATTGGAGGAGAATCCCTTGCTTTTTGAGTTTTATATACCTGACCAGTGACTATTTGACTATTGCACTAGATGATATATTATATAGTTGGATATGTTTCATCCATAAGAAGCGCTGTTAATGCATGTGATATTTCAGTTTTTCTTTTTTAATAAATCTGCAAAAATGTCAACAATTCTGTGTTTTTCTGTCAATATGGGGTGCTGTGTGTACATTAATGAGGGAAAAAAATGAACTTATATGATTTTAGCAAATGGCTGCAATATAACAAAGAGTGAAAAATTTAAGGGGGTCTGAATACTCTCCATCCCCACTGTACATCGACAGGTGTTTTATGGCTATTTGCAAATACGTCATTATGCCCAATCTTTTGCCCCAAATCTCCAATTTTCAACACCATCCCCTTTTGAGAGCATTATAATGGAGGGATCTGCACGCCGAGGCCTGATCTCTGATATTTACCGGCTGCTCAATGCTTACTCCATCTCAAACCAGGGCAAGCATGCCTACATGCTTCAATGGGAAAAAGTACTAGGAGAGATTATTCCAGAGGCGACTTGGCAGACGATCTGGTCTCAGGCAGCAAAAAGTTGCTTCTGTACGCTCTACTAGGAGAACGCATATAATATTCTTTACTTTTGGTACCCGACACCAGATATGCTCCACGCTATCTACTCCTCCAGCTCAGATAGGTGATGGCGCTGTCAGGGTGACAAAGGCACCCTCTACCATATTTACAGGAAATGCCCCAAGATTGTGCCTTTCTGGACGGAGACACAGTCCCTGCTATCCCGCCTTCTGGGGGTACAGGTCCCCATGTCTCCAAAACTATTCCTCCTAGGTGTCTCACCCCTGCAAATTCCCAAACAGTCCAAAAAATTGCTTAGACACATTCTAACAGCCGCACGATGCCTGGTGGCCCTTCACTGGAAACGGCACTCCCCACCCTCCCAGGAAGACCTGTATGCTAGAATTAAAGATGTAGAACTTATGGAAAAATGACAGCCAGACTACAGGATAGGCTGGAAATGCATGATAAGGTCTGGGAAGAGTGGCACCGAAGGGAAGATCCACCTTGAGTCGATGGTTGAGCCCCCACCCCTGTCTTCCAAATCCCCTTTCTTGTTCTATTTCCTTAACCCTCCCTTCCCCCTTTTCTAACTTCTTTCCCCTTCTTCTTCTTCTTTCTGTTACTCTCCGGCCCTGTAATGGCCTATGGCAGATGCTATCTAATGTTTGACAGTACACGTAACGTATCAGCTGCGTATTTCTACAACATAATATACTGTTCACTGTTTATGTATATGCACTGGCTTTATTATTCTTTTAGTGCTACCTGTACACTACTGTGCTTGATTTATGTTCATCTACTTGTTGATATGACCAATAAAAATTGCTATTTGAAAATAAAAAGTCCATGTTGGTTAGCATTCGTTTCTTGAGGTGTCTTGATGTCGACCAACACCAGGAAGTCTTCCTGCTGCAGAGAGGCTGCCACTGTCCACATGGACTCCATCCAAAAAATCATTACATGAAGAAACAAGTTTGATTCAGAGTGAACCATTCTGATAAGGAACTTATGAAGTATTTCTGAGCCTGGGAGACACTCTGATGCTGGAACTTCACAGGCTATGAATCCTCAGATGAGCAGTCCATCTGACCTTCCTCAAACTCCACATCCACTCATTCCCCTCTGGTGTTGGAGAGGAAAACAGGAGAAGGGGACCATGCAGGTTTCTACCGCCATGACCAAAGAGAGGAGAACACTCCAGCAAGTTTATTTTCTAATCCCACTAATGTGGATGCCAAATCCTCCATCGTAAAATATGATATCCCTTTAATAACCACCAAATAAAGGGGCTCTGACCCACCCACCATGCCTGGCCCTTCAGTGGAAACTGCACCAACGGGACTATGCCCAGCATCCTCCTGCCCTGACAGCTGCGGCCGTACACTCCTCTCAGCCTTGCTCCCACCTCCTTGCTTTCTATTGGACACAACAAGCTTGCTGAACAAATTGAGACCTATGCCACAACAGCCAGTTCCAAATCAGCTGGAAGGACACTTGAATGAAAACAGACCAAGTGTATGGTCTCCTAAGAAAACTGCACCCACTCCCGGGACACTACCAGCAAGATGCAGCCAGCTTAACAGACTGACCTAGCAGCTCACGAGCCAGGAACCAGTGCCTTCTAGTGGGGAAACAAGGAAAGGACAGGCAGCACTTACAGAAGCAAGTTTCCTAAGATCAAGGCCATCTGGGACATACCACTCACGTCGCAAGATCCGATTTCAGAAACCAGGATCCAATTTTCACCCATTGCAGGTAATGTCTAGCTAGACCCTCAGAAGGCCAGTAGAATCTGGAGAAAACAATACAAATGTAGCATGCCTTAAATGATGAGAGGGACAAAGAGGGAGGAGAGTGAAAAATAGTAAAGGGGCTTTGCGAAGTTAGAAGGATTCCAACTCCACCTCCTATTTGTCCATTGGGTTTGGGAGAGTGAGTCCAGAGAAGGCCACCATGGAAGAGGGAAGCAGAAGTAGAGTCTGATTCATGAAGCCAGGTTTAAGTAAGAGTAAGTAGATTAAAGGAATTACTGATAAAAAGGTTATGGACAGAAGTGAGCTTGCTAGAGACAGAGCGAGCATTCCAAAGGGCACATGAGAAGGGGAGGCCGGTTTTGGGAAGAGTAATAGTAAAATTGTGGTATGAAGGGTATGTTGACCACAGTTAAATGAAGGTGGCCCAGGGTTTGGGGATATATTTTCAGACGTTAGGAGAAGCAGAAGGATGGGGGAGGTAATATGGGAGTGTGATTTATATGAAGAGACATGCACCATTGTTCTGGGTGTTTTATTAGTATGTCAGTTAGGATTAGCAGGAGTTGATGAGTGCAATAATAAGGAGAGGACAGAAATTAAGGTGACATACATATATATATATATATATATATATATATATATATATATATATATATATATATATAAACTGTGGGGTGGAGAAGAGAGAGAACAACTGTGAGAAGGGAAGGTGGGGAGAGCATGTTATAGGATGGGGGGATTAAGAAGAAGACTGGGTAAGAGACGAAAGGGCGGAATGGGGAAACAAGGTCACCTGCAGTTTGGTGTTTTGTAATGTGGTCTGCTGGGAAATTTTGCTTTGTGCAGATCAGAATTGGCCACTTAACCAAAGAAACCTACTTCAGCAAAAGAAACCCAGCCTATTCCAACTCAGCCATGTTCTTCCCCAATAAAGGTGGTGTAGCTTTATACTCTGATGGGTGCAATTGTCAGTTGATCAATCAGGAACTTTCACACCTAGACTACACCTCAGACTACAAGAGGAGCAAGAGGGAAGGGTTGTAAAGGTTAAGATCAGCCCATAATTTAGGTAAGATAATAAAAAAACAAAATACTGTAAGCATCACAATAATGTGGACAGGGGTACAGATGGTGAATGCAACAGCATAGAATAGTTTGCCATAGACACATTGCTAGTAAGCAGTTTTAGATGGATGTGAGAAGCAGCAGCATAGATGAATAGTTTACCTGTGAAGGGACAAAGAAGAGATGTTCAGATAAGGTAGAACGGAAGTGCCCACTTCAGCAAAATAAACCAAGCCTATGCCACCCCACCCATGTGCTGCACATTTGTCCGATTCCATCTTAGCAGTGCCCAGTTGCCAATCATTTTAGCTGCAGGAATGGATCTAGAATACCAATCTCATGATCCCTACAGGAACCACTGAGAATCTGACAATGCTGTGCAGAGAGCTAACATCAATGACTATCAACTTCAGACACTGACAAAAAAATTTATGCTCTCTCTGGAAGGCGGGATTATATAGGGGATGACTTCTTGGCTTTATTTGCCAGTGTCCATTCACCTATAGGCTGCACATAACCCAGGTAGTTATGTGTATTAAGCCTGGTCTGCAGGGGCGTAGATAAGGGGGGGGGGGGTCAGGGGTGTTCTACCCCCCCAGAGCATCCTGGCAAAATGCCCAGACATTGTCCCTGCTGTTTAGCCTCAGCATCAGCACACTAGAAGCAGAGTTTTGGAGTGCAGCAGCCAGCCCCCCCTTCTATTATGCCCCATCCCCTCAGTTTAATAAGAGGTTCCCCTGAAAAGCATGAAATTACTGCGAGGTCTCAGATGCCGGCAATTGACAGTGCACGGTTGAGGGAACTCCTAGACTCCTCCTCGAGGTATCATATCACACAGCCGAAGGGAGACTGGGGATGCAGGAGTTTTCCTACTTCTTTTTCCCGTGCTGAATCTGAGGTCTGGTAAGTGGGGAGGCATCAATTTTCTGTTTTGGGAATGAGGAAGTGAAAGTTCCAGCCTGGGGGAGTTTCTTTTAGTCGGGGGTTAAGGAAAGGGGGGTGGGTTTGCTTTTGGAGAAGGGGGGAAGTTTCTTGTAGAGAAGGTTACAGGGGGTGGTTAATGGCAAGGATTTGATTTTGGGAGGGAGTTTGATTGGATGAAGGGAGATTTTCTTCATAATTAGGAACCTTTGCTGGGGGAGAGGATTGTTGACTGAGGGAGATATTTTTGCATTGGGGGGGTCGGTTTAGAGACATTTTAATTTTTGGGGGTATATTTGAGGGAGGGAGATATTTTACAGTGGGAATCTTTGCTTGGGGAGAGAGGGTTTTTTTAAAATTTTTATTATACTTACCTAGGTGGATGAAGCATCGATCCAATGTTGCATCTGTCCCCAGCTGCTTCTAAGACCAACAACAGAGCGAAGAAATACCGCTGATCACTCAGTTCTCAGCCTTCAGTGAGCAAAGAGTGGTGACTGTCAGTCCATGGCTCTGCCCCGCCCCCCCCAAGCTCACTGGAATGCCAGACTGTGGAGGGGGCAGGAGCGGCTGGCTCAGAGTCAATGCGGCTCACTGAGAGGCTGAGTGAGCTCACTGAGAGGCTGAGTGAGCTACTGCTCTAGGCATCTGGGTGAATCCTGACTTTAAAGTTAGGATCTTTCCACAGCCTGGACCTGCTGAGCGATGGCAGCTGACAGTGGGCTGTCGGCTAAAAATGGGTCACAAAAGTACAGAACAAATTGCACTCCTCCCCAGGAGAAGTACACCCTAGTGGTATGCGGTGCCTTCAGAGCACATGCACCGATGACATCACTGGCTGCTTTCCATTTGAATATCTCCTAAACACCACAAGTTTAGGAGATATTCACTGTACCTACAGGTAAGCGTTATTATAGGCTTACTTGTAGGTACAAGTATAAAAGCTGGGTTTACTACATTAAGACTGAATAAAAACCAACCATATTGACCAGGTGCAAAGGGCACCATCCTGTGGTAGGCAGTGCGCAATATTTTTTTTTTTATCTCTTAAAACATTTCATAAAATTTCTTAGGAGTTTTTTAAGGTTTAAATAAATCACTGAATTTACTGCCTACCACAATATGTTGCACCTGCTCAACTTTCAACGTAAGGTTAGCTCAAATCCAGTCTCGGGTCTTATTCATACATCCTACATGACCATGGTGCAGCAAGTATACTGCAAATACCTGCACCTGGGATCTCAGATGTTCCAATCTCTTTTCAGCCTATCACTCTGGTGAACAGGCTGAGCAGCTGACAGAAAAAAAAAAAAAAAATTTGGGATCCTGGCTGTAGGTATTCAAGGTATATTTGCCATTTCATGGGCATTTGGAATATGAGTGAGATCTAAAGCCTGGTTCACACGGTAAGTTTTTTTTTAGTTCAACCCAGCAGGCTGAACGAAAAAAAAAAAACTAGGGAGCTTAGGAGGAGCTTGCTGTACTAATGAGTACACTACCGCACCACAACTGCGTGCATTGCGTTCTATTCCGATGAATGGGGATAATTTTTGCTGCGCTGCATTGCAAAGCCTCATGGCCCCACTCTGCTGTCCCATGTTTTTACAGTACCTCCCCCAACACAAAAGTGTAAATGATGCCTGTAAGTTTGAAAGACCTGAACCCCCCAGGAAAAAAAAATATCTACGGCCCTGCTAGTCTGTGTCCCATGATGTACAAAAAAGAAAAGCAAAAAAACACAATCTAGTAAAACTTCTGAGCTGCTACAAAATAATTGTGATGTGCTACACCCTCAGCTGCCAGTATCTCCCCGCACTCTCATATAAGTGTACTATCATACAATTATATCACCACAGGTACAGCACTATCCCCTACTGTGTATAAAACATTAACAGTACACACTTTTTCCTACTTATACCACGTGTTCCATAAAAAAAGATGAACAATCTCTGCTCCTCTCCCGCTTTATTCATCTATGTAACAAAAGATCCTTTTGTTACATAGATGAATCCAGCGGGAGAAGAACAGAGATTGGAAATTGCAGGAGCAAGTGACTTGGTTTCATTTAAAGGAGAAATACACCCTGTGACCATTGATAAAAGACTTTTTGACCATTTAACTGCTTACCGACCAGCCGCCATCATGATATTGCGGCAAGGTGGCCCGTTCCCGCAAATCGCTGTACGTTGGCACAGGAACTCGCTTTTTTGGGGGTGCACGTGTTCCCATTGGCCAGCGGGGGAGCCAATCAGTGGGTGCGGTGAACTCGATGTCTGCCGGCCACCCACGATTGTTCCCCGCAGTGAGAGAACGGGAATCTGACTGTGTAAACAAGGCAGATCTCCGTTGTGACGGGAGATCAAACAGATCCTGTCTTTCTGCTATGCTTGAAGACGGATCTGTGTGTTTCCCTATTGACACAGTCCCCCATACAGTTAGAACACACATTGGGGGAACACATTTACCCCTTGATCGCCCCTGATATTAACCCCTTCCCTGCCAGTGTCATTAGTACGATAACAGTGCACATTTTTAGCACTGATTACTGTAATAATGTCACTGGTTCCGAACAAAAAGTCAGTTAGGTGTCCAATCTGTCCGCCCCAATGTTGCAGTCCCGATAAAAATCACTGATCACTGCCATGAATAGTAAAAAAAATGTATATAAATAATAAAAATGCCATAAATCTATTCCCTATTTTGTAGACGGAATAATTTTTGCACAAACCAATCAATATACACTTATTGCATTTTTTTTTTTTTAAATCAAAAATATGTAGCAGAATACATATCGGCCTAAACTGATGAATAAATTAGTTTTTTTTACAGTTTTTTGGAAATATTTTATTTTATAGCATAAAGTAAAAAAAAAGCTTTTATTTTTTAAATTGTCACTCTTTTTTTGTTTATAGTGCAAAAAATGAAAAACACAGAGGTGATAAAATACCACCAAGAGAAAGCTCTATTTGTGGGGGAAAAAAAGGACATCAATTTTGTTTGGGTACAGCATCGCACGACCGTGCAATTTTCAGTTAAAGCGACGCAGTGCCGTATCGCAAAAAATGGCCTGGTCAGGAAGTGGGTAAATCCTTCCGGGGCTTAAGTGGTTTAACCAGGTGAGAGCACATCCGAAAGGGGTGCAGTGGCACAGGTGGTGGTGGAAATATAAAAAAAATAAGAAGTCACAGTATATGTTCATCTTTGTTTCTGATTGCCTGTAAATGTTTAATGAATCCGAGTAGTGGTATGTGGCATTGCTTAGTAAAATCATTGTTTTAAAAATGGTAAAGCACTATGTTAGTTTCTGTTTGCATGCTATCGAGTGGAGGAGTGGAGAAGAAGGCATCTTAAAGGGGAAGTACCACCCATTGAAATTGAGGCTCAGTCCAGTGGAGGTCCCAAAAACTCAGGGAAACTGAAAGTCCATTATCTGTCCTAGAGGACACAAGCTTATTTGACCGTACATGTATATTGTAGGCAAGGTCCACTGCTCCAGATGAGGGCACATCTGCTGGTGGCTGCACAGATAAGGAGATTTTTATTGCACAATTATAGATTATGAACTAATACAGGAAGACAGCGGTATATTGCACTAAGGTCACTGAAAAAAATCACATGGCATTCAATTGGAGTGACTTTATTGTTTAAATATAGTTTTATCTATATGATTTATATTTTTTATGGAACATGTGGTATAATTAGGAAAAAGTATGTACTATTAATATTTTAAACACCATAGAGGATAGCACTGTACCTGTGGTGATACAAAAAAGAAAAGTAGTCTTTTTAATCATTTCAAAAGTCATTATATTTGTTTTTTTTATGCATGTTACCTATTTTCTATTACTGTTAGTCTACTACTATGTGGTAGTACACTAAGCAAGTGAACCCTTAAGTGCGCAAAGCTGAGTACTTTCTGGTTCAGCCTAAGCAAAGGAGATTAGTGAATAGGATTTCACAGACCTTCAACCACACATCATCCTGAACTGGTGAGCATGCAGTTGTCCTGGGTCACAGAATCCTCAAATAAGGGCCAAAATCATGAGTTACGAAGCCAGCAGCCGATTTAGGACTATGCTGTATAGTATGTCCTTGACTGTCAAAGATTTAAAGTATATGTCAATCAAATTAAAATGTCATATACAGTATGCTGTCATGTTAATCTGAGAAATGCCAAGCAGCCATTGCTGCATTGTACATGCATGTAGAGAGGAAGTGGGCTGCAGGAGATTAGTAGTACTAAGATGCAACAGAGGATGAAAAAAGGTGACAAAAAAGTAATGAAAAAAAAAGACAGTTGTCCATAATACGCTGTGCTTTAGTAAACTAAATCAAAAACGAAATGAAGCATCAAATTCTGATCAGTGTTTGGCCATCCCCGCTCAACAGAACTTAATCATTTGATTGTTTTCTGTCAATTGGACATATTGGAAAGTTTTTCTCGATCAGCATCTGCAGCCACTGATCCATATATCCAGCCATTACCCAGTTGACGTCATCTCTGATGAAACGCGCTGGGCGTGGCTACGTCACCATGCACGCTTGCTGACCGGCCGAGTCCGGTGCAGCCACATAGCCTGCTGCAAATGGTAGAGTAATTTGTTTGCTGTATTATATTGCCATAGGCAAGTTTTAAGCTTTTTTGCACTGGGACTTGCTCTGTGCAATTCTGATATTGCTTACAAGTCCTACTTGTTATCTGATCCTTTTTAGTAAAATTTTTATGGATTACATTATGAGCGTATATGCTCTTTATTTTTATTTTTCATCATATTGATCAACCAACCCTGAATGGATACATTACTGGCGTCCTGAAGTTCCCTCTGCATAAGGAGACTTAATATACGCATTTGACCATACTATACGATGGTCCACACAATCCGGTAAGAGGCTTGAGCACTTGTCACCTGGTGGTGGAAGCATTGTGAATTCATGGAAGTGGGGACATTAGTGGATGAAGTAACTTGTGGATAATCTGTCCCCCCTTCTTTTGAACTTTTTGTGGTGCACAGTATCTGCTTATCTGGAATTTTTATGGGCTTTGATGGACTCTGGTTTATTTAGTGATTTTTTTTTCACTCACATTTTTTCACTTCATAAGTTTGATATTATTATGTCTATTGAGTTATGTTTAATTGTATCTGTTTTCACAACACGGATTTTCACTTATTAGCGCCGATTTGTACATATATTATACTTTTACATTTTGTATCACAGACAGCTCAAGCAGCTGCTCACTTGTATTACACATGTTTTAACGTAGATATTCTATATGCTTTTCTGATCCATGTATTCTGCAAGAGGAAGGTCCCCCTGTCAGACAATGTCCCGGCCCAGGAAGGGTGTTACCTCCACCCACCTTGTTTGTGTTGATGGAGGAATCCAATTTTTTTTAGCCCACTGGGGTTGAAACTAACAATCAATTGCCAGCATTAGGGTCTGGTTGATGTCCAGGGGGGCCAGATACCACCTTCATGCTCCCGCCATAAAAGAGGGAAAAAGCACAATTGGTCAAAGCTATCCATCTGCCCATCACTATATACAGTAAGTGAATATGCACTGGTAAGGTTGTTGGATGTCTGATGGGAGAGGCAATGCCAGTTCAGACAATGCAAACTAAGCAGCTTCTCTGTATTTATTGCAATTCTTATTAATACCAGTTGAAAGGATGCACAGGGCCAATGCAGTTTGCCTTGCCTAGGACTCCATTTTGCTTTAGTTCATCTCTGGCTGCAGAGTGTAGATACTAATCTAGTGCTTGGATTTCTTTGGTTCAGTTTACCCTTTTTCCTGTGAAGGCAAGGTGCAATTACTGGGCATCACAAAACATGCACTTGTGTACCCTTGTTTTTAACCCCTGCATGACCAAGCAAAATCCACCAAAAAAAGAACATAACCCAACCAAAATGGCCCTTCCTTTTTGACCTACTAGCTAAAACATCTGATGTGCATCATAACAGACACATTGCTGTGTACAACAGGCCACATCTGTTGGAATCTACTTGAAAGATTTCAGGAAGAAATTCCAGACAAGTGTCTTGAAAGAAAATTGTATTTTTACCATAAACAGCCCAGCTGTATCCATGGCGGGGGAGTCATGTAAGTGATGTTGTTAAACTGGAATTGTTTTTAGTCAGATTGGCTGGTTAGGCTGAGCTTTCTTCCTAAAAACTTTTCTGGGATAGTGACAACACTAATCAATATGATTTTTAGTATGTAGTTATTTACTGTAAGGATTGATTTATGTAGGGATTGGTTTTATTAAGGTGCACATTATTAGAACACTTTAAACTTAAATAAAGTAGTGCTGTATATTAAAGGAGGACAGAATTAGGATATCCAAGGAATATAATTTACAGCAGCCAGGAATCTATTGGTAAAGAGTACAGATTTCAGTAAAATGTATAGTTTGTGAGGATAATATCTACAGTATTTAAATTAATTATTTGAATTTAATAAAAAATATGGTAGTGGCTATGGAAGGGGCATTTTAAAATAAAACTGACAAGCATGGGAAGTTAGACAACAATTTTAAGCAAATAAAGCACACTATGGATAAACAAGTGCACACTTGGAGGGACATAGCCTCCTTGGAAAAGTGTTTATCACACCTGGAAGAATAAGGTTGGCTGTCCCTCCAAATGACAAACAGCTTATGTAGGAATGGTTCCAATACTTAAAGCCCGTACACATGATAGGAAAATCGGAAGTAAAATTTCACCCAATGAACAATTCGACGATTTTCGGATCGTTAGTATGGTGCTTTCGACAGCCGATTCAGTTTTTTCGGCAAACAAAAGCTGGATGTGCAGACTATAAAATTTTTGTCGTATGTGAACTCTACGTCCGATTTTCGTTTAATTAGTATGGTTTTCGGACGAAAAAAATCATAAGAGCAATACTACGCATGCTCAGAAACAAAAGAATACATACAAAACTATTCAACACATTACGTCACTTCTGAAGTTGTATTCTGACGTACGAGAATTTTCGCAAGGTGAGTAACCTCTTCACTTTCGACGAGACTAGCATGCAACAAAAAACAGACGAACGGTCATCTGAAAATCTGATCGTGTGTACGAGGCTTAAAAGAAATGTGAGGACAAACTTCTAGAAGTGGTAATACAAAGGAGGAAAAAGAAACTACAAAGGATAGAAATAAACGCCCTCTAAGAACACAATGAAAATAAGGAACAACCAAAACCACTCCAGAATTTCTTACAAAATTGGATATGAATAAAAAAAAAAAGTGCAAAAAATATTAAAGGGTTGCCACAGTTTGTAAAAGCTTACAGGTTTATAAGAAGAAGAAACAATAGATAATTTCCAAGAAACTAAGGAACCATCCCTGGAAAAAGAAAATTCGCCCCCAAATCAGAGAGGAAGTCAGACACTGATCCTATTAAAGAACATCCAGAAATAAGTCAATGGAATGTACTGAAAAATGGGAAAGGGCGGACAGAAGAAGGGGGGATGATATAGAACAAGAGGAGGAAACCAAATTAGTATGGTAATTATGAGCAGCCAAATTTGAGACTACCTACCCTTAATTGATTCAAACCTTTACAAAACATTTTTTAATTTGCAACTCCAAGGCCAAATAAGTAGTGGCAAATGGTGGATTTTTCAGAAGGGAATTCTAGGAACACCCCTGAGGGGCTCCACAAAATACATTATTAGTGTCCACTTGTGTCATGGGTGGAGACCTCAAGATTCTCCCATTTAGAAGAGTGCATTGCTCTCATGGTTCAGAGAAGCAGGATCTCCCAATCTATGGATAGTGTAGGACCCACTAATCATGGGGTACTTTATCGCAGTAAGTGGGCTTAGCACCATATAGCAATATCGTGTGACCAAATCTCCATATTTTTTGATAATTTTTTTTTAAAATGTTTAGGTGTTTTCAACTAGCCTTGCTGGAGGTAAATGTCTTTTTTGCATGTGTGCGCTGTAATATTTTCTTCTACTGTACAGTCTTATGGCTGCACCATCTTTAATGCCTCTTTTAGGGTGTGCCCCCCAAATAGCTTGTTTGTCCACAAAATACATGACGCAAGGAGGAATGATGGGAAATCAAAGTCGCCAACGAGAAGGAAAATGGAGATACAAAAGGTGTGTATGAATACACAGCTGAAGCAAGAACACAGGACAGTTGTTACATACTTATTGCACCGAATACGTACTGTGGAGTGTTGTTCACTGTTTGGTGGATCTGAAGAGTTGCGCAAGTCACTTTATTATTATACAGGATTTATTTAGTGCCAACAGTTTGCGCAGCGCTTTAAAACATGGGTTAAAAAAAAGTTTTGCACTGTAGAAATGAACTGATCACGGCATGTGTATACAGCATTTCTTATGATGTATTTGTATGTGTGAAACCTATTATATAGGATATTCATTTGTTTAGTATGCAATTATTGTTTATGTACTGTATGGGTTCATTTATGTAGAGATTGGCACATTATTAGGGCACTTAAACATAGAAGTAGTATATTGAAGAAGTGCGATATAGATAGATGTCTTGCGAGCTACCAATGAAGAGTGTCAAAAGAAAGTTTTAAATGTAAGAGAACCAATCCACAGCCTCTAAGCATATTCACACTCCCATAATCTGTGTATAAAATATTAAAAATAAACAAATGCAGCGCTATTTGATATATCACTCGGGTGAAAAAATATATATATAATTGCCATGGGCAATGCACGAGTGAATGTTGGAGCAACTTGAATTCCCAAACAAAGAATATAATTGGTAAAAAATATATAAATTAAATACTTGTTGTCAAGCAAGGTGGAGCGCTTCAAACGCCTCTGCCAGAGGGAAACGTATTGGATATATACCTTGGACTCTCTCACACCCGGGGGCCTCAACGAGGAAACGGAGGTCAACAATCTGATCTGATTAGTCCCCTCGGTCCCTTCCCCCCTCTTCCCCCCCCCCAACCAAGCCCCCCTTCTCTTCCACCCTCCTCCTATATTTCCTTTCCCTCACAGAATATATATGGGTGTCCACAAGATGTGTGCATGCATACACGCCTCGTATGTATGTACACATCCCCATAAGTATAACTTTATTGGCATAATCTTACTAGTGATATTACAGAGTGGTTCACATGCCCATAAAGATAATAATTATGTCTAAATTACTTTTCCATTCAGGACCCCTCTCTCTCCCCCCGCCTCCCAGTCCACATATCTTATCCTGGACCCTTAATGTCTTCAACCACAAAAGTAAGTACATAGATATAATTAGCTATAGTCGTACCACTTCATTATCCAAACGACACCAGGTTTGTTGTGATCTACCCTAAACAAGTGTACAAACAGGGATTTTTTATCCTATTACTACAAACAGTAACATTTTTATTGTTATTATTATTTTCATTTTTATTGTTAATTTCTAATTTGATTTATTTTTTATTATTTATTTTTATTTCATGTTATTATCACAATTTTTGTTTATTTTGACCTATCTTCATTTTTTATCTTTCATCCCCCATATTTTGGAAATCATCTTAATCGCAACATTCATCCTCTTTGTTTCTCATGTTTATGTATACTCCAGGGTGCACACTTTAATGTGTGTACACATGTGAGCCAAATTCCTTTAGTCATATCAAGTGGTTCTGTAGCGCTGTTTTAGAAATATCTACCAATGCCTGCTTTTTGCTTTTTTGCTTCAGTGTCTTTGCCAATTATTTGTATTTGCTTCCAGTTTTTATGTCCTTCATTGACAGTTTTTATTGCCATTTTTATTGTTCCTTTTATTTATCATCTTAAATGTTGAATCTGATGTGCCTCCCTCCCCTATATATTTTGCCCGGTCACAAGTGGCTAGCCCCACAACCATAGGACATTAGGACCCTAGGAGCTCTGGCATTAGAGCATATAAGCCCTTATCCAACATGGCCCCTGTTAGGCCTGAAGAAGGAGCGCATGTAAACGCGTCGCCTATTTGTCCACCGTCCCAACTGGAAGTGTCGTCATCCCCCAGGCTTTCTGTGTGCTTGAGGTCCAGGAAATGTCGGTAACCACTGGCGCAACCCGCTCCACTTCACCAGCATACAGCCACGGATGGACTCCTGGACGGTTGTTTTCTCATACTTGACATGCCTATTTTTATCCTACTCCTGTGAGTATATATGCACAATTTGCTCATTAAAAATTCATCAACATACTGCACCTAGATTGGCGCCTCTGTGTTTTTTTCCCAAGCCTTCTCAAGAGTTGCTTCTCGTCTTCACTGGGCTGCCTTCAAAGTGCCACATTATGGACTAATATGGACTTTTTACAGTCATTTACTTTAAATTATTTTTCTCAAAGTCCCGCTTACTTTTAGATATGTAATATTCAGGTGGATCTTCACTGAGACTGGTGCAAGAGCCAACTTTTTTTCTATGTGGATCCCAGTCTCCTGCCTGGAATTTTATAGTAAAAATGAGAAGAGCAGTGTGAACTCGATGAACATACTTATTGCTGCACAAAGAGTGAGGCTCTAAGATGGGCAGCAGTAGACCTGAGAACTGACAGGAAGAACTCAACATTTGAACCTCCTCCAAGAGAAATGATTGACCAGCAACTCACACCACTACCCTTTACCTTATGTAATGGCCTGAGTATTTAAGAAATTCTACTAATTATTGTGATAAACCTACATAATGTATGTGTAGTGTTCATGTTCACAAAAGTATAACAGAATATAATTTTACTAATGGCATAATCCTGAAATTCTAGCTAGTCTTAGGTGATTGTTTTCAAAATATAAGTGGATGGCATTGGCCTAGGAGTGGCTAGTCAGCAAGAGGGTGCACCCAATTATGTTCATACCAAATAACTACATTGACAATAATCTCAACTAAAGTATAAAAAAAAATACTGTTTAAGCTTCTGCTTCATGTCTGTTCACCAGCATTGATGCAGATGCCATTGCGAATTAGGCATGGTCATCCCCTAAGGCTAGCGACTTGTGGCTCTACTAGGTCATCCAAAGTCATTCCATGTCCATTGCCAAATGTTTCAAAAACACTAAACAGATCAGGCAAAAACAAATAACATAAAGTAAGTCATGATCACTTATTTGTATTTCATCCTATCCTTCGCTATTAACTAGCTTTCCCTGTTAATTACAGAGACATACTGTAGCAAAATGTTGGCATCACAAGTGAAAAAATTGTTGCACCAGATGAAAATGTCTGAAAGCTTAGTGCATAGTGCATAGTAAGGAGCGGGACCAATCACAGCACACATCTGCACTTATTGAGTTAAGCTGGCCATACATGGATGGAATCTTGAGTAGACATGTGCACTGCTGAAAAATTTGTACGTTTTTGTTTCCTTCATTTTTTTTTTTTTTCGTTTTTCAGCTCATTCGTTATGATCGCAATTAGAAAATCCAAAAATAAGAAATAAAACCTGAAAATTCAAAAGAATAACTAATTTTAACTATTAAATTATAGGTATTGGAATTTCCTTTCAAATTTGGCTGTTAGTGAACGTAACGAATATGAATTTATCCGAAGTTACGAATAATCCGAAATAACAAATGCCGCATCTAAACAAATGAAACAGAACTAATAATAATAAATAATAATAATAAATAACAATAATAAAAACTTATTATTAATTAGTTTGTTTCCATTTGTTTAGATACAGCATTCGTTATTTTGGATAATTCGTATTTGTTACGTTCACTAACAGCCAAATTTGAAAGGAAATTGCAATACCTATAATTTAATAGTTAGTAATCATTAAGTTATTATTAGCTATGATTTCAGATTTTCAAACATTCAGGGTTTTCAGATTTCTGAATATTTAGAAAAATTTGTTAAACGGTTAATTTGGATTAAAAAATGAGTTTGGAACGAAACGAATTGCACATGTCTAATCTTGAGCATTTCTTAACCAAAATTCCATTTGTAAATGGCCTTCCCAGCTTAACAAACTGAAGCTCAAAGGAGCCAGGTGGAAAATTGTCAGAATAATAGCTGAAGTCACTGTTTTAAGGATTCTAACCGCCATGGGTGCTGGCCATCAGAATACAATAAATGGTAGAAGAGATTCAGCCATAGGCATGGTTTAGTGTGGATGGGGAAATTATCAGATTTTTTTTGTTAATCCAACAGAAATGAAAGAAATCTATGTGTGTATAGGCAGCTTTTCAAAGAAGGCATCCAATGAAGCCCCACAGGCTGTACCCAGCGTTTGGTTAATCCAAGTTGGCTAAATATGTCTGTAAATCATTCATACCTCTAGCTCCTTCTGACATGTCTTTCTATGCTGAGCTCTGATGTCAGCAGCCTAGTTTGGGGGGCTGTCAGACTTGTATATTAGCTGGTTGCCCATTACAAGAAAAAAATTAGCTGTATTTTAATGTATATACTGTACATTTCACATCATTAGACACAATTCTGCCTTATAATGAGATTAATATTTTTCTAAAGATTGTAAAATGTCTATCTCTGCTTGCCCACAGCTCTTCAGGCCTGGCGCGGTGTCCGCGCCGGTCCGGAGGCACTGCGGGCATGAGTTTTTAGGCGAGGCCGCGACTTCAGCCTAGTCCGCTTGGCCGGACGCCGCGGACTAGGCTGAAGCCGCGGCCTCGCCTAAAAGCTCATGCCCGCAGCGCCTCGGGACCGGCGCGGTGAAAAAAAAAAATCTAATAAAATCGATTTGCTTAAATTTTGAATCGATTTGACCTCTCAACTCGATTCAAGATTTAAATCGATTTTTTTCCCAGCCCTAGCCTCTATGCACAGATACTGTTAGAAAGAAATGGCATGCGTCACTTTAATATTCATAATTTATGTACTAAACAACAGGGCTTACCAATTAATTAATAACTCCCAAATATAAAGAATAGTCCACTAAAATCACCCCCATAATTAATTGGAAAGAAATACACATGTGAAAAAAAATTTTTGTTTTCTTTAATTTGGTGGGTAATTCCTAAAGTTAATGTCACAAATATTCATATCCAATTATTAAAGTGTTTGCTTTGGCAATGTACAGAAAAAAATAAAAAAATATTCAAAGACTGTTACATTTCGGATTATTTTCCAATGCGCTGCATTACTTCCACACGAACAGGTGGTGATACGCACCAATATTTTATCTATAGCCACAGAAGTGAGTCATACTGGCAGAAGCCAGCTCTCTCAAGTAAATGTAAAGGGAGGGAAACCAAATTAGAAAAACGGATTAAAGAAAACACGGATTCCTTTAGTGCAAACTAAATGTTGGCTATGCCCCATAAAGCCAAACAGTGGCTTAAGCAATCAAATACACATAGCCCCAGATTTCAGAACCAGATTGTACACACATTTTAATGTCTCTTCAATGACATGAAGAGAGGTGAACTTAGAATTTCATTTTCTTTTCAGAAGAACTTTCAGATTCTTCTTGCCATTGTCTCTTTAGTCCACTTGGAGACTGCTGCAAACCCCCAGAGTTTGTATGACATGTGATGTTGTTATCTTTGGTACCCCTATTAGAGCCCATTTCAGGTAAACACATGCCTTTGTGCACTGCTGCCTGAGCAGAGTTGGTAGTCTCCATGTTGGAGCAACTATGACAGCACCTTCCTGACTGTTCCCCATAACTTTGCCCAGTGCTATTACAGTCTGTGCAATGAGGGGGCAAATGACCATTACTCTGATGATTAGTACAAGGAATATCTGCCCCCTCATCCTCCATTTCACCCTCCTGGTTTCTTAGGTTATTGTCTGTGCTTTTATTCTCAGGACAAGGAGATTGCTGGTTTATTGTGAGCTGATGTGACTCTGTGCCAGTTTGTACCACACTAGTCTCAAGCTGATCACAGGAATCATCTGAGCATGACGTGTGGACAGCAGTTCCATTTACCTTTTTAGTTTCTGATGGGCATTCTATAGACCCTGTGTCTTGAGAAGAATTCTCTAATTCCTCCAACCAGGAGTGAGGTTCATTTTGATGCTTCTTACGAAGGTTAAGGCTTTCTAATAAGAAGTCTTTGCGCATAAGCTGTTCATTGTCACTGGGATGGTTTTTGCATTCAAGCGGACCGAACGTATGGTCTGCTTCATTTGTGGGTGGTAACACACTATTCCTTCCACTGGTTCCTGGTCTCACATCCTCACTGTCACCATCACCTGTGGAAGTATCTCCATCTTTACCTTTAGAATAAGATATATAAGAATACTGAAGCCATTTGTAGGCTTTGTAGATTTTCCTTTCTACAGAGTCTATGCTGGTACACAGTGAAGATTTTCGGTCTACTTCCCTAGGACCTCTTCGGTCAGGTGAGGATTCGGCAGACGTTGAAACATCATCTACTGCGATTTGAGGATAATCATATACATCCTCACCGATTAGGGCGGCTGCACTTTCTGCATTAACTTTAGTCTTTTCCTCCTTATTTATTTTCTTTTGCTGCCTTAATGCGTTTCTTTGTCTCATTAAGGCCCTCCGATCATTAAGGTTGTCTTCTTCATCGCTGCTACTACTGCTGCTGCTGCTGCTAGATCTTTCTTCCTCAGGACTTGGGGAACGAGGGCGAGGGAAAGGTTCACCCTCTGCTTCCGTTTCACAAGCATTGTCCTCTGAGTCAGAGTTGTTGGACATGGCTGACAGTCGTTTGTCTTGATACTTTCTCAAGGCCAGTAGTCGTAACTTTTGGGATGTAGGTCCTGGTCTTGTTGAAGGTGATTCTGAGGATCTTTGTGACTCGCCTGCATGGACAGCATCATCAGATTCCCCTGGAATTTGTGCTGGAGAAGAAGGTAATGAGGTTGATGACTCAGAATCACTGTAGGCAGAGCGTTCACTGACCCCAGGATGGAGTTGTAAAATTGTGCTGTCGCTGTCAGAGTCAGAGCTCCAACCTTCGATCTCCCTCCTCACCAGCGAGTCAAAGAAGGCCATCATTCGGGGGTCTTCCTGGACAGACTGGTTGGCATAATCATGGGACAAACCACTTCCACTGTTGAGTACAAGTCCAATGTATTCCTCATGGGTGTACAGACTACGAGAGTCATCCTCTATTTCACCATCAAGGTCCCCAGTACAGTTTGGTTGCTTGTAAGGACTCCAAACCTCATAAAGAAAAACAAAGATTAATTACACGAAACAAAATAGATGCAATGCAGATGTACACCACAGACAAGTATACTTTACAGGTAATCCTAATCCCAGGTACAGTAATTTGCTATAAACATTCTTAGCATAGTCTAGGTTGCATATACTTCACAAAATAAACTCTTTTGCTTGACTTACTAGTGAAGTTAAAGTCCAACACCAGCTTAAAGTGGTTCCAATGCTTAAACATTATTTATTTTAATGCATTCCTTGCATTAAAGTAAAAACATTTTAGGCATCGTTTTCCCCGCTCACCCCTTCTTTTACATACCTGATTCGATCCAGCGCTGTGCACATTTGCAGCACTTCTCCCCCCTCACTTCTGGGTTTCCCTGGCTTTGCAGGAGCACCAGGAGCCGTTGGCTCCCACTGTTGTCAATCAAAGCCAGTGACGAGGGAGTTGGGGGAGGGGCAGAGTTCCGCTATCTGTGTCAATGGATGCAGTAGCAGGGCTCAGGAGTGAGCACACATGAGTGCCCCCATAGGGGCACTGGACAGAGAGAAGAAGCCAGGAGCGCTGGCGGGGGACCGGAGAAGAGGAGGTTCTTGGCCGCTCTGTGCAAATCCATTGCACAGAGTAGGTAATTGTAGAGATGTTTGTTGTTTTTTTTTTTACCTTTATAATCTCTTTAACAAATATACTTAAGAATTCAAAGTTCTGCAGTCATTCAGTCCATTTATTGTGGGCGTCCCTGGGGGCGTGTCATCAAGCCATCCTGGGTTCAAAATGCTGCAGAGTTGTGTTACTTTCATTACGTGGCACCAGTCTCTACAGTATTCTGGACCACTGCCCATTGCTGGTGGAAGAAGGAGAGGAAGAGAGCACCTGACATAATGATAACAGAAATCAACCAAATGGCCCTGATAAAAAGTTAACATACCCTGGAATGTATGGCCTTGGTACAGACACAGAAGGTGGCACACACAGGTTAAAATGGCAATTAAAGGTTAATTTGCCACATGTGTGGCTTTTTAAATCACAATTAGTGTCTGTGTATAAATAGTCAATGGGTTTGTTAGCTCTCACATGGATGCACTAAGCAGGCTAGACACTGAGCTATGAGGAGGTAGAAAAGAACAGTCAAAAGACCTGTGTAACAAGGTAATGAAACATTACAAAGATGGAAAAGGATATAAAAAGATATCCAAAGCCTTGAATATGCCAGTCAGTACTGTTTAATCACTTATTAGGAAGTGGAAAATTTAGGGCTCTTTTGATACCAAGCCAAGGTCAGGAAGATCAAGAAAGATTTCAGCCACAACTGCCACAGGAACTGTTCGGGATACAAAGAAAAACCCACAGGTAACCGCAGGAGAAATACAGGCTGCTCTGGAAAAAGATGGTGTGGTCGTTTTTAAGGAGCACAATACGATGATACTTGAACAAAAAAGAGCTGCATGGTCAAGTTGCCAGAAAAAAGCCTTTACTGTACAAGTTCCACAAAAAAGCCTGGTTACAATATGCCCAACAACCTTGACATGCCTCATTGGCTTTTTTGTAGCATTGGCTCGGTAAAGGCTTCATTCTGGCACCTCAACCATGCACCTCTTTTTTTGTTCAAGTATTGTTGAATTGTATAGAGGATGCTTAAAACAGGCCCACCTAAAAAAGCACCGTTCAGCGCCCAGGACAAATGCTTTTTGAGTTCCTATGTAGTATATAAATGTCACACTTCTATGAAAATACAACACTAATTGTAAAATCACAAGTAAAAAGCAGCTGCTAAAAAAGCTTTACAATAAGAAAACAATTATAAACACTCAAAATGGAAAGAGTCCTCAATCATATTGTAGCAGTGCTCTTGTCAGATAAAACAAATGACAATTTTCTTTAAAAAATTTAATATACGAGTCAATAAAACAAAGGAGCCCAGTTATAGCTTGTGCTGCAATTTGTTCAAAACACCATTCACCAAACAATTCACCACGTGAGGAAATCTCCCCTTTGGGGGTGCACTCACCACAAGTACAGCTGTAATGAGCCTTTAGTTTACACCCTACCTAAGGTTCATAAGGATCCGACTAATGCCCCTGCAAGACCCATTGTTAATAGCATAGATTCTGTCTCCTCAAGAATGGGACAATATTTAGACCATTTTTTACAAAAAAGTGTGGTCAAGACCGTTCTTATTTTTTGAGAGACACAAAAAACTTTTTAAATTGCTTGCAGAACGTGGATTTGGCAGGAAAACAGCATGTCCTTTAGTAAAAGCAGATGTAGCATCTTTGTATTCTATAATACAACATGATGATGCCCTTCTAGCGTTAAATTGGGCTCTCAGTCAAAAAGAAGACCTGCCCCATAATCAGAAAATTTTTCCTCAGACACGCCTTAGACTTGTGTCTATCCCATAACTATTTTTGGTATGGTAACAAATTTTATTTGCAACAGAGAGGCGTTGCCATGGGTGCGAAATTCACGCCCACTATAGCGAATTTATTCATGGCAGAATGGGAAGACAGTCATTTTTAACGACAAGTGATCCAAGCTGATTTTTTAGAAACGTTTTATCGATGACCTCTTTTTTATCTGGGCGGGAACGACGGAGTTCCTTTGCCTTTTTTTACAGAAATTAAATTTAAATAAAAACAACATTAAGTTGACCTCACATTGGCATAGTGAAGAAATCAACTTCTTAGTCGTAAACATTTATCGTCGGGATGATAGACTGGAGACAAAAGTCTATTTTAAAGAGACAGATAGAAACAGTTATGTTCCTACTTCAAGTGGCCACCATCCCCTCTGGCTTAAAAACATCCCGAAAGGACAAATCATGCGGGTCAAGAGAAATTGTTCCGAAGTCGAGAATTTTCTCTCACAGTCTAAAATTCTAACTGAAAGGTTTAAAGCTAGAGGTTATGACCCACAAATTTTGGAAAAAGTGGTTGAAGAAGTGGGTTTGATTTCCAGAGATGTTGTTTACAAGAAAAGAACACAGTGATCTCCCCTGATTTGAAGAATAACAAAGAGTGAGGCTTTATCTCTGGGTTTCATGCCCAGTACAAAGAAGTTGAGTCAATTTTTAAACATTGGCATATCCTACTCATGGACAAGAAATTGAACACAGCACTCCCTCTTACACCACAGTTTATATACAGAAAAGCGCCCAGTTTTGGCGATCAAGCGATAAAAAAAGTTATAGATCCTCCAACACGCCCACAGTCATTCTGGGACCATAATGATTTCTTCGCTTGTAGACGGTGCAAGGCATGTAGGGAGGTCACAAGACCAATGAGAGGTCTGGACAATTTCACATCCACATCTAACAATAGAAGTTTTGATATAAAACAGTTCATTACTTGTAACAGTACTTATGTGGTATATGCTTTGAAATACCCATGTGGCCTCATCTATGTAGGACGCACCAAAAGGATGCAGAGAGTCAGGATAGCTGAACATATTCATAACATCAAAATGGGGTTCAAGGACCATAATGTGTCCTTATATTTTAAACTGAAACACAATCAGGATGCAGCTGGTCTGGAATTTTGGGGGGTGGAACACCTTGAACCACATTGGAGGGGTCTAAATCTCGTTCGAGAGTTGTCAAAACGTGAGACCCAGTGGATCTATTTAATAGATGTGCGCTCCCCCAAAGGTTTGAACATAAAACTCGACATCGTTTTATCAGCGATACTTAGCACTTTTGTCCAGAATATAATTTTGAATCAATATTTTTTAAATATTTTTGAATCAATTTTTTAATATATCTTTATGCCAAGTAGGGATTATTACCATACTATTTGCAGGTTGGAGTTACCTTTTAAGACATCCGTGGTAGGTCCCCTTTTATATGATGTTTTTAGAAGGCGGTCTACACAAGGAGCGCCTTTTTGAAAATATTATTTTACTTGGGAGTTGTCCCCCAACCCAAACTAGGTTTCTTTTATTATGTTTTTTATAATTTTTTTAATTATATTTTTTCAATATTTTAGATAAACTATGGTTAATAACTGTTAAATACTATCTTGTAGTAGTCTTCCGTCATGTGATCTCATGAGTATGGGGATCACACAAGTGGCATCTTAGTATTTAAATTATATCAGTTCCGAAGTATGGATCGGGATACAAGAGTACATTTTAATTGTGCCCGCAATATATGTCCTAATTTAAGACACTGATTATTTATCAAAGTGTATTTTAAATTATAGTTTTAACTATTTTTTTATGAAGAGTTTATCGTTATTAACATATTACGGTTTTTACTATAAATATGAACAGTTAGCTATTTGCACATCATTGCATATAATTTTTTTTTTTTTATCGCTGCCAATAGTAGCACATCATTGCATATCATTTTATTGATTTATTGTTGCAAATAGTAGCTGAACGGTGTTAGACTTGTGGTCCAAGTTTCTCCGTGTTGTATGAGCTACCAGCCTATATAATTGATAGGCGGCATGCTATTGAATACAGACAGTGAGACACGAATGGTTAATTAGCCACAATGCTAGTACTCCTATTTACATAAATACCGGCCATCAGGTCATGAGATCACGCCCTCAGACGAAGTCAGGAAGTGACGAAATGCGTCGTGATCTCCGTTATTTGCCGGAAGTGACGTGCGCATTTCACAGGACGTCGGATATCCAGGAAGTAGATCGCTGATGTACACAGACAAATCTGGTCCTCCATTCTGACGAGCTGGTGAATAACGTTTGCACTTAAGCACTTTATTACTGCTTCAGTTTAACTTGTACGTGTAACTTGTAAGAGGGGTTTTATTTGGTTATTAAAACTTCAATACAGTATCACGCTATGTGGACAATTATTTATTTTTTCACATGATTATACCGGAGTCTTGCATAGTATGACTAGAGTTCGGTGGAAGCTTTGGTTGGAGGAACAGTTGTAAAACTAAAGGCGCATTACAGCTGTACTTGTGGTGAGTGCACCCCCAAAGGGGAGATTCCTTCACGTGGGGAATTGTTTGGTGGATGGAGTTTTGAACAAATCACAGCAAAGCTGGACTCCTTCGTTTTATTGACTCATATGAATTTTATATGGAAGCTTGTCATTTGTTTTATCTGACAAAAGCGCTGCTACAATATGATTGAGGACTCTTTCCATTTTGAGTGTTTTAATAGTTTTCTTATCGTTGAATTGTGCTCCTTAAAAATAACCACACCGTCTTTTTGGAGAGCAGCCTGTATTTCTCCTGCGGTTACCTGTGGATTTTTCTTTGTATCCTGAGCAATTCTGCCGCCAGTTGTGGCTGCAATCTTTTCTTGGTATACCTGACCTTGGCTTGGTATCAAAATAGCCCCTAATTTTCCACTTCTTAATAAGTGATTAAACAGTACTGACTGGCATATTCAAGGCTTTGGATATCTTTTTATATCCTTTTCCATCTTTGTAAAAAGCTTCATTATCTTGTTACGCAGTTCTTTTGACTGTTCTTTTCTACCTCCTCATGGCTCAGTGTCTGGCCTGCTTAGTGCATCCATGTGAGCGCTAACAAACTCATTGACTATTTATACATAGACACTAATTGTGATTTCAATTTGGGGAATTAACCTTTAATTGCCATTTTAATATGTGCGTGCCACCTTCTGTGTCTGTACCAAGGCCAAACATTCCAGGGTGTGTAAACTTTTTATCAGGGTCATTTGGGTGATTTCTGTTATCATTATGATTTAAAAAGGATCCAAAAAATTATGTGATAATAAATGGCTTCATGTGATTGCTTTCCTTAAATAAAAATATGATAATATGAATGCCAAAATTTCACAATTTCTGCCAGGGTATGCAAACGTTTGAGCACAACTGTATGTGTGTGTATAATTACTATATATACATATATATATATATATATATATACACACACACACATACACACAAACAATCATCTCACAAAAGTGAGTACACCCCTTACATTGGTGAAAATATTTTATTATACCTTTTCATGTGACAGCACTGAAGAAATGACACTTTGATACAATGTAAATGTAATGTTATTTCTTCAGTGTTGTCACATGAAAATATATAACATATTTACAAAAATGTGAGGGGTGTACTCACTTTTGTGAGATACTGTGTATGTATGTATATATATATACCGTATTTATCGGCGTATAACACGCACTTTTTTCCCCTTAAAATCAGGGGAAAGTCGTGGGTGCGTGTTATACGCCGATCCCCGCTATCGCTATGTAAATGTCGGCGATCGCCGCCGACATTTACATAGCGAGTAGTTTCAAATATGGCGCCGCGGAGTTCGGAGGTGCTCGGCGGTGCTGAACGAGCGCCGCCGAAATCACAGAGCCGAGATACACATAGTCGGGTGTATTCGGCTCTTTCCGGCGCCGCTCACTGTCACGCCCAGTCCCGCCATTGGACCTGTGTTATGTCCATCATAGGGCGGGACAGGGCGGGACTGTGAGCGGCGCCGGAAAGAGCCGAGAACCCTCGGCTATGTGTATCTCGGCGGCGTTCGTTCACTTCCGCCGGCGCCGAGTCTCTCCGAACTCCGCGGCGCCATATTTAAAACTACCACCATGTGTATGGCGGCGGCGGCGGCAGGAGGAGGCATGGACAAACTGATGACAAGGCTGCAGGGACAAGGTGTGCACTGGGGACAAGGCTGCATTGATAAGGCTGCACTGGGGACAAGGCTGCAGGGACAAGGCTGCACTGGGGACAAGGCTGCATTGATAAGGCTGCACTGGGGACAAGGCTGCATTGACAAGGCTGCAC
Organism: Lithobates clamitans; assembly: GCA_037952925.1. Classification (NCBI taxonomy): domain Eukaryota; kingdom Metazoa; phylum Chordata; class Amphibia; order Anura; family Ranidae; genus Lithobates; species Lithobates clamitans. The sequence continues at coordinate 272,634 of JBBGZY010001676.1, forward strand.
TGGGGCAAAGCTGCACTGACAAGGCTGCACTGACACTGAAAAGGCTGCAATGACACTAACAAGGCTGCAGATGAACACTGATAAGGCTGCATTGATGGGCATTTTAATGTAAGTTTCTTTTCCTTAAACTTCCCTCCTAAAAGTTTTTTTCCTTAAAATTCTCTCCTAAACTTGGGGTGCGTGTTATACGCCGATAAATACGGTATATATATATACACACACACACACATACATTTTTTTTTACCACAGATTGCAAACAGTTCATGTATATTACAAAATGTCCCTGTCCTTAGTAAGCCATAGTCTTTTTTGTACTATGGTAAAACTGGCCATACATGGGCTAAGTCTTTTCGTTTAGCGTAAGCGGACTAAACGGGAAAAAAACTAAACCGATTTCCCCATCCACACATTTGAGGTGGATGCGAGAATCCCCTCATCGTGCCATTGTATTCCCATTGGCTGTGCTGATCGAATGAAAGTTTTCCAGCAAGCTCATACATGAGCAGTCGATCAGTAGATCGACCGCTTTTGAACAGGATTGGCCACAGATGGATCGAAATTTTGGCTGGTCACTGTTGAAACGGTCAAATTTCAATCCATCTATGGCCAGCTTAAATTTCAACAGCCAAACCACTCACCTTTAATTAGTGTTTCTACAATGCATAGTTGAAATGTGATACCTACAGTTTATGCATGAACATCTTAGTTCCTTACTTACTATACTTACCTTTATAATCTTTTCAACACCTGAAGAACAGATCATGTAGGAGTCTGGGTTGAATCGAACTTGATTCACAATTGAACGATGTCCCTTCAGTACCATAAAAGCACCATTTACAACTCTGCCCGGTCCACCTACAAGAAGATATTAACACTGATTTGACATGATATTAAGGAAATAAAGACACAATATGCTGTAATGCTCTAACAAATTGTAACATGCATATAGCATTCCAGCTGCTGAAAACCTCTGACACACATGAACAATGCTAGAGAAATTCCTGTTAGGTCCTAAGTGTGTTTCATGGTGATTGATAGCTCTGAGTTAGTTCCAAGTCTTCCAAGTCATTTATAACTCAATAGTGATGCAATAATCTACTTTGCTTGGACAGAAATTAGCCTATTTAGGCTTGCAGACCTGCTATGGAGAGGGGGGGGGGGGTGAATTACCAAAATGGTGGTAGCCAATGAGCTTTTAAATTCAGCTTGTTTAATTAAGCTTTGACAATGGAAACTAGAAGCTGATTGGGTTACTATGTACAGCTGCACCAGATTCTGTGTGCACCAGTTTTCCTGTGTTCACACCCCCCTCCCGTTTTTTACACTTTTTGCAGATATAACCTGCCTAGATTGTACAAAGTCATAGGACACAGGAGGAGAAACTAAGCTTGCGTTGTGTAGAACACAAACTATTGTGGATGATAAACATGTTATGCTTCTGTTAAAGTGGAAATTTGGGCTAAGCCTATCTAACTTGTTCCCACCCCCATTCTAACTACCTTGTAGAGGAAAGATGTCTATACTTACCTATTCACAGTGCTCTCCAGTCTGGTCATGTGATTGGCTCCCAGTGCTAGCTTTAGGAAGAGAAGGGACAGTCAAGAACAGATGTCCCAAAGTGTAATGTCATTGCTCATGCATTGCAGCCATTGTCGCTGCGCTCTCCTCTCCTCTGAAGGTGGCCGTTTGGGAGATCACGTGACCGGACTGGAGTGCCTGAGAATAGGCAAGTATAAGCATCTTCCCACTATTATTATTATTATACAGGATTTATATAGCGCCAACAGTTTACGCGCTTTACAATATAAAAAGGAGACAATACAGTTATAATACAATAAAATATAAGAGGATTAAGAGGGCCCTGCTCAGAAGAGCTTACAATCTAATAGGGTGGGGCAGGTGGTACAAAAGGTTGTAACTGTGGGGAATGACCTGATGGAAGCGGTAGAAGATTAGTTGGAGATGTGATAGGCTTTCCCAAAGAGATGAGTTTTTAGGGATCGCCTGAAGGTAGCAAGAGTAGGGGATAGCCTGACCGGTAGAGGTAGCAAGTTCCAGAGGATGGGAGAGGCTCTGGAGAAATCCTGGAGACGAGCATGGGAGGAGATGAGAGAGCTTGAGAGTAGGAGGTCTTGAGAAGAGTGGACAGGTTAGTTAGTATAGGAGTTAGAAGGGGGGTTGGAGCAGATGTAAGAATGGGTTTTGCACGCTCTTCCACTTTAGGCTCTGAAGAAGGCTGCACATGACTTCAGAAAATACTGGAACACAATACTTGATAGATGTACAGTACAATAATCCTCCAAAAAAGTATACTGTATCTAAATGTACACTATGATAATGCTTTAAAATAGAATATGGTGTCTAAATGTATTCAGGAAAAGCATACCTCTAGCTGCTGGTACAAGCTACCAGTACTACCAATTGTATGTATAGCTATTTTATCTCAATGATTAGCAAGTGTCTATAAAAGTATCCACACTGATGCAATGCTTGGATAAAAAAAGTAAAGTATGACTAGTTACTATTACACATCACTAAGGACATACCAAAAGATGTTACTAGATCCTAATTAATGACCAATGCAGGTGTCATATGAAATACCTGTACCATTTATAGTATACTGAAACTAAAAAGGTACATATGGACAAAAGACAGAGATTTTCTGATCCCATCATGACTGTTCAGCAAAACAATTTTAACATAATTAGAGACAGCTTTTTTCTGTACAGTTTTTGACAAATTATTTTTCTTCATCAATAGTAATACAGATGATCTCTTATAAGTTCATTAGAACATGCATGAATTGTAGTGTAACTGTACTGTCTGCCCTCACGTTGTAAAGCTCTGCACAAACTGTTGGCGCTATATAAATCCTGTATAATAATCATCATTTTTGCCATCTTTGTTTTACCATCATATGCTGTTCTCATCTTCTAGACTTTTGTAAGTTCATCTTTTTATTAAATAAAACAGTGGTCTTCATCCTACTACACTATAAGCTGTGTTTCCCCCTACTATTCTCGTGAATAATCTGAGGGACCCTGGTGCAAGTTTGGAGCACAAAAAGTCAGCATGTAGTGGCTGTGTCCCTACATGTTGAGCTTGTTTGGAACCTATGAGAACCATGGGTCGCAGATTCTGGTAAGAATCCATCTGCAGGAGGGAGACATCTGGAGGCACCAAAGATATTTGCATCGTGCCTGATTTGACCCATATACGTAAGGGTCTGGATATCTGGTGAGAGTTGATTCACACTGGGGGCACAGAAACAAAGGGAAGATATAAGATTTGAAGACGGATTCACATGTTGCGAGATTATGTGTTTTGATTTTTCACATTTACATGTTTTACTATAAGCCCAGGTTCACACTGAGCTGTGGGAATGAAGCCGTGCGAGTTCAGCTGAACTCGCACGATTTCACTCCTGCATGTCAGTCCCGATTTCGGCTGCGATTTCAGAGACATCTGTGCAGGTTTCTGCACAGATATCAATGTAAATCGCAGCCCGAAATCGCAAAAAGTAGTACAGAAACTACTTTTTTTTTTAAATCAGTGCGGCGTCGCAAATGCAGCGGTGTACCAATTAGGACAGTGCAAACATGTCAAATCGCATGTCAAATCGTACCAATGTGAACCAGGGCTCAGACTGATTATATTTGAGCTTCATGAATAGAGTGCTGGATACTGATGCACTCGGTTATACTTACCCAGGGGTGGGAAGATACTTCCAGCTGCCGGGGAAAATTTGAAATTAGAAAATTTGGGGGCGGAACCTGGAGCACTGAATAATGGAGAATTCTAAAAATTAAATGTATACCCAGGGCCGAATCTACCATTGGACACAGTAGGCTTCTGTAGAGGCAGCTTTTGTCTGTACAGTTATTGACAACAAATGTATTTCATCAGTTGTAATAAATGTTATCACTTATAAACTCAATAGCACATTTTCACAATATAGTGAGTCAGGTTAAAACAAAATAATGTTAAGTGTAAAAGGAGTGTTTCAGCAAAGGACTGCTGCATTTGGCACCAAAGGTTGTGTGTCTACAAGTTTCTGTGATGGAAATTCAATAACGCTATACAAAGAGAGGTAATCAGGTTTCTATGACAGTTCAGAGTACACAGGGTACACACAGTATAGGTAAATGTGGCCTATAAACTCCAAGCACATGCTGGCACTTCCTGCGTTAGATGAAGTCCAGTCTGCAGAGTCACAATTACATTTACACACCTGCTTCTGGGCTGGATGGGATTTTCCACATGTACAGGTTGAAGTCATCAGAGCCAGAGAGAATGTACTGAAACAAAAGAATGTTGGAAAATGTTATTTTATTCACAATAAGTTACCAAACAGGACCAGTATTTGCCAAAACTATCTATAAAAGGCAAAGGAAAGAAAAAGTGAAGATGTTGTCCACGGCAACCAATCAGATGGCATCTGTCCATGTAGATTTAAAAATTAATGCCAGAACTTGTCTAGTTGTTTCCCACTTTCCTTTGCTCATCTACAACATCCCTGGTCATATTGCATTAAGAATAAGATACATAAAACAGATATAACACTATACCAGCTAAGATTTGGATAAGGTATCTTGTAGCTATGATAGAAGGTGAAGTAAAAAACAATGTAATCATTCCCACAGGCTGTAATGAGATATACTTTGGTAATTAGATGTTACATTGACTTGCATATTAAGATGCAGCTCTTTTACATAACACGGACAAGCTAAGGTTCACTTTGCATTTACAATAAGTCTCTTTGGCTGCATAACTAGGAATAAAAAAATCCAATGATATCATCCAGACAATCAGCCAAATTGCCCAATGGATTTGATGCTTCTTCATCCAAGTTTTGGGGTCTGCAGATTTAATCAAGGGAGTGGGAACTAGAGCAACTCCAGGCACAAAATTAATAAACATATTTTGGAAATGTAGCAACTACCATATATACTCGAGTATAAGCTGAGTTTTTCAGCACATTTTTTTGTGCTGAAAATGCCCCCCTCGGCTTATACTCGAGTCAAACACTTTTTCTGCAGCAGTGAATGACATTTTCCAAACCGAATTTGGGACCCCGTATCTCGGGGCCACTTGGTGCTAGGAACCCCAAAATTTGGTGTGCAAACACAGTGGAACTAGCACTACATCATATCCAATGGGGTTCCTAGCACCTAGTTGCCCCAAGATATGGAGCCCCAAAGTCTGTTCGGAAATGTCAATTCTCTGCTGCAGAAAAGTGCTTGACATTTTCCAAACTGATTTTGGGGCCACGTATCTCGGGGCCACTTGGTGCTAGGAACTCCATTTGATATGTTGTAGTGCTAGTTCCACTGAGTTTGCACACAAAATTTGGGGTTCCTAGCACCAAGTGGCCCCGAGATACGGGGCCCCAAACGCGGTCTACTGTGTCCATCTGCAGCAATGTCATTTCGGGACCCTTTGGGTCCAGAGACCCCAAATTTTGGCTGCAGCTAGGGGGCTATAGAAACCCTTAACTACCGAGTTTGAAGTTCGGGGGACCTATGGCTGCAAATGGGCATTGTTGACCCTCTTTTCCACTTACAGTAGATGCGCATTTCTCACCTTAGGCTTATACTCGAGTCAATAAGTTTTCCCAGTTTTTTTGGTAAAATTAGGTGCCTCGGCTTATATTCGGGTCGTCTTATACTCGAGTATATACGGTAATTCATCTGACACAATTAAAAGGGTTAACCCATCCAATATTAAGCTTTAAGTAGATGAGGTCAATTTGAGTCACCTGCCGACTTCAGTTCCTCTTCAATGTGTTTTGGGGTCTGTTTGCATGCTGAGACCACTACAGGGGGGGTTTGATCCCCTTTCAGTTCACTTTAATATATTAGGATTCTTACAGCTGCAGGAGTGAGGTGTGGGAGTACACCTGGGAACTATGGCAGGGGGAACTCACTTATGCAGATCCCGAGGGACATTAGAAGCCAGTAGATGATTTTACTCAGCAACATCTTCCATCAGGTTTGGCTGCACTGAGTGATAATACAATTCTTGGCTCAAGTAAGTTCCATTTAAGCCTATGCACTTAACAGGCATTTGATCAACAGTGGAAGTGTAAAGACTAGGGTCAAAGTAGATACAGGGACAGTATAGGCACCTATCCACCATTGTAAAACTGGATACACACTGCCCGAAAATCGTCTGGTTCATCAGGAACCAGATGACTTTTGGTCAAAGTGTACAGCAGCCTGTCCAAGGGGCATGCTGGAAAACCAGCATCCCAATCAGCCCTTGCAGCCAATGTCAATGTCAGCACAGCGTGGAGATTGCAGCACCAATGTTGCTTGTGTTGCTACGGCGCAACCCAAAATTAACTTGCAGTGTACCGGGCTTAATGCTAATATCAGCCTTCTGGTGTTGACTTTCTCCTGTTATGTACAGTACATACCTGGTCAGTGCCATAGTTTTCTAGATCTCAGCAGCTGTTCACAAACTGTACAGACTTGCTACACATGCTACAATTGTGTCTGTGGTTGAGTTATATTGTTAAGAACTGGTGGCTTTGGGCTGAAGGCAATGCTCAAAGCAACCAATTGGATAACAAATTCGATCTAGTAAACAAGGTGACCCCTGTCTTACCTGATCACGTCACTGATCCCTATTTGGGGTCCAGGCTTTACATATCATGGTGTGCATACCCCAGAAGGGGTCGTCAGATTCTGGGATGGACCACGGCACTGAACCTGTAAAGCATCGTGCGGCTAACTGCACGCATTGCACCAAGTGTCATGGTGAATGCCCAAGCAGCATCCAGTGCCCAAAACAACATTACAGGCCATTGCCACAGTGTGGGGCCTCGGTCCTGCTCCCAAGGTTATACTTAAGTGTAACTGATTCGGAAGAACTGCTTATATTGGACACTAGCAAAGAAAAAAAAATTATATATATATATATATATATATATATATATATATATATATATATATATATATATATATGTATGTATGTATATATATATATATATATAGGGAGGACTCACAGAGTGTGGTTTGGGTTATAGGTAAACACCCAGGGGACATGTCCTTTAAAAGCTTTGCCAGTGTCCAATCACCTGAAGGTACCAGCCTACAACTCAGGGTTTATGAATATCAAGCCTGTGTCCTGTACTGTACGATTAGAATAAGGTTGCACCAGACTGGTTGCAATAAGACAACAAAATTTCTTCTTCTACAATTTAGGTCATGGAACTTGTTGGTCTAGTTAGAAGACCAGGTAAACTTTCAGATCTAGTCTCATTTGCCAATAGGCATAGTCAAACAACCAATTAGTTTTTTTTTGTTTTTTCAGTGGGGGTCAGAACAGGAAACCATCTGGTTGTAATGAGCAACAATAGGTGTATTTTCAAACCTATCCCATATACAGATTGTACCTCGGCAACGGCTGTTTCCACTATGAACAATACCCTTTTAAAAATAATCACTAATTTGTCTACCTATTACCTTAACTATCCAAAATGCATACACAGTTATGATAAACTGTTATCTTTGTTCCCCATAGCAACAGAAAGGTGCCAATGTCACGCTACAGGTAAATATATGGACTTCAGCAGGCGCTCCAACAGCTGAATTGTATGCTACACCAAGTGTTATTTTTTTTAGTGTAGTTTAAAAGATTTAAGCACTCTACATCTGTCTAAAGAGACCCTAAGGCTATGCATTCCAGCGTTTGAGAAACCACATTTTGTAACTTTTGACTCTAGGAGGTGGCACCCCCCCCCCCTTCTCACCTTCCATGTTCCAACACTAAAAAAGTATGGGAACGCAAAGCATGTATTGCAATGAGCGAGGCTGGGTAATTTCTACGCTGACAACACACAAATCTATCTCTCCACCCCTCAACTCACTCCATCAGTCTCCTCACGCATTATTAACTTACTAACAGACATATCTGTATGGATGTCACACCACTTCCTCAAAATCAACTTGTCCAAAACCGAGCTTATAATATTTCCTCCGCCACGTGCCTCTTTCCCTGACTTATTTCTCAAGAGCAATGGCACAACCATCCACCCATCCCCACGTCAGCGTGATAGGTGTTATCCTAGACTCTGAACTCTCCTTTCGGCCCCACATCCATTCACTTTCCAAAGCTTGCCGCTTCAACCTCCGCAACATCTCTAAACTACGTCCCTTTTTAACCAATGAAACCACAAAGCTCCTGATTCACTCCCTGGTTATCTCTCGCCTTGACTACTGTAACTCTCTCCTCATTGGCTTACCTTTAAATAGACTATCCCCCCTTCAGTCCATCATGAATGCTGCTGCCAGACTCATCCACGTTACAAACCACTCAGTGCCTGCTACCCCTTCTCTGCCAATGTCTCCATTGGCTGCCACTCGCCCAACGAATTACATTCAAAATATTAACTATAAGTTACAAAGCCATCCACAACTCTGCCCCCAGCTACATCACTAGCCTAGTCTCAAAATACCAACCTAATCGCCCTCTTCGTTCCTCCCAAGACCTCCTGCTCTCTAGCTCCCTCATCACCTCCCCCCATATCCGCCTCCAGGACTTCTCCGGAGCCTCGCCCATCCTCTGGAATTCGCTACCCCAATCTGTCAAACTGTCTCCAAATTGATCTACTTTTAGGCAATAGCTGAAAACTTTCCTCTTCAGAGAAGCCTATCCTGCCTCCATCTAACAACTGCACTATTTTCTCCATTAGCTCATCCCCCACAGCTATTACCCTTTTGTATAACTTGACCCTCCCTCCTAGATTGTAAGCTCTAACGAGCAGGGCTCTCTAATTACCCCCTGTATTGAATTGTATTGTAATTGTACGGTCTGCCCTAATGATGTAAAGCACTGCGTAAACTGTCCGCGCTATATAAATCCTGTATGATAATAATACTGTAACTGTACTGTTTGCCCTAATATTGTAACGTGCTGTGCAAACTGTTGACACTATATAAATCCTGTATAATAATAATATTACAGGGAGAAATTCCAAAATGGAGGTGTCCTCATATTTTCCTCTTCCATGAAGAAGAGTACAGGGTATGAATAACCCGTTAGTGCAACCGTGTGTGGTGGTGGGTCCCAGCACTAGAATGAGGAATGTGAGCACAGGCAGATATTTCCTGGTCTCACCTCTCGAGAAGAGCTCTATTACGTGTGTAAGCTGAAAACACTTTACATTGGATGGCAGTATTCAATATCTAATCTGACCATGGAAAACCATAGGGCCTGATGTATCTATAACTCACATCTAATAATAACTGTTATGCTTTGAAGAGTAAAATATTTGTATGTAGATCCAGCCATCCTGATTTCATTATAAACTGTGAGCAGTAAGGAAGGGATTGAGCCATCAGCTGAGCACATTGTGTACACAAGCCCTGCACATTCCATGGGCGGTACAGATGCCCAAGGATAACAAATCCTTTTACCTTCTGACTTTCAAGCCCCAGGGGCAGGCGGGTGCTGACAGCCTGTTTGATATGAACTGTGAGCATGTTCTGCTACAAGGAGATGTCTGCGAGGAATGTTAACAGAAGCCATGAAAACCAGAGTCCTGCTATCATTTCACAAGGGCCACATTGCTTTACTGGAAGCAATTAGGAGGGGTGGGGAAGCCTCCAGGCACCGGTAGGCAGAAAGTTGCCTTACATGGAAGCAAATCCCAAAATGGATTAGGGCTATGAAGGTGAACGCTATAGTGTAAATCACTGGGGCCCGCTAGGAGAGGACACCATGAAAAATACTGGCCTTCTCAGTGGAATGTGACACGGAAGAGAACATATCAGCAAGCTGACTGCTCTCATCTTTGCCTTGCACGTTCCTATCCAGATTGACAGGGATAATAAATGAGCATGATATCTAGGCCAAAGTTCCATGAGCTGTAATCCATAAGCATGCTAAGTATGGGATTGTGTTGCTGGAGATATTCATTGTTGGTGCAGCGATGAGGAATTCGTCTCATACAAGGAGTTAAGCATCTTTCCACATCTGCCTGTTTACAGTAAGACTGTCAAGCTGGCTTTGTGCATGCAGCATTTGTCCTGAAGGTAAAAAGGTGCATTCCTTATTCACTCCTACTGAAATATAATAAGAACAGAAGGAGACAGGAGTGAAGGAACAGCACAGATCACTGTTGTGGTTACACAGTCTGAGCACAGCATTATTGAAGTATGCCACTGGAACAGCAGCAAACACACCTAAGAATGTATAGGAGCATGTCTAACATAGGTTACAACGTCTCTTTTACCACAATGTGTTTTGGTCCAGGAGGAGACAAGTATTTCATTTATTACGGATACTTGTATAGCGCTGTCAATTTTATGCAGCGCTTTACATATACACTCACCAGCCACTTTATTAGGTACACCTGTTCAAATTGCTTGGTAACACAAATTGCTAATCAGCCAATCACATGGCAGCAACTCCATGCATTTAAGCATCTAGACGTGGTGATGATGATTTGCTGAAGTTCAAATAGAAACATCAGAATGGGGAAGAAAAGGGATTTAAAGCGGTTGTATAGCCAAAAGGAAAAAAAAACTTTAAGGCAAAAGGCATAATGAGCTAGTATGCACCGCATACTAGCTCATTATGAAATACTTACCTTAGAACGAAGCCCCCGCAACGTCTCCCAGTCACGGCCGAGGGAGCTGACATTTTTCCTCCAGGATTCTTCCAGGTTCGTGCCCCCGGCGCTGTGAGTGGCCGGAGCCGCAATTACGTCACTCCCACGAGCGGGAGTCTTCTTTACGACAAGGAGCTCTGATTTTCCAGCAGCATCCACTGGACCGCCAGCGGCTGCATGCAAGGTGAGTATCTCCTAAACCGTACGGGTTTAGGAGATATTCATTTTACTTACAGGTAAGCCTTATTATAGGCTTACCTGTAGGTAAAAGCGTGCTAAAGGGGTATACAACCACTTTAAGTGGCTTTGAACGTGGCATGGTTGTTGGTGCCAGACGGGCTGGTCTTAGTATTTCAAAAACTGCTGATCTACTGGGATATTCATGCACAACCATCTCAAGGGTTTAGAGAGAATGGTCCGAAAAGGGGAAAATATCCAGTGAGCGGCAGTTGTGTGGACGAAAATGCCTTGTTGATGTCAGAGGAGAATGGGCAGACTGGTTTGAGATGATAGAAAGGCAACAGTGACTCAAATAACCATTTGTTACAACCAGGGTAGGCAGAATAGCATCTATAAACGCAAAACACATTGAACCTTGAAGCAGATAGGCTACAGCAGCAGAAGACCACACCGGGTGCCACTTCTGTCAGCTAAGAACAGGAAACTGAGGCTATAATTTGCACAAGCTCACCAAAATGGGATAATAGAAGATTGGAAAAACGTTGCCTGGTCTGATGAGTCTCGATTTCAGCTGCGTCATTCAGATTGTAGGGTCATAGTTACATAGTAGGTGAGGTTGAAAAAAGACATCCATCAAGTCCAACCTATGAATTTGGCGTAAACATAAAAAAGCATGGATCCATCCTGCCTTGTATCAACAGTTCAGGCTGGTGGTATAATGGTGTGGGGGGGATATTTTCTTGGCTCTCTTAGGGCCCTAAGTACCAACTGAGCATCGTTTAACCGCTTAAGGACCGAGCCTCTTTCTGAGATTTGTTGTTTACAAGCTAAAAACTGTTTGTTTTTTTTTGCTAGAAAATTACTTAGAACCCCCAAACATTATACATTTTTTTTCTAACACCCTAGAGAATAAAATGGCGGTCTTTGCAATACTTTCTGTCACACCGTATTTGCACAATTTTTTGGGAAAAAATACACTTTTTTGAATAAAAAAATAAGACAGCAGTAAAGTTAGCCCAATTTTTTTTATCTTGTGAAAGATAATGTTATGCCGAGCAAATTGATACCCAAAATGTCACGCTTCAAAATCGTGCCCGATCATGGAATGGCAACAAACTTTTACCCTTAAAAATCTCCATAGGCAACATTTAAAAAATTCTACAGGTTGCATGTTTTGAGTTACAGAGGAGGTCTAGGGCTAGAATTATTGCTCTCACTCTAACGATCGCGACAATACCTCACATGTGTGGTTTGAACACAGTTTTCGTATGCGGGCGCTACTCATGTATGCGTTTGCTTCTGCATGCAAGCTCGTCGGGACGGGGCGTGTTTAAAAAAAAAATGTTTCTCTTATTTATTTTACCTTTTATTTTTTATTTTTACACTGTTCTTTTAAAAAAAAAAAAAGAATTGTGTCACTTTTATTCCTATTACAAGGAATTTAAACATCCCTTGTAATAGAAAAAAAGCATGAAAGGGCCTCTTAAATATGAGAACTGGGGTCAAAAAGACCTCAGATCTCATATTTACACTAAAATGCAATTTAAAAAAAAAATGGCTGATCTTCCCCTCACTCGTCTCCATGTCAGGCTAGGGATAACATCTGATCGCCTCCGCCGCTGCCGACGGCTCCGGATCGCTGCGCTGAGGGGGGGGGGGCCTCTCCCGCTGCCGATAAAAGTGATCTTGTGAAGAATCCGCTGCAGAGACCACTTTTATCTTGCAGCGGACCGACCGCTGAAGAAGAGAATACCGGGCTTATGGCAGCTAGTTGCTGCCATAACAACAATACTCCTCTTCAAAGTGCCAACGTATAAGGACGGTGGGCAGTTCGGAAGTGGTTAAACGCAACAACCTACCTGAGTATTGTTACTGACCATGTCCATCCCTTTATGACTACAGTGTACCCATCTTCTGATGGTTACTTCCAGCAGGATAACGCACCATGTCACAAAACTAAAATCATCTCACCACTGGTTTCTTGACCATGACAACAATGAGATCACTGTACTCCAATGGCCTCCACAGTCACCAGATCTCAATCCAATAGAGCACTTTTGGAAAGTGGTGGAACGGGAGATTTGCATCATGGATGTGCAGCCAACAAATCTGCAGCAACTGCATGATGTTATCATGTCAATATGCACCAAAACCTGAGGATTTTTCCCAACACCTTGTTGAATCTATGCCACAAAGAATTAAGGCAGGTCTGAGGGCAAAAGGGGGTTCAAACCCGGTACTAGCAAGGTGTACCTAATAAAGTGGCCAATGCGTGTATATTATATATTTACATCAGTCCCTGCCCTCAAGGAGCCTATTACAATCCAAGGTCCCCAACTCACATTCATACATATACTAGGGCCGGTTTGGACAGGAGCCAATTACCCTACAAGCATGTCTTTGGAGTGTGTGAGGAAACCGGAGTACCCCAAGAAAACCCACACAGGCACAGGGCGAACATGCAAACTCCAGGCAGGTAGCGTCATGGTTGAGATTCAAACCAGCGATCCTAGTGCTACTAGGTGGAAATGCTAACCACTTAACCACTCCTGCCCACCACTTTAATAGTCAGCCCTGTAAAATCATCCCATCTCCACTCTTGTATCATATGCTTCCAAATATACATGCACAGAAACATACCTCCAATAAGAGCATCCTGTTGTGCTATACAGCTGCATTACGTAAGGGAAGCAGTAACACCTATCAAAGACTGCAATTCTGCAGACAGGGGTGGAAACATTAGGAACTGATGGGGCAAATAATCTATGAACACTAGAACTGAACAGAAGGGATACAATTACAATACATAAATGGCACTTCTTCTGTAAGTGGCTGTGAGGGCAAACTGTTCTATTCCCAGCTGAAAGATGGAATTTTTCTCTGCTGCAAAAATGTGTTCAGATCATTTTCTAATCCAGGCACTCTCGTCAGACAAAACTGCCTGGAACTGACCTCAATTCTCTCTATTGTGGTTTTAAAAACTGTACTTAGGCGAATAGCTAAATTTACAACTGAAATACATATAGGAGGGCTGTTCTGCCTTTTAAAAGGTTTGTATTTCTGTGTAGATTTACACAGCCCTGCCAGACAACACAGCCAGGATAATGACTTGCAGAAAAACAGGTAGGTCATCTCCCTGCCCCCAGCCTGTAATAGGGAGTGAAGGAGCAACAAAATACTCACAAGTTCATTACTCTGCAGTCTCATTCTGTTAGCAAGTTTCATGGACGTTTATCTGTATGCAGCACACTTGCCTATGAAAACATAACTTCATTAGTGTTGGTTGCATGTCTGTCTGGAGTTTGGGTTTTAGGCCTCATTCACACTGGCATTTCTGTATTTAGCTTTTCTATCTGAGAAGAATAAACAACTTGTATGCCTCCCAGATCACCTTTTCCTGCATTTAGGCATTTCCTGCTTCTAGCAGTTTCTAAGCATATCCTGGACATACAAAATTATAATTTCTCTAAACAAAGCTAAACTGACTGCACCTTAAAGTGGTTTTAAACCCTAACAAATACCCAGGGAAGTGACTGGCCTCAGATGATACACAGAGATGGAATAAATCATCCTACATAAGTTGTACCTGTTTATCTGCAGCCATTTCTACTCTACATCCATTCAAAGTGCTGACGTTTAAAGCTTGTCAGAGTTCAGGAAAAACAAAAAAAGGAGGGCGGAGAGTTGAGGTTACACTCTGCAGAGCTCAGTGGGAACAGCTTTGAGAGCTGATTGGAGGGAAGGGACACATTCCCATTCACACAGCACAAAGGAACAGAGCTAAGGCTGTCAATCAGCTGGAGCCCCCACCGCTGTCACCATTTTTCTCTTGGTGTCAGGAAAAATTATCAGAAGATTCATGCTGATAGCAGAGGAAGGAAGCAGCAGACAAAAGTGACACTTTGTGCTCTTAATTGAGACACGTAGACACTATAGAGGGATATGCTTTGTTCTTATTTAACATCTGAGGTTTACAACCACTTTAATACAGGTGTGAATGGCACCATTGAAAAATCATTACCTGCATTTGTATGTGATTAGAAATGTTCTCCAAGCGCATATAAATGCAGGTTTGATGGTGTCGGTGTGAATGAGGCCTTAGTCAAGGAGCACCCAACCCTGTGATTAGATAGGGAAGAAGCACAAACACACACCAATACAGTCAATGCTGTGTGCTCCCCTCCTATCAGCCAGTTCTGTAAGGTACAATATGGCACAGACTGATTGTGTTACAATGCTCCTTCCTCTAAAGACATAATGAGAATTATTTTAAAAATACGTTTTAGATGGGGGGCGTGGCCTGACTCTGCATGACGTAGGACGCTTCTTACCTGAGCACCGGCGAGTGATCCCATTTTCACCTTAATCCTGCGACTCTACGGCGAGATTTTTCACCCAGACTGGCTCAGAGTGATACCCCTAATGCCGTGTACAGACGACCGGTTTTGCCGTCGGAATAAACTCTGAAGGTTTTTCCGACGGAATTCCGCTCAAGCTGTCTTGCATACACAGGGTCACACCAAATTCCGACCGTCCAGAACGCGGTGACATACAACAAGTATGACGGGACTAGAAAACGGAAGTTGAACAGCCAGTAGCCGATAGCTTCCGTCTCATGCATCGTTTTTGGTGCGTCGAAACAGCATACAGACGAGTGGTTTTTCCGATAGTAATTTGTTCCATCGGAAAAAAATATAGAACATGTTCTCCATCTAAATCCATCTGAATTTTCGACGGAAAAAGTCTGATGGGGCATACACACGGCAGAATATACGATGAAAAGCTCCCATCGGACTCTTTCTGTCGGAAATTCCGCTCGTGTGTACGCGGCATAACTCCTGCCATCATGTCCCCCACGAAAGCCCAAAAATCTGCAGCGGCGAAGCTCTTGCAGTACGGAGAGGACATTGAGGAAGATGGTGGTGCCGAGAAGGCGGGAGGGGAGCGGGGAACAGGAGGCACAGACAGGCTGCTGGAGGCGATCACACTGTGCCGGATCTCCCTCACTGCTCAGATTGAGGAGGTTAAGATGGACATCTCCTTAATCAGGCAGGACTTTCAGAAACTCCGCGACCGGGTCAGGGAGACTGAGATCCTTATCAGCACCGTTTTGAGGATGTCCCCTGCCGTTACAGGCCGGATGAGATTGCATGTAAAGACAAATCAACCAGCTTCTTGCCAAGCAAGATGACATGGAGAACCAGCTGAGGAGGTGCAATCTCCGATTCATCGGTCTTCCGCAGAGGGCGGAAGGTAAGGACCCGACAACATTCCTTGAGCAACTACTTATAACTACATACGGCCGAGACGCCTTCTCCCCCATGCTCGCGGTTGAGAGGGCGCATCGAATGCCTGCAAGGCCTCCCCCCCAGGGAGATTCCCTCCGCACCTTCATCACTAAACTCCTAAATTACAAGGATCGTTATGCTGCCCTGAGACTGGCGAGGGAAAAGGGTAACATCTCTATTGGAAAAATCAAAGTGGCAGTTTTGCCCGATTTCTCTGCAGAGATACAGAGACGCCGTCAGGGATTCATGGAGGCTAAACAAATGCTGCGCAGCCGCCACTTGAAGTACTCCATGTTATTTCCTGCCCATCTGAGAGTTGAGAATGGAGATTGTGTACTCTTCTTTGAGGATCCTCAAGAGGTTATCTCCTGGCTGGAACGCAGGATTGCCCCTGACAGAGCTGAATGACCATGCACCAGACGAGCCATATGGTGAGATACTTCCTTGCCCCTCATACTCTCTTTCCACATTCCTTGGTTCACTATGACTATCCTCCTTGTCACACAGCTGCCCCGGCTCTCACCTTGGGTTAACGTTCTGCCCAGACTCACTTTTACCTGGTCATGGTGGCACATAGAGCCCTTTATCCCCGGTGGTCACACCGCCACGATTAATGCAATGGAGCTCTCCAAGTGTCAATTAAGGAAATGATATACTTTACAAAATGTGAGTCGACTCGAATTACTACAATTCATTACCCCCCGGGGGTCTTTTTCACACCCCTGTACTAATCTACCTACCGGAGCTATGGGAACATGTTAGTCCTGCAAGCCGCGTGCATTGTGCAGCGAGTTTTTGCCCCACCAGCCACTGGGAACCATCACCATGCGGACGGTAATAGCAACTGGGACATGATGCCTGTATTTAATACCAACTTTGCGGGGCGTGCAATTCAGCCCCATCCTCATCCTTTACAGAGGTGGCTGATCCAACGCCTTTGTCTAACCCAGTGACTGGAACTGTTCTGCATTTTTTTCTTTTGCTCAGATACTGTTTTTCCCAGTTGGCAGTTTAAAGTCGTTAAGGGATTATGCCCGCACATGTTGGGGTGGGTGTAGGGCGGGGAGGGGGGGTGATATACAGTTATATCTACAATTCTTAAGTGTGCATGCAATGCTCCAGGAGCGGGTAGTGGGAAAATGTGTACATGTTGAGTGGTTACCACATACATTGTTTAACTTCTTGTTGCTCTCCTCTTTTTCCTGGTTTGGTGACTTTCATGCCCTCTCACTAGACCACACAATAGGTGATAAAATAGAGAGGTGGTATATTGCAACTGTAATTTTATGGCATCTATGAAATTCCTCACATGGAATGTACGGGGCCTGTGCGAGAAAATGAAACGCTCGGCAGCCCTTGCATTCCTTAAAAAACAGCGAGCTGACGTGGTGGTGTTGGTGGAGACACATATAGAGGGGAGACTCTAGATGGCCCTCTGCCGCCCCTGGGTTGGGTGGGCGTATCATTCCACCCACACAACTCATGCTAGGGGAGTCTCAATACTAATAACTAAATCTGTACATTTTGAACTATGTGAGGTACTCGATGACCCTCGGGCCGGTATGTATTCCTCCATGCTAAGCTTTACGGTGAGCCGTTCCTTCTCATGGCCTTCTATATACCTCCTCCTTTTAGTACAACTGTGGTCATGGAAGGATTTACTTTCATGGCTCGCTAGCCCACAATACCAGCAGTATGGCTGGGTGATTTTAACATCACATTACGTCCCGCTCTTGAAAGCCTCCAAACAGCACAGGCACCAAGTGCCAGTGCTGAAGAGACGAAATTCTCAAAACTTATCTCCACCTTTCACCTAATAGACACGTGGCGACACAACTTCCCACACGCACGGGCCTACTCTTGCTTTTCCCCCTCCCACAACTCCATGTCCCGTAAAGATTTCATCCTCATGTCATGCACCCTAACACCACGGATCTTAGAAACCGCTTTCTGTCCCAGGCTACTATCTGATCATAGCCCATATTGGGCCTCCCTGGGCATCCCCATAGATAAACCAATGAGGCCCTGCTGCCTAAACCCGTTCTGGCTCTCATTGCTGCCGGGGGACAATGAGCTCCTAAACCAATGGAAGCTATACTTTTCAGAAAATGACCAAATAGCCTCTATTGCAGCAATTTGGGACTCATTTAAAGTATATGCCCGCACGTCCCTGATCTCACATATAAACAAAATCAAAAAACGGACTCCACTGGTGCCTTTAACAGGGCGGTAGTGGGGCTAGCCTCCACAGAACAAGAATACGCCACTAATCCCACCCAAGCAACAGCAGCCCAACTTAAAATGCAATCCAGAGTAGTAACTCAACTCCAATTTACAAAGGCCCGACAAAAACTCTTCTTCACTAAACAAAAACTATTTGAACACGGGGAAAAGACAGGCAAGCTCCTAGCATGCCTAGTGCATAGTGAAGACAGACCCACTGTGGTCATCACTTTACATGGCCAGGGGGGCCAACAGATCACAGATCCACATAGTGTAACCTCTATCTTTAGAGAATTCTTTGCAGAGCTATACAAGACGAAGGTGACAGACTCAACAGACTCGAGAACTGCTTTCCTCCATAGTATTACCCTCCCTCAATTGACAAGCAATCAAGTTGACCTACTCGAGGCACCCCTAACTACAGACAAAATAGCCACTGCGATTGCTAGCTTTGACAGATCCAAGTCCCCGGGCTTGGACGGTCTCCCTATCGAGTTTTACTCTCAATTCAGCAAACTACTCACTCTCTATAATCACCTGTTTGAAACTTTCTCCCTGCCCCCCTCTATGAGAGAAGCAACGATAGTCCTTATCCCCAAACCAGGGAAGCACCCCGGCTACCCTGAATCCTATTGTCCCATCTCTCTACTACAAGTAGATATAAAAATATTGGCCAATCTGCTTTCCCTTAGACTAAACCAAGTTATTCTGTCCCTGATACACAAAGACCAAGCAGGCTTTATGCCAGGCCGTAACACTTCATTCAATCTCCGTAAACTGTACATCAATTTGCAAGCCATACATGCAGAAGCTGGATCACAGGTGGTAGTAACTTTGGACATGGCAAAAGCGTTTGATTCAGTGGAGTGGGAGTATCTCTGCAGTTGCCTGGAGGGATATGGATTTGGACCCAAGTTCATTAAATGGGTCCAGCTGCTATATCAGGCACCCATGGCCAAGT
Source organism: Lithobates clamitans (assembly GCA_037952925.1). NCBI lineage: Eukaryota > Metazoa > Chordata > Amphibia > Anura > Ranidae > Lithobates > Lithobates clamitans. Next base: position 291,904 of record JBBGZY010001676.1, read on the forward strand.
TGGTAGCTAATGGCTGGCCGTCTCAGATGTTTGACCTCAGTAGAGGCATGACACAGGGCTGCCCTCTATCACCACTACTCTATGCCTTGGCCGCAGAACCCTTAGCCATTTCCATCCGAGCTAATCCCGAGATCAAGGGGCTGAGTTCAGGTACTCTGACCGAAAAAATCAGTATGTACACGAATGACATACTGCTATACCTGTCAGACTCGGGCCCCTCTTTACACATAACACTACAGACAATTGAACTATTTGGGACATTCTTTGGTTTAAAGGTTAACTGGAAGAAATCCCAAATACTACCAATAGACAGTCAGCACCATCAAATACCTAGGGATACATGTTTCCAGATCAGCGACAGATTACGTGCACTTAAATATAGAACCCCTCATCTCCCACGTAAAATCTAAACTTAGGGCCTGGGCCCGCTTGCCACTAGGGGTATGGGGCCGTGTAAACCTAATCAAAATGGTTCTCCTACCCAAGATATTATATATGATATGGCACACCCCAATATACTTACCTCTGAAGCACTTAAAATCCCTTGAAGCCCTCCTTAAACCTTTTGTATGGGGAACCAACAGACGCTTAAAAACCCCACTGACCTGGGAGGCACTGCCTTGCCTGACTTCAATCATTACTATATAGCGTCCCAATTGTCCCAACTTTATCACTTGGATAAGACAGACAGAGAGAGATTCCTCCAGCTAATATGCCCTAATTAGGCTAGACATACCAAACACTCAATCTATGCGATAGCGATAGGCTCTAGCAATACAGGACCAGGAAGCGATAGGAAAACTCTATTGTACCACTACAGACGCATATTGGACTTAGCCTCATCCAAATTAGGGATACTTCAATACAATGATTATACTCCACTGTGGCATAATAAAAAATCTGTCGGAAATTCCTGCAACTGCCTGATGCGGACCTTTGGTCCACTCATGGCATCCTCTATCTACATCAACTAACTGCAAATGGAACCCTCAAAACCTTCACTGCGCTTAAAGAAGAATTCACACTCCCTAAGCACATGCTCCTTAGATTTCTGCAAGTAAGACATGCGGCCCAAACTCAATTTCCAGCGTCCAACCTTCAGCCTACTACTAATGTTATCATGGCAATAGTCAAGAATACAGATCCCCAAAAACTAACATCGGCTTTTTACAATATGCTTACTACCCCTGTTTCCACCAAATTAGCATACGGCCTTAAGCCCCGTTGGGAGAGAGCGATAGGCCTGCTAGAGGATGAGGAATGGGAGGAGGCCTTGGAATTCTGCAAGGCTGCCTTGCCTAAACTCTCCGAAAGACTAACCCAAATTTACATAATCCATCAGGCATATCTCACCCCCCTCAGGGTTGCTAGGTATAAAAATACCCAATCTACCCTATGCCAAATATGTGGGAAAGAGATAGGCACGTTTATTCACCTATTATGGTCATGCCCCAAAATACAGGGTCTTTGGACACAAGTTGTAACCTTTCTACATGACACCATGGGCTCTCCTGTCACAATGTAACCCAAAACAATGCCTCCTTGGGCTGCTCCCTGATACTATTGATAAATACAGAGAGTTCCTACACGAGATGCTGTCCTCAGCGCGGAAAGTGATAGCTAAGAACTGGATGAGACTCCTGCCCCCTAAATTTGTGGAGTGGAAGGTGGAAGTAAACAACACCCTACCGTACAAAAAATTTATATATGTCAACAGAGGGTGCCCTGCCAAATACAATAAAATCTGGGACCGCTGGCTGCAGGACTCCAACACCTGTTCATAACATAACTTGTGTTTCTCTCACCATGTAAATATCTCACTGAAGGCCTCTCACCTCATGGTTAATGTGGGCAAGACCCACTGTCACCTCCTGGAGCAATCTTCTCATGTGATCACAACACTTTAAATATGTAATTGATTACTACGCACTTGAATGATATGTTTTATATCCTGGATGTATGTCATACCATGTATGCACTTTTGACTAAATAAAACTTTGTTTAATTTAAAAAAAAAAAAAAAGTTTTAGATTCCTTTTAATACATAACTGGATACAATGAAGGTATTTTTTTATCTATGCTGCCTAATCATTCAGCACTATTATTCCTTACCTGATCTTTGTCACCAGCAAAGCAGCAGCTTTTCATTGTACAAGAGTTGAAGTAACCCTGGTTGTCAAACTGGAATACGGGCAGTCGAGAGTGAATGTCATACAAGACAGGAGGCAATCGGCGGCGCAGGGCGAGCAGCTGTGTGCCATTGCTGTTGAATCTCACGCTCATTGCACTCTGCAGGGATAGATTTCCACCATAGCGTAGCAGGGAGCTGAAATAGAGAATATAATGTAGACATTAAATCATTTGTATTCAAAATATAGTTTTCATAACCAAATCCCTATAATTAGCAGACCCCATGGTTTTATTATTACTGTGCCCACACAGTTCCAACACAATCGAGATCAATGTCCGAGGCTGGGTTTTCCATATGTAACAGAAGAAAAAAAAAGAATTTTGAAAATACTACTGTGCACCAGTTTGTGTGTAAATGGCCTATATCAGTTCAGAAGTAAATGGAGTATTTAATAATAATCTATATCATAAACACTAATAAGAAAAGGTTTGCAAGTCCCATTCATAGAGAATTTGCCACTCTGCCATTTAACAGATCTATGGACACACCCATATACTTGTAGTACCACAGCAGCTGCAGAGCCTTAGGTTACCCATTGCTGATATAAAGGATGATGACAGAGGTATGAATGTGCTAAGAATGATGTCCATTATGACATCCATCAGCTAAACTGTATGCATCTTCAGGACTAGTTGCCCTAGGTCATCATCACTGTTTATCATCCTCTGTTTTTGGATGTCCTAACTTGTACTGTTCCACCTCTGCCTAAAGGACACTAAACTCTCACAGGAAACTAGTCAGCACTCTGCCTCATACGCTCACAAAGTCTTGACTCAATGCTATTTTACATCTTCACCCGTGAATCTATTTAAAACATGAAGTAACTTGCATTTCACCATCTTGTAGTATTAATTATGCCTTCCAATTTAGGTCAGATCATCTACCAGTTCTAGCTGCTGTCCAGAACATTGGTTGCAACCTGCAAAGAGCCTCTAGCTAGGTTAAATAGGCAAAGTTTAACATCTCACTTTTTTTTTTTAGCTGGCCATACACTAGAAGAACTTTGTTTTAAAACTTTTAAAGGAGAGTTCGATTTTCAAATTGTTAGTGGGGTTAAATTGACGTTTGTTTTCGACAACAGGTCCAGGATGGAACGTTTTCTTAAATTAATTTCTAACAGTGGATGGGGGTTTGGGTTCACGAAATTACATTCATTTCAAAATCACATGTTAAAGCAAACCTAATTTTGAAGTACCTTTAAGTGACATCCATCAGTCATCATATGTACTGATGAGAAATGTTTATTCAAAAACCTTTTAGTGTTTGGCCAGATTTAGGCGGCCTTCACACCTTTATGCACACTTGGTGCAGATGGTGCATTGCAGTTCCCAATATTTAGAATAGCTGTTGAACACATTATTACAGCAGGCAGAAAAGGCTCCCATGCATTATGGTGCATTGCGTTATGCAGAGACATTTTTTCTTCTGTTGACAGACATTAGCTGCTCATTCCAAATAAATGGGCTGCCTTAGGGCAATACGTGAAATATAGCACATTAACAAGCTTGCAGTAATGCACTGCAATAGAAATGTGAAAGTGTAAAAGGGCCCTTATTTCTCTATCCACAAAGCTGTAGCCTGCCAAGTTAGCAAAATTGTACAAATCTCTTTAGATTTACTGAGAGCAATGTATTGTGAGGGTTTACTTACACAATCACTTTATATTCCATCAAGTATTCTCTTGAATCATACAGTTATTGGGAAATCTGAAGGCGACTGTACAGTATACATTTTATAAATTATAATAGGGCCAAACAAGCAGATGTCCAGACCAAAAATGACAGCTTTTATAGTCAGATTATGTACTCTTATGCCCGAAAAGTAGGTTATATGTCATTAAGCTAGGGATGAGCCGAACACCCCCCGGTTCGGTTCGCAGCAGAACATGCGAACAGGCAAAAAATGTGTTCGAACACGCGAACACCGTTAAAGTCTATGGGAAACAAACATGAATAATCAAAAGTGCTCATTTTAAAGGCTTATAGACATGTTATTTTCATAAAGAGTGTTTGGGGACCTGGGTCCTGCCCCAGGGGACACGTATGAATGCAAAAAAACTTTTAAAAACGGCCGTTTTTTCGAGAGCAGTGATTTTAATAATGCTTAAAGTGAAACAATAAAAGTGAAATATTCCTTTAAATTTTGTACCTGGGGGGTGACTATAGTATGCCTGTAAAGTGGCGCATGTTTCCCGTGTTTAGAACAGTCCGAGAGCAAAATGACCTTTCTAAAGGAAAAAAAGTAATTTAAAACTACTCGCGGCTATAATGAATTGTCGGTCCCGGCAATACGGATAAAAGAAGTCATTGAAAAAAAATGGCATGGGATCCCCCAGTCCATTACCAGTACCTTTGGGTCGGGTATGAATATTAAGAGGAACCCCGAACCAAAATGTAAAAAAAAAAATTGCATGGGGGTCCCCCCCAAATTCTATACCAGGCCCTTCAGGTCTGGTATGGATATTAAGGGAAACCCAGCGCCAAAATAAAAAAAAATAAATAAAAAAAAAAAAAAAAAATGGCGTGGGGGTCCCCCTTAAAATCTATACCAGACCTGAAGAGTCTTTACGTAACCGGGTGGCCCCGCCCCTTCTGACACCCCAGGAAGGCCATAGGGCTGTCCCCGTGCGTCAGAAGGGGGCGGGGTCACCCGGGGACGTCACGGTGTGGCCCCACCCTCAGTTATAAAAGAGCTGTCAAAGCGAAGATGCGTCATATAGCGGGAGCCTCCCATGGAGGCGGGTCGGTCGAGTTTTTTCTTCTTTTTTCTTTTTAGGTCCGTCGGTGGAGCAAGAGAAGAAGACTTCATGGGACATTTTTATTTTTTTATTTTTTAATAAAGGACTTGTCCCAAGCCGTGTCTTGTCATTTTTACACTTTTTTTGTGAAATGGAAGGGTTATATTTGTACCCCGTTACCATTTTACACAGGGGGGGAGGCCGGGATCTGGGGGTCCCCTTGTTAAAGGGGGCTTCCAGATTCCGATAAGCCCCCTGCCCGCAGACCCCCAAAACCACTGGCAAGGGTTGTGGGGGTGAGGCCCTTGTCCCCATCAACATGGGGACAAGGTGCTTTTGGGGGCTACCCCAAAGCATCCTCCCCATGTTGAGGGCATGTGGCCTGGTACGGTTAAGGAGGGGGCACTCTCTCATCCCCCCTCTTTTCCTGACAGGTTGCGTGCTTGGATAAGGGTCTTGTATGGATTTTTGGGGGGACCCCCACGCCATTTTTAAAAAAATTTTGGTACGGGGTTCCCCTTAAAATCCATACCAGACCCTTCAGATCTGGTATGGATTTTGAGGGGGACCCCCACGTCATTTTTTTTTACATTTTGGCGCGGGGTTCCCCTTAATATCCATACCAGACCTGAAGGGCCTGGTATGGAATTTGGGGGGACCCCCACGCAATTTTTATTTTGGTTTGGGGTTCTCCTTATTATTCATACCAGACCCAAAGGGACTGGTAATGGACTGGAAATGTCATTTTGCTCTCAGCCTGTTCTAAACACGGGAAACATGCGCCACTTTACAGGCATACTATAGACACCCCCCAGGTACGAAATTTAAAGGAATATTTCACTTTTATTGTTTCACTTTAAGCATTATTAAAATCACTGCTCCTGAAAAAACAGACATTTTTAAAACTTTTTTTGCATTGAGACATGACCCTGGGGCAGGACCCAGGTCCCCAAACACTTTTTATGACAATATCATGCATAAAAGCCTTTAAAATTAGCACTTTTGATTTCTCCTATAGACTTTTATCAGCGGCTTTCGAATTTGCCACAAACACCCCAAATTGTTCGCTATTCGGCCGAACGGGCAAACACCCGATGTTCGAGTCGAACTTACATTCGACTCGAACATCGGGCTCATCCCTACATGAAGCTGTACTAGCTACATAGTGCTGATGCTTTGAATTGTTTAGTTTGTGTGACATGCTATTCAGGCTGTAATTTCGTACTTATTGTTAAAAGCAATAAAAAAAGAGATAAAAAAAATAAATGAATGCAGTCTTAACAGGCTCATTTGGTTTGAGGTTACTTGTGATGTCACTTCCTACGACGGAGGCCAACTTCTCTTCAGTAAATGCCAGGCAGCCAGATCAGCATTTCTTCCTGTACTCTCTGCATAGGGATTAGGTTTAAAAAAAATGGAGGCACAGCACTACACTGCCATCAGTTAACAGGACTGCCATTTCCCAACCTCTTGAACCCACAGCAGAATTTCATTGGCTGTCGAGCTGGAACAAAAATTGATAACAACCTTACTGAAACTGCTTTAATATTGCCCACAGGCGTGAGAAGATTGCAAATGCATTTGATTCTGGTCAGAGTAGGTACCATAAGGATGATTGGCTCTGTGTGTTTTGTGCCTACACCGTGTGACTGAAGAATTGATAATCTGGGATGGTGTCAATCACTACTATCCCCTGGATTAAGGCCAGCTCCCAGGAGTGTCTGGTCAAAGCATATACTAGCTGCTCACTATCTCATGTGACTGGTACCTTTATGTTTTCTAAGCAAATAAGGGAAAGTAAAGACATTATACAGACCACGATACTCCACCAACATCTACTGTAAGTAAATGAACAGGATGCTGGCACTAGTAGACAAGTCAGCACAAGCCTCATCTCATACACTAATCTTCAGATTAGAGAAACAATTAAAGAGTGGTTACATTTATTGTGTCCTAAGGAAGGAATGTATAAAAAAAAAATAAAATAACCTGTGTTTATAGCTCACGCTTGTCAGTATCGTGATCGTAATTACTACACACTAATCCAAAATGATTTAAAGAGTTAGCCTCCTGTGTATTACATTTGGAAAACTGCAACCACTCCAAAATACAGAACATTTTTCACAGTAACACAGAACACATCCCTTTGATAATTAGCATACAAAATAGCTTTTGGCACATGCTGGTTTTTAATTTATGTGTAAACTACTGGGAAATGTTTATTATACTGTATATGAAAAATTATATTTACAACACAATATGCCCCAGAAAAGGTAAAATGCAGACAAAGCAGAAAGTTAATAAGTGTTTTGTAATTAAAAAAACTGACAAAAGTTATCACTGTAAACGGCAGTTCAACCAGCGTGTCTAAACTTTCTGGAATTTTACATGTGTATGAGTATCAATGTAAGCATTTTTCTTATGCACATCTAAGCTCAGTAAGTTTAGGTAATCACCAGTCTGCAATGTGGGGACTTCCATGGCCTGTTTGTTTTGCAGCCATAAATATATACTGAATTGGATCATTTTTTGTGGGCAGGGAATCTTATTGCAGATATTTTCTTTTCGGTAAGACTGTATATTTGTAGATTGCGTGCATATGTTCGGGGTGACATTTTAGCAGTGACATACCCAGGCCACTTGTTTTTTTCCATAAATTTTTATTATTATCAACAATAAAGCATTACCCAGGCTATTTTTAAGGTGCCACAAGTCTCCGTGGCGTTGCATTTCCCAACATATTGGGTAAATGAGGATTTATAACATTGAAAGCTAAACTCCAGGCAACTATAAAAAAACAAATAAAAAACCCATATTAATCTAGTTATTGATCACTAAACAAACACATAATGGAGGCTACTTTAAAAAAGGGATATCAGACAGGGCTATCCACAGGAAACAATAGTGTTTATCCCATACCGTTTCTGCATTTTACAAATGCAGAGTTGATAGAACATTTTCTAGACAAATGTGCCCATGTATAAGTGGTAAGGTTGTAGCAACGCTAAACTACTGCTTTATAAATAGGTCCCTAAATATATTTTACATTTATATAACAAATACACAACTCTGCATTGATGGCCTCCTGTACAGCAGCACTTTTTAAAAAAAAAAACGGTAAGTTTCATTAAGTTTTGGCATATTACAAGCAAGAACATACTTGTTCCATAAACTGTATCCGTGAGGATATTTAATAAGATAGCAAGACCAGTACCAAAACATGTTCAAAACACGAGAAAGGTGGGCAACTGGCCTGAAGTTTGACCAATTACATCATCATTTAGGCAGCCGTGTACGCACATCCTGTCAAAATTGCAATGTTACAAAAAAAAGCCATTGTCTATTGATACTGTTTAGCAATGTGGTCTCTCTTTTGGCATCCACCAAGATAAATCATCAAAACTATACGATAAACACACAAGCCTGCACCCAATAGGATATGGATAAATGCAAGGACCTATATAGATGTAGATGGTAATTTCACCCAACCTAACTGTATTTTGTCAATTTTTTTATGGGCATCCCCTGGCCATATATGTCAACGAAGAAACTCATCAATTAGTTCACATGTGTCAAACACAAGGCCCGTGGGCCAAATCCGGACAGCTAGGCCATTTTATGTGGCCCTTTCGCTCTTCCTGCAGCTGCGTCTCCGCCCCCACCTTGTCTCAGCAGTTGGCAGCAGAGAGGCAGAACTCCTCCTACAGATCCTGCAACTCTGTGCAACTGCAGCACCCCTGGTCTCTGCATTCAGCTGACTCCAGCCCTCCTCTGGTCCTTCTCCAGACTCGGAACTTTCTGCAGGTTGCACATTAGATCAGAGCACACTTATTTGGTTTGCCATTGTTCTGCCTGTCTCAACTGCAACCAAAAAGTTAAACAAGGTAATGTAACAGTAATATTTGTCTGATGATTTCTGTTACCAAACGAATTTTTCAATAAATTGTACAATACACTGTGTGCACAATTATTAGACAAGTTGTATTTTTGAGGATTCATTTCATTATTGAACTACTACAGTGCTCTTGGTCAATCCAAAATGTTAATAAACCTCAAACCGGAATATTTAAGAAAGTAAAAGTGAGATTTTGGCTTCCTTAGGAGAATATCTATGTGTGCACAATTATTGGGCAACTATTTGTGTGCAGATTTATTATGCAACTAAATGAAAAAGGAAAACGATACCATCTCACTTGAATTTTCATTTGTTAGGCCCCTTTCACACGGGGCGGATCCACTGGACGGACTCAGCTAGCTCAGCGGGGGATCGATTCGTTGATCCCTGCTGAGCAGGCGGATGACAGGTCCATCTCCACTCACTGTGCAGATACAGACCTGTCAGAGCCCCGCTGTTCTCTATGGGGAGATCAGATGAAAACGGACAGCCTGTCTGTTTTCATCCAACCCGATCCGCTGGACGAATTGCAAACATATCGTCATCCGTCTGTTTTGAGCGGATCTTGTCAGATGGGATGTCAGTGAACAGATCTCCACTGACATCTGCCTGCCCATAGAAGTTAATGGGTGGCCCGCTCGGATCCGCCTGAAAAACGGACAGGCGGATCCGATTGTGTAAAAGGGGCCTAAAAGTGAGAATAATAAACAAACTAAAAAATTACAAAATAAACATTTTTTTTTTTTTAAATGTCAAAAAACAGTAACAAATATAGCCACCCTTCTTTTCAATAACACTCATAAGCTTTCCATTCATGGAGTCTATCAGTTTCTTGATGAGTTGATAATCAACTTTTTGTGCAGCAGCAACCACAGCCTCCTAGACACTGTTCAGAGAGGTGTACCGTTTTACTTCACCGTAAATCTCCCATTTAGGAAGGGCCCACAAGTTATCAATAAGGTTTAGGTCAGCCAAGTCATTATTCTTTCATCTTTAAGGCCTTTACTGGCTAGCCACGTAGTGGAGTACTTTGATGCATGCAATGGAGCATTGTCCTGCACAAATATCATGGTCTTCCTGAATAATGCAGACTTTTTTCTTTACCACTGCTTGAAAGAAGTGTCTTCCAAAAACTGTCAATAGGTTTGGAGTTGATTTTGAGTCCATCTTTAAACCAAAAAAGGTCAAACTAGCTCATCTTTAATAAAACCAGCCCATACCAGTACCCCACCTCCACCTTGCTGGCGTCTGAGTCGAAGTGGAGCTCTGTGCCCGTTACTGATCCAGCCACAGGCCCATCCAACTGGTCTGTCAAGAGTCACTCTAATCTCATCAGTCCATAAAACCTTTGAAAAATCTGTCTTCAGATATTTCTTGGCCCAGTCTTGACGTTTCAATGTATGTGACTTGTTCAGTGGTGGTCGGGTTTTAGCCTTATGTAGTCCTCTGGAATATGAAAGCACTGGAGGATAATGGGTTCCTGGTAGCTTCACGTTTGATTCTTTTTAAATCTTTGAGAGTTAATTTGCGTCTTTTTTTCTCAACATTTCTTGCAACCCTGTTGACTATTTGCAACAAAACGTTTGATGGTTCTGTGATCACGTCCCAATATCTTAGCAATTTCAAGAGTACTGCATCCCTCTGAAAGACTTTTTAAAATGTTTGGCCTTTCAGAGTCAGTTGAGTTTTTTTTGGCCCATTTTGCCTGAGGAAAAGAAGCTTCCTAATAATTATGCACACCTTGATATAGGGTGTTGCTCTCCTTAGGCCACACCCTCCCTCATTACACAATTACACATCACCTGATATGCTTAAATCCAATGAGCATTTTAGTTTATACAGCTTGGAGTTGGACAATATGCATAAAAATTATGATTTGGTCAAAATACTCACTTGCCTAATAATTGTGCACACAGCATAGCTTTACACTTGAATATCTACTTGCCATTATTTTTCCTAGACTTGTACTTTCACAGCTAGTTGTTCCTTAAAGAAGTAGGGTCAAAGCTCTTTTGATCCAACTTCTTCTGTGGATCACAGGAGTGCACTTCGTTCTGCACTCCTGTGACCCATATTCAGCCAACAGCAGGCTAAAGTCCGTTGTCGGCTGGCGTCATTTAGCAAGTCCAGGCTCTGGAGAGCTCTCAACTGTAATGTCGGGATCCACCCAGAAGCCGAACTGATGCTGCATCCACCTAGGTGAGTATGTATGTTCGGTTTTTTAAAACCCATAATAATTGAACGCAGAGGCAATTATTTACTATGATAAAGAGTAGATACATTTATATAGTCTTACAGATACAACCGGCCCTTTGAGGGCAACTATAATGCTGATGCGGCCGTGATGAAATGGAGTGTGACACTTCTGAATTAGATAAAACTGAAGTTTTGGTTACTTGGGCTTAATGCTGGTTAACTATGCTCCTCTCGGGGAAACAGAAAACTGAAGGTCACTTGTGAGGTAGTAGTTTTGGTTCTCAGATATGTGCAGAAATGTATGGAATATGTTGAAGTTATTGTGTTGTTGAGATGGCGGGTGCACATACGATGTGTTTTACAGTGAGATGTAAGGCTAGCAACATAAGATGTTAAATCTTCAATAAAAAAACTTTGTTGGATTAAAAAAAACAAAAAAAACCCCAAAGTTTTGGAGCCGTTGGACTCTTCCAGTACAATACCAGGTACTTTCTGGCATAGAAGAAAAGGAGACAGAGAAGTGTTTTTTGGTGCTACATTTATTTCTTTCCCAGACCAAGAAATAAATAAATATAGACTGATCATTTCTATGTCAAGGGGCAAACATTCAAAATCAGCAGGGGATCAAATACTTTTTTCCCTCACTGTATAATACTGACATTTAAATGCTTTCTATGGAAGAAGGGAGTATGTCCAGATTGTCCTGCACAGAACAAAACGAGATTAGGCTTTCTTTTACTAGAATATAGAAGCCATTATAATTAGCAGTAGGACACAAATAACTGAAGCATCTGTCTGATATGAATCTGATCTTGTGATTGTAGACAGTGGGTACAGCTTACTTTGGAGCATGCTGCAATTTATTGTATGTCCCACCAAAGTGTGAAAATACAGACATACTTAGCACTAGATTTCACAAGTTACTCTTCCTTATAAGATCAACTGTTTTAAAGAAGACTTTCGCTAACTAAATGCCTGACTCTCAGAACTGCTACAGCTGTATTCCCAGCCTGAGGCTCAGTGTAAATAGTGTGTCATGTTTGAAGAGCCCTGCTTTCCAATCAAGGCTAGAAATCTTAAGAATGTGACTCCCTGTGAAGTCTGGAAGTGTTCTTGTTAGGACCTGCCAGGGATGTGCTTTGGTTTTGTACAGGACTGTAGACATGAGACAAACCTACTCACAGAACAGACACTCATCACCCTCTACTGGTTACAATGTGGCATTGCGTTCAGCACGTCTTTGCTTTTACTATCTTTGCCATTAAATGAATAATCAGAATAGAGAATCTAATTTTTCTAACTCAATAATAATCATGACTGTTTCGTAAAGACCATGTAATTAAATATATATATTTGGATTTAATTAAAAAAAAATGTATAGAGGTGAAATGAACTTTTAAACAAAGTGTTCAAAGAGGAGTCCATCTTTCCCTGAAGACTAAAGCCTCGTACACACGTTTTGATTTTCGGACGACCGAACCTGTTTTTTTGTGGCATGCTAGTCGAAATTGAAGAGGTTACTCACAATACAACGTCAGAAGTGACCTAATAGGTTGAATAGTTTTGTATGTATTTTTTCGTTTCTGAGCATGTGTAGTCTTGCTCTTCTGATTTTTTTCGTACAAAAACCATACTGATTAAACGAAAATTGAACAATGGGTTCACATCCGACAAAAATTTTATAGCCTGTACATCCAGCTTTTGCTAAAGCGATAAAGCAAAATCGGCTGTTGATAGCACCGTACTAACGATCCGAAAATCGGCAGACAGCTCGTGGTACGAATTTTTCCTTCCAATATTCTTATCGTGTGTACGGGCCTTTAGGCCCCTTTCACATGAGTTGGATTCCGTTGCGATCAGCAGGGGATCTGTGCGCTGATTATTGGAGGGGAGCGGAGTGGGGGCTGATGACACATCTGTGTTTGCACAGTTTCGGCAGAGCGGACACAGACAGAGCTCTATGGAGTAAATGGACTCCACTACCTCTTATCCACTCTGCCTAAACAGAAGAGGACCGATCCCCTTCTGTTTTTCTTTCAGTGGGCCTCATTGGACTGGAGGTATGCGGGGGTAGACAGACACAAGTCCGTTTACACCTGGCTGTCCATAGGAATGAATGAACCTTCTGATCGAGTCCACCTAAAAAATTGACAAGCGGACCTGATCATCATGCCTGTGTGAAAGGGGCCTTAGTTAATTTTATCTTTATATATATTTAGGGTTTAACATGAACCATGATCACAGTCTCCAGCCCACCACCCCAATGGAATTTGAGGGTTCTTCTCCCCATGCTCCTGTTATTTGAATTCAGTGCAGTTGTGCATGGCTCTGCCCACACTGCCAGGTCATTCATTCACAGTAATCTGTTAATGAAAAAGAGTCCCATCTGCCACTATGGTGGAGGAACTTGTAGTTCTCAATAGAGCAAAGTGTGATGTTTCCCCACCTGTAATCTGTACTTCCTCCAGCCCTGTTATTGAGGATCTGTACCTCGTTACAGAATAGTCTGCAGGAGCCACAGCATTGCATTCACGATCCACTGCGGTTGCAGTGCTTTGCTGACTTCACTGCAAAAAACAAATAAATGCACTTTTTTTTATCAATATGGGTGCATTTATTATTTTTCCGCAAAAGTTAGAATTAGCCTTTAACCACTTCCTGCCTGGCCTATAGCGGATTGACGTCCAGGAAGTGGTTCCGTTATCCTGACTGGGCGTCATAGGACGTCCAGCAGGATAACATGCCGCCACGCGCCCGCGGGGGCGCGCATCGTGTCGATCGGTGGAGAGGTGTGTCAGCCTGACACACCGCTACACCGATCTTGGTAAAGAGCCTCCGGCGGAGGCTCTTTACCACGTGATTAGCCGTGTCCAATCACAGCTGATCACGATGTCAAAAGGAAGAGCCGTTGATCGGCTTTTCCTCACTCGCTTCTGACAGACGCGGGTAGAGGAGAGCCGACCGGCGGGTCTCCTGACAGGGGGGGTCTGCGCTGATTGTTCATCAGCTCAGCCCCCCCATCAGATGACCACACTGGACCACCAGGGATCGCCACTAGGACCACCAGGGAAGGGGCAACATGTGGATGGCCAGGTATGTACCCCATGGCCATCCACATGTGCCCAATCTGTGCCAATCAGTGCCCACAAATGGGCACTGATTGGCACCATTATGTTTCAGTTATGCCCAGCAATGCCACCAATAAGTTTTATCAGTTCTACCAATCAGTGTCATCAGTGCCACCTGTCAGTGCCCATCTATCAGTGCCCATCAGTGCCACCTATCAGTGCCACCCATAAGTACCCATCAGTGCCACCCATATGTACCAATCAATGCCACCTACGAGTGCCCACCAGTGCCGCCTATGAGTGCCCATGGGTGCCACCAATGAGTGCCCATGGGTGCCGCATACCAGTGCCACCTATCAGTGCCGCCATATCAGTGCCCGTCAGTGCCGCCATATCAGTGCCCGTCAGTGCCGCCATATCAGTGCCCGTCAGTGCCGCCATATCAGTGCCCGTCAGTGCCGCCATATCAGTGCCCGTCAGTGCCGCCATATCAGTGCCCGTCAGTGCCGCCATATCAGTGACCGTCAGTGCCGCCATATCAGTGACCGTCAGTGCCGCCATATCAGTGACCGTCAGTGCCGCCATATCAGTGACCGTCAGTGCCGCCATATCAGTGACCGTCAGTGCCGCCATATCAGTGACCGTCAGTGCCGCCATATCAGTGACCGTCAGTGCCGCCATATCAGTGACCGTCAGTGCCGCCATATCAGTGACCGTCAGTGCCGCCATATCAGTGACCGTCAGTGCCGCCATATCAGTGACCGTCAGTGCAGCCATATCAGTGACCGTCAGTGCAGCCATATCAGTGACCGTCAGTGCAGCCATATCAGTGACCGTCAGTGCAGCCATATCAGTGCCCGTCAGTGCCGCCATATCAGTGACTGTCAGTGCCGCCATATCAGTGACCGTCAGTGCCGCCATATCAGTGACCGTCAGTGCAGCCATATCAGTGACCGTCAGTGCAGCCATATCAGTGACCGTCAGTGCAGCCATATCAGTGCCCGTCAGTGCAGCCTTATCAGTGCCCATCAGTGCAGCCATATCAGTGCCCGTCATTGAAGAAGAAAAACGTACTTATTTACAAACAGAAACAAAGAAAAACTTGTTTTTTTTCAAAATTTTCGGTCTTTTTTTATTTGTTGTGCAAAAAATAAAAACCGCAGAGGTGATCAAATACCACCAAAAGAAAGCTCTATTTGTGGGAACAAAATGATAAAAAAAAATTGTTTGGGTACAGTGTAGCATGACCGCGCAATTGTCATTCAAATTGCAACAGCGCTGAAAGCTGAAAATTGGCCTGGGCGGGAAGGTGTCTAAGTGCCTAGTATTGAAGTGGTTAAGCAATTGAAGATGTACAAGTATGCATGAAGCTTTGTTGCATGGAAGTAAATGGCAATTTCACTTAGGTAAAACTTGAACTTTTGGCTTTATATAAAACATCCATTTAAAAGCTAAAATATTTTGCTGTACAATATACAATTAACAATTCCTGCAATTCAAAGCAGTCTTACAGGATTGAGCCTTGAACAACCCACACATTTTACTGCAGTCACATATGTAGGAGTGAAATGTTGAAAAATGATTGATATTAAGACAATCAAAAGTTAAGAACTTTTCTCTTTATTAGTATACAAATTAGTGCTCTTAAAAGCTGGCATGTCATATTAGTGTTTATAAGACCAAGTTTGTCCCTCTTGCGCCTTCATTGGTTTAAAGTGGACCCTGCAGTAAAATGTCTACTTTAAGAGTTTAAATAGAACAAGGAACCAGCTGTAGTTCAGTTAATAAAATCTTTATATTATGAAGTCCTTTCTCTGGGATAAAATGCTGTAAGCTGCAGTTGTTGCTAATGTTGAGGTATAAATTCATGTATCTAAAAACTGTGTGTAGGCCCTCGCCCACCCTCCTATTATTTATTATTGGTATTTATTTAGCGCCCACACTTTACACCATGCTGTACATAAAATGTATACAGTATATTGTACATTCACATCAGTCCCTGAGCTAAAGAAGCTTACAATCTAAGGTCTCTAACTCACATTCATACATACACATACTAGGGCCAATTTAGACAGGAGCCAATTAACCTACCAGCATGTCCTTTGAGTGTGGTAGGAAACTGGAGTACCCGGAGGAAACCCACGCAAGCACAGGGAGAACATGCAAATTTCAGGCAGGTAGTGTTGTGGTTGGGATTCTAACCAGTGACCCCAGTGCTGCCATTGTTAACTACTACGCCACTGTGCTGTCCCAATATTAAAGTATATGTCAGGGCAAAATAGAAATAAAAAACAAACATACATATACGCAGTACATTTCTACAATACATGCACATTTCCCATATTTTATCCCTTCAGACCCTACAATACATACCATTTTTGTGGATATAGTGGTGGCAGCCCTGCCCAGTTTTCTGGCAGAACTACTCTAACCCTCCTAATCTCCTTATCTGTACAAAATAGAGACAAATAATTCTCTAAACAACTAAGAGGGCTAATTAGACTCCTTGAGATAACACAAGAAGTGTGCAGACAGCTCTAATGCCTGGTACACATGAGCTGAATATCAGCTGGTATTGGCTGGTTCAACAGGAAGCGGCTGACATTTGGCCCATCTGTACATCAGCCTGTCCAGCTTCTGCCAAATAGGCGTGCTGGAAAACCTGCATCTGATAAGCGCTCACAGCCAATGGCTGGGAGTGCTGACCAGTGCATCCTGCTGGACGGGCAGTGGCCCTGTGAGCACACAAAAGCTCAGGAAGATTTAACATCTGTTTATGCACCAGGTGACTGTGTTGTAGTGCACAGGAATGACCACAAGTGCCATAGAAATGAGAACGCTCTCCCGTTCATCAGTAGAGAACCCATTTTTTATGGCTGTGCAATACAGATCAATCAGTGTAAACAATGCCTGCCAAGATGTAGGGCCGGGCAGTGGGGAACAGGTTTATCTTACATCCTAGGTCTGGGTGGAGGCATAATAGACAGGAGGGCATGTGGGTAAACCCACACAGGGTTTTTAGTTAAACATTGCATAAGTACCTCCCTACTTCCTCAGTACAGGGCATTAATGGGCCTACAGAAAACCTACCATTAGAGAAATATGAAGGCAATGACTGCTGACCTCTGCTTCTATTTAAAAAAAAAAAATGCTACTTGTCTTTTGCTCGTGCTGCTCCTCTTTTTTCAATACCTAGAGCCAAAGACCTGGAACAAGTATACAGACAAGGATGTCTGACTTTTTTCTGATCTGCATATTTGTTCTGGGCTACCGATTCAAAGTACATACCGTATATACTCGAGTATAAGTCGAATTTTTCAGCACATTTTCTTGTGCTGAAAGTGCCCCCCTCGACTTATACTCGAGTCAAGCACTTTTCTGCAGCAAAAAATTTCATTTTCCGAACCGACTTTGGGGCCCCAAAATCGGTTCGGAAAATGTCATTCTCTGCTGCAGAAAAGTGCTTGACATTTTCTGAACCGACTTTGGGGCCCCATATCTCAGGGCCACTTGGTGCTAGGAACCCCAAATTTGGTGTGCAAACCCAGTGGAACTGGTACCATAACATATCCAAAGCTGAAGTTCCTAGCACTAAGTGGCCCTGAGATACGGGGCCCCAAAACTGGTTCGGAAAATGTCATTCTCTGCTGCAGAAAAGTGCTTGACATTTTCTGAACTGATTTTTGGGGCCCTGTATCTCGTGGCCACTTGGTGCTAGAAACCCCAGCTTTGGAAATTTTATGGTGCTAGTTCCACTGGGTTTGCACACCAAACTTGGGGTTCTTAGCACTAAGTGGCCCTGAGATACGGGGCCCCAAATTCAGTCAACTGTGTCTATCTGCAGCAATGTCATTTCGGGACCCTTTGGGTTCAGAGACCCCAAATTTTGGCTGCAGCTAGGGGGCATCTAGGAACCCTTAACTACCGAGTTTGAAGTTCAGGGGACCTATGGCTGCAAATGGGCACAGTGAGGCATGCAAATGGGCACAGTGATGCTGCAAATGGGCATTGTTGACCCTCTTTTCCACTTACAGTAGCTGTGCATTTCTCACCCTCGTCTTATACTCGGGTCAATAAGTTTTTCCCATTTTTTTGTGGTAAATTAGGGCCTCGACTTATACTCGGAACGACTTATACTCGAGTATATACGGTAATCCAAAGTTGAAATGAAAGCCAGGCAATTAGCATTTTCAGGGAGAAGTGGTATGAAAGCCGGTCAACTAGTCAAAAGTTGTCTTTATCAGCCCCCAAACTTTTCTCATCATAGGTTATTTTAATTACAGGTTATCTCCACTCAAAACTGCTACTTGCTTTGTATTTGAGATATTGCAAAATGAGTTTGGGACATATATCGCAGGGTGTGGCACCACATCCAATAGTATTTGAACAGAAACAAAAAAAGTGGAATAGGAGGAAAAAGAACTTTAAAGGTTGCCACTAAGATCCCAAATAGGAAAGAAAAAATTGTCTCATGTTATAATAAAATGTATAATTTATTTGAGTCACATAAAAACACACATGATACAAGAAAAACAAGAACATATTCAAAAAGGTACACTGTCTCATGAAAGAGAACAAGTTGTGATGCTGTAACAAAGAAATCGCATGGATGGCCAAAAGATTGTTTACAAGGTAATCCTAGAAGAACCCTTCTGGCTAGAGGCCCATTGAAATGAAACTACAATGTCAACGCCAATGGATCACTATGCGTTTCAGCCTTTGGCTTCTTCAGGAGTTCCTATTGGTACTAAAAAGATGTATTGTTATCACTATGGAGTTCATGTATAAATATCATACTAAACTGATGTACATCATTCAAAAAATGTTTAGAGACCATCATTCAAAAAGTAAATATATTACATTGTTGACAATTTGTGTATCATATAAAGATACAACAAACATGTATGCGTAGTATTCTTAGACTTAATGAAGAAAATTCATAGTAATAATAATAGAGAACATGATCTAAATAAATATTTTTTATATAAAAATACAGATGTAATCTCTATAAATAATACCGGCAGCAAAGTGAATTCATCATGAGTACTGCCAATATGTATACATATCTTCTGTAGATTATTTCTATATTTATTTCTATTTCCATTCTCATTTTATTTGGCAGGCTGCCATTCAAACGGATTCAGCTCCCCAAATAGAGGCTGTTTTTACTTGCTTTGGAGTTTGTTTGTTTTTTTTCCCCTATAATGGTGCATCGCTATATAGATTGGGCCCTCATGGTATGTATATTCAAGTTCTGGGCTATTATCCAGAGAACATCAGCAAATGCCCCCCCCCTATGAATTTTCTTCGTTAAGTCTAAGAATACTACGCATATATGTGTTTTGTATCTTTATATGATATACAAACTGTCAACAATGTAATGTATTTACATTTTGAATGTTGGTCTCTAAACATTTTTTGAATGATGTACATCAGTTTAGTTTGATACTTATACATGAACTCAGTAGGGATTACAATATATCTTTTTAGTACCAATAGGATCTCCCGAAGAAGCCAAAGGCGAAACGCGTAGCGATCCATTGGCGCTGACATTGCAATTTCATTTAATTGGCCTCTAGCCAGACGGGATCTTCTAGGACTACCTTGTAAACAATCTTTTGGCCATCCATGCGATTTCTTTGTTACAGCTACACAATTTGTTCTCTTTCATGAGACAGTGTACCTTTTGAATATGGTCATGTTTTTCTTGTTGTATCATGTGTGTTTTTATGTGACTTAAATAAATTATACATTTTATCATGAGACATTTTTTCTTTCCTATTTGGGATCTTATTGGCAACCTTTAAAGTCCTTTTTCCTCCTTTTCTTGTTTCTGTTCTTTGTATTTGAGATGACACTTTAAATTTCAGTTGTGGCCTGGACAGGTGCTATCTAAATCAGAACTCCCAGTTACACCCAATTAGCATGCAGAGAAGCAACGATAATTTGCAAAGTACCAACCGAGTATCATTCAATTTTATTAGTACATACTTCCTTTCAGGGAAGGGAGGGCAAACGTCTATTGTAAATGAAACCGATGTTGCCATACACAGCTTTATGCATTTGTAATCGTCACAAAAAACTCTGATGTACATACAGTACATCTGAATATATTTAAAGGAAACCTATTGTAAGTTTTGAGTGGGGGGCTCACATTGGTTGATCCAGGCTGGCATACATTGCACAAATGTATACTGAACAAATTTTAGGAACCAGACAAAATTCACTCAGAAGGTGGCCCTGTTGGCCGCCTCCTGCCACCAATCTCTCGAATGAAAAAAATCAAAAAAGCCAGGCGGAAAACTGTTGGTTGAAAAGCGGTTGTTTCCAATAAGTGTAATTGTACAATAAACACAGTGGGAGAATCATCCATCCACGCTGTATGAACATGAAAGTGAAGATTCCCTTTGGCAAGTAAACTGCCTCTATTCCTTTGAAAAAACCTCTATGTGTATTATTACAGTAACCTTAACTTGTACTGCCTGATGGGATTGTCTCATTTCACAGTGCTAGGTGTTCTATAGTCTCATTACTTTACTTATCAGTAAAGGTGATCATAGACATCAAAGGAGTTAACATTACTGATTAACTAAAAACTATTTTATCAGTATTCGGTTTGAGAACTGTCCATTATCAGTGTATGCAAGCACGCACCTACAAATATATGATCATTACCTACTCTACACTGTACAACTGTCATTGTAAGCCTAGTAGACACAATGATATTATTGGACGAATGATGGTCCGTTTTTGCTTTTTGCATGCTAGCCTCCCTATTGAAAACGATTAGGTTACTAAAATATGAAAATTCTCATACAACAGATTAGAAATTTGGATGTCATGTGTTGCAGTGTATTTACATTGTATTTTTGTAAGAAAACTGTACTGATTAAACGAAAATCGTACCATCTGGTATCATACGAGAAAAATTTTCACGTTTGTCCCTTTGGAAAATTTTTGACAGCTGTGCACTGACTATCAGATTATCATACGTTTCGAAATCGGTATTTTTTGTACGATATTCTGATCGTGTGTACGGGGCTTTACATAAATGGCATCTTAGAACAAGCCTGTGCCATGTTTCCTAACCACCCCCTTTCCCAGTAGGACATTCTTACCTTGCATTTACTCCCCTGCCACGCTGATCAGTGCTAGTACCGCAAGGAAATATGTGTCACTTCTGGGAGGGACAACTTGGAGTTTACACAGAACTTTTGCTCCTCCCTAAGTCTTGGTTCACACTGATGGGATGCAGGAACCACAGCGATTCCTGTGCAGGTTCCAGCACCACATCTGAATTTCAGGCAGTTCACATTCTGCGCGAACCGCTGTGGGTGTCCATACAAAGTTAACAACACCTTCAAATCGGTTTACAGAATGCAGTGCAAACTATGGAATTGGATCACATGGGTCTGTACACCCATGCGATCCGATTCCAGTGCAGACCAAAAAAATGGTCCTGCACTATTTTGGTGCGAGTGTGATGCGATTTCAGTCATACAAACTGTATGGCTGAATTTGCATCGCACAGACATCGCATGCGATCTGCAGAGCAGTGTGGTGTGAATCAAATCCGATGTCTGGCATCACACCAGTGTGAACCCAGCCTAAAAGGAGTGTGTAATGGAGATATGGGACTACAATGATTTTTACTTTATGAAAGTCATAAATAATAGACATCATTATTAATTTTTGTATGCCCAAGAAGCACTAGTTGGACATTATCTCAAGTTCTTTGAATAAGCAATTCACCATTTGTTTTGTCACCATTAAACACCACTGGAAGGGTTTCTGAAGAGGGTATGTTAGTCGGGCCACCTGGCTGATGTAAAGAAGTAAGCCCTGGACTTATTGTCATTTCTAACACCTCCTAGGAAGTATTTTAAAAGATCTTCCTGCAGGAATTGAATTAAAAGAATGTAAGTTCAGACAAACTTGATTGTCATAAATGCCAGCTGGTGACCTACAGCTGACCAGTGTCTTGAGATCTTGTCACAGTCCAACAGCACCACCCATTGGCATTGGAAATGGCAAAATCTTAAGATTACTGAAATATTTGGAAGTGTGTGTCTACCTGGATGGGTGGGAGTAAGTGGGGGCACTACAAGTGTATATAACATCAGAACACAGACCTCGGTCTCTCTCTTTCACTCTGAATGCACAATGGAACAGAAGGATGCCTGTGTAATGTAACTCAATTATTACCGTATATACTCGAGTATAAGTCGTTCCGAGTATAAGTCGAGGCCCTAATTTACCACAAAAAAAAAAAATGGGAAAAACCTATTGACCCGAGTACAAGACGAGGGTGAGAAATGCACAGCTACTGTAAGTGAAAAAGAGGGTCAACAATGCCCATTTGCAGCATCACTGTGCTCATTTGCATGCCTCACTGTGCCCATTTGCAGCCATAGGTCCCCTGAACTTCAAACTCGGTAGTTAAGGGTTCCTAGATGCCCCCTAGCTGCAGCAAAAATTTAGGGCCTCTGAACCCAAAGGGTCCCGAAATGACATTGCTGCAGGTGGACACAGTTAACTGAATTTGGGGCCCCGTATCTCGGGGCCACTTAGTGCTAAGAACCCCAAATTTGCTGTGCAAACCCAGTGGAACTAGCAGCATAAAATTTCCAAAGCTGGGGTTTCTAGCACCAAGTGGCCCCGAGATACAGGGCCCCAAAAATCAGTTCAGAAAATGTCAAGCACTTTTCTGCAGCAGAGAATGACATTTTCCGAACCGGTTTTGGGGCCCCGTATCTCAGGGCCACTTAGTACTAGGAACCCCAGCTTTGGATATGTTATGGTACCTGTTCCAGTGGGTTTGCACACCAAATTTGGGGTTCCTAGCACCAAGTCGCCCTGAGATATGGGGCCCCAAAATCGGTTCAGAAAATGTCAAGCACTTTTCTGCAGCAGAGAATGACATTTTCCGAACCGGATTTGGGGCCCCGTATCTCAGGGCCACTTAGTGCTAGGAACCCCAGCTTTGGATATGTTATGGTACCCGTTCCAGTGGGTTTGCACCCCAAATTTGGGGTTCCTAGCACCAAGTCGCCCTGAGATATGGGGCCCCAAACTCAGTTCAGAAAATATCAAGCACTTTTCTGCAGCAGAGAATGACATTTTCCGAACCGATTTTGGGGCCCGTATCTCTGGGCCACTTAGTGCTACGAACTTCAGCTGTGGATATGTTGTGGTACCAGTTCCACTGAGTTTGCACACCAAATTTGGGGTTCCTAGCATCCAGTGGCCCTGAGATACGGGGCCCCAAAGTCGGTTCGGAAAATGACATTTTTTGCTGCAGAAAAGTGCTTGACTCGAGTATAAGTCGAGGGGGGCACTTTCAGCACAAAAAATGTGCTGAAAAATCGACTTATACTCGAGTATATACGGTACTTTTCTTTTTCTGTAACTTTCTTTTTCTGTAATTGTCTCTGTCCATTGGCAACATTTTGTATTTTATTTGTAACATTACTGCTTTTTAAAGTTTATATTTTGTTATATTTGATTAATAACAAACAAATTCCTGTTTTGAATAAATTTGGTTTATATTTTTTTAACACTGCTCTTATTATTTAATAATCTTATTGTAAGGGATACAGGAAAGCTAGATTCCAGTATAGGCAAAAGGTGGTATTCACTTATTATACTCGCCATCAAGTAAACAAACGAGGTAATATATTTGACAAAACTAGTGGCAGGGGAGTAAAAGGAAAGTATGTATAAAAGGTTGGGGAGGTCCGCACTAACGTTAACCCCTAGGCTTTGCCCTGCTCTTCATACACATATCACATACAAGGATCACAGCCGCAGTATGGAGAGGGTGTATGAGGATTACAAAAATCACTACTGACAATATTGAAGACAAAACAGTTCTCTTTACTTGGAAAGCCTAATGTGTGTCACATGAACGCTACTCTATATTTAAACTCTTTGCAGTAAATCTACAACCTACCTGCAATACTGCATGGAAGTTGCATTTTAGGCTTGGTTCACACTGCAGTGCAAATCACATGCGATATCTATGCCATGCAATTTCAGCCATACAGATAGTATGGCTGAATTCGCATCACATTTGGGCCAAACTCGCACAGGACCCCTTTTTTGGTCCGCACCAGAATCGGATGGCATGGGTGTTAACACCCATGCCATCCGATTCCTTTCCGAACTGTCAGTTCGCACTGCCATATGCTAACTGAAATGGGGGTGTCATTAACATTGTATTGACACTTCCAGCAATTGGCATATGGCAGTGTGAACTGCCTTGCGGGTCAGGTGCACTACGAGAACCCGCAGTGGATTTGCAGTGTTCCCGTATCGCACCTATGTGAACCAGAACTAGAAGTGCTGTGGGCAAAAATAAGTATATGAAACATTTGTGAACAATCACTTTGAATGTAAACCAGTATCTCACCTGTGTGGTTTCCTGATGTCCCAAAGTCCAACTCCCTCTTTAGAGTTGGCCGTGGCCAACAGCCTGGGCTCTACAGGGTTAAACATGACACTGTGGAAGGCGGATGGGTAATGCGCCAAGCAGAAAGGATCTAATGACGGAAAGAAGACAGTTAGGAATCATGGCTTTCCCAAAACACAAGTCAGAGTTTTAAAGGGTCAATGCACCCTAATGCTGTATTTCAGTTAAGTCAATTCTAATGGCACAGGTCACTTCCTTGGACAGAACTGACTGACCCTTTATAGCCCAACTCTTCATTTCTGATATTTCTATACATCAACCATCTTGCTTCCCAATCTATAAGGTGGTACCTGAAGTATCCCATGTGCACAACTGCACAATTAGTTTTGCCAGCTGCCAAAGAGAACCGTGGCACAAAATGCAGATTGTATCTACCAAAATGCTTTTCCATCACAAATGCAAGTATGTGTCTTAGGCCCGTTTCCCACTTGTGACTCAAAGTCGTATGATAGGTCGCAGCCCATAGATTTCTATAAAGTATATAAAGTGGCAGTGACTTTGAAAAGATTTCTGCACTACTTTGATGCAACTTGAGTGCCGGTGTAAAAGTAAAATCAAGGTTGCATCAAGGTTGTGCTCCAAAGTTGCACAAGTGCGCGCATGTGTTGAGCATATTTAAAAGACGTTTGTATAAACACAGTATCAGTGTTGTGTCTACAATTACCTCATAGCAACAAGCAAAAGTTGAACACAGTATACAATATCAGAAAGGTGGTGAATTTATTATTTACAATAAAAAACATTGAACTTCATATTGAGCATCATAAATTACAAATATAATAGAACAAAAAAGACAACAATAATGGGTGGACAAAGTACTCTAGAATGCAAGAGTCAGCAAATCTAAGCCAAAAAAATTATGAACACATTTCTTGGGCATCTTTAATAGCAAGGTCCAACTATTTAAGGTACCCCAAAAACACTGGTTTTATGTGCAGAAAAAACACCAGGGGGGGGGGGGGGGGGGGGGGGGAGATAATATATACGCGGACCTTTCCCCTCCTTCCTCCTGCAACACCTGGCAAGGGTCAGGTCATCCTGCTTCTGCTGAGATCTCATAGAATGTTGAGTAGCCCAAATCTCACCAAAGATGATCCACTACTGTGCTGCAGTATCTTCTCACGAGATTTGGGCTATATTCAGCATTCTTAGGAATCTTGGCGGCATGATGATAACCAGCTTTCCCCCACTGTTCTTCTTTGCACTTTTATATAAAACATTTAAAGAGTTATTTTACCTTTTCAAAAAAAAAAAAAAAAAAAAAAAAGAGGTAACCTAGAATCCTACACCCTTCCCCCCCAGTCCCCACTGTCAGCACCCACACAGCCGATGTAGCGATGAAATCCTCTTCTGTCTGCAGGACTTCTTGCATGGATCAGAGCGATTCTCTGTGCCAGCGCTGACCAATCAGAATCACATCCTGGAATCAGATCTGTTCCAGAAGCCCTGCAGAAAGAAGGGTGAAGTAGAGCAGGTATTTCAAATCCATGGACTGTGCAGGCACTGCCAGCTCACCACCCACAGGTATTTAGCAGGGATTGGGGAGGGTGTAAGTTCACCTTTTCCGTGAAAAAGACAGAAAAGGTGAATTTACACCTTAAGGAAGTGGGAGGAATGTCACACTGAATAAGTAGACCTTGCCTGAAATGCAATCTCTAAGGTCTAAAACAGGACTTTTGTACTCCCTGCAAAATCCTTTTCTTGCAGTCCACTGAGGGACAAAAGAAGTCTTTCACCTTCGACTACCACTTACAGAAGGAATGGACACTGGTAAACAAAAACTGTAGGCCAGCACAAGATAACCCCTCCTGCTACCAGCCTGCCTCAGTTTTGTAGCAGTACTGACCGCATGATCATAATCGTATAGGGGTGGGATCTGTGTTCCTAAATGGATTCCAAGAAAGGGATTTTGTGAGTAAAAAAATCCCATTTCTTTCTCATCTATTGAGGGACACAGACAGTCTCTCACCTTCAGGATGCCCAAAAGCAGTCCAACTGAGGGGTAACGCAGCAAACAATCGCTAACAGGCCCAACATGAACAATACAAAAACTGTGGACTGCCTGCAGCTGAAGAGCTGTCTAGGGAACCAAATGCTCAAAGCTGGCAACAGATGCGACTGCAATCTCTACCTGGACGATCAAGAGACACTCACATAACCGGTAAAGTGTATATTGAGAAGGAAAAGTGAGAACCGATCCAAAAATACCATAGAATTGGATGCTATTCTACCCGATTCATTCAGAAGGTGAAACAAAAACCGAATCAGCATACAAAAATCACCACAGCCTGATCCATAGTCAACAAGGAAGAGGAAAAGTTCCTCTTGGAGAGCAGGGGCCAGACAGAGGGATGGGAGAACAAAGTCCTGGTTGAAGGAAGATCAGGGCTGCCCTATATTAGAAAAGGGTGATATGCCTCAACTCTCCTGATCCTATTACAGGCTCAAAGGGCATGGGGATTCATGCATGGAAAGACTGTTAGGTCAGACAGGCATCCCTCTCTCAGGCAATTACAACCAGGACAAAACAGGGTAAGGTATATAGGAACGCCACATATAAGAATAAGCAACCCCCAAGATAAACCTTGCTGAAGTATTCTACCATAACCTTGAGCATTGAAAGGGTTACAGATTTAGAGATACTTCTGACTCCCCAAATTCAATGTTGAGTCCACAGAGCAACAGTCTGGAGCCTTACTAGGTCAGCAAAGGACATTCGCCTGGGTTAATTCAGAGCAGGGAAGATTACCATAAAGCCCTCCCTCTCAAGTTGGCCAAGCAGACAAAGAAGTATAAAACAGAGAAAAGGCCTAGATTTGGTCATTGGGTCTGATCTATATGCTCAGTCCTTTGAATCCAGGTGTATGATTCCTGCACCTAGAGATGAACCTGTTCAGCATGCAGTTGAACCAGGAAATCAGAGCTCACACCTTATATTCACTACCTGCCACGCACTTGGGTGTACGGGCTACTCCCCCGTGTCCAGTTGTAACCAGTTGGGTAAGTCTAACTGCCACCTAATGATCCTATAGGATACCAATGCATTTAGACTTACAAGCCCCACGAGGCAGGCGATACTCTGGAAGAGAGAACAGTGACCAGATTGGAAGACAACTCTTGAGAATGAACAGGCACAAGGAAAATTACATCTTGACCCAAAGAGTCAAAGAGTGAGCTGGAGACGAATGTTCAGTTTGTATCCCTGGAATAACACTCTGCTCCTAGGTACCTGAAAGGGAAACTATCCAGGGGGTCCACAAAGATTAGCAAACACTGCCTCACTTTGGAAAGTAGGAGCGTGCCTTAATGTTAAGGAAGGCTTTTCTGAGGGTTTAGCAGTCTTCTTTCCCCAGATTTCGTGGGTGGCCAGAGAATCAAGTATGGGGGGCCTAGTATAATCTAGGATTAAAGCAATGAAAGGGAGAAAACTCAATAGGCCTTTCACTAGACTTCTTACACTGGGCCAGGTGGGTGATCTTGCTTCCACTGAAACCTTTAATAATATTGTTCCCGCAAAGAGCATGCAGGTCAGGTCAGGTACCCCTTGGACCTTGGGGTAGACTTTACCCGTAATGTGAGAACAACTTGATATCTTTGTTTTTTTTTTGCATCTGATCTACTATGAAGTGGTGTGACCTAGTGTGCCAGGGAGCTTCTAGCCATACAAATTATGACCTATTAATTTAGGAGGTCATGGAACTCTGGTAAGCCTCTATACATTTATTTTTGGTGATGGTTTATTACACTGGTGGAGGATGTACTGATTTATTTGATTTCTCAGTGAAGAATGGGATAAATCACATGGACTTTGAGTTACAAGTGGACATTTTTTCACTTTTATATTTTTTTTAAATGTTAAATAGCTTCTTTCGTATTTAACTAATCTTTACACTATAATTACTTTGTTTAGTACAGCACAGTGAGGGTTATTTACTAAAGCTGGAGAGTGCAAAATCTGGTGCGGCTCTGCATAGAAACCAACCAGCTTCCAGGTTTTATTGTCAAAGCTTAATTAAACAAGCTGAAATTAGAAGCTGATTGGCTACCATGCACAGCTGCACCAGATTCTGAGTGCCGTACATTGGTGCGATTTGCACTGCCGATTTCATTGCAGCTTTTGACTTCATTTACCAGAAGCCTATGCAAGTCACAATGAAATCAGTAAAAAGTAACGCAGGAACCTTTTTCATAATTGCTGCG
This sequence comes from Lithobates clamitans, assembly GCA_037952925.1. NCBI lineage: Eukaryota > Metazoa > Chordata > Amphibia > Anura > Ranidae > Lithobates > Lithobates clamitans. The sequence goes on from JBBGZY010001676.1 coordinate 320,662, forward strand.
ACATGAGTGGTGGTGATATGAACGGTTCCATTGCTGGCAATGGGGTGCGACTTGTCATGCGATTTGGAACTGTCAACTGACGAGTGAACGGGGGACTTAGTGTGCCTGCATCTGGTTTTCACAACTATATTTCTTTGGTTTATTTGACCACTTGTGCGGTCTACTATCTCTGTTTTTTTTTTTTTTTTAATGACATCAATGCTTGACCCCTCAAAGCTCTTTTGTCTATACTTCTCCTGTGGGTCAATTAGTTCACATACTCGTCAACAGCCAACAACTTATGTTGGGTGGAATTTTGTTTTTACTCAAATTCATAAAGTGAACCTTCTCACCTGCTTGGGGAGACTCCCGAATGTCCCATATCAATACTCTGCCATCATCCGATGAACTAGCAAACACGTTATCATTCACAGGACTGACAGACAGACCGTATACTGCCTCTTCATGGGCGAACACATCCAATGTCTCACCACTACAGGGAGATAAGAAAATATTGTAGATCAAAATAAAGTGTTGTATATAAATTCAGGATGACAGATACTGACATTATTAGTACATACGTTTCAACGTCATGGAGGATCACTTGTTCATCATTCCCTATAAGGCAAGTAAAGACGGCTTAAACCAGGCTGCAAGTAAATGAACTATCCATAAATAGTGGTCAACAATTTCTAATTATTATCTGAAGAACACTCTCCTCATCTTGAACGGCTCTCCTCCCTTGTCAAGCCCAGGAAACAAAACCCTCTTAAAGCGGTAGTAAAGATTGTTAAAAAAAAAAAGTTCACCCTGCAAGGCAATGTCATAATGTGCTAGTATGCATTGCATACTAGCGCATTATGAAAGACTTACCTTAAAGTGAAGCCATCCAGCAGCACGCCATCAGCACTGACAGGGCTTCCATCTTCACCTGGTCTTCCTTCGGGTTCATGGACTCCAGTCGCCTGACTGGCTGAGCCACAATGACGTCACTCCTGCACATGCACACGTGAGTTGCGGCTTACGGCACAGACCTCTGAAGGAATGGCACGGTGTGTCATTTGTTTCAGAGTGCATGTCCCGGTGAGGTCACCGGCTTCTACTTCGTGGAATGTCTCCTAAATGGTGCATTTTTAGGAGATATTCATTTTACCTACAGGTAAGCTTTATTATAAGCTTACCTGTAGGTAAAAGTACCACAAATGACTTTACTACCACTTTAAGCATGATACACGTGCTAGTAAAAAAAAAACTCTTTAAAAATGCCCAAATATGCTTTATAATAGTTGTCCGATTTATAACTTGGACCCATACACCAATAGAAATCTTGCTGCTGTAAGGACCTCTGCTATATGTGTGAGAGCAGTGGGTTTTCTGCAGCTGTCTGACATACCCCCCTACAGAGTCAGACCAGCTCACCAATCCGCAGGGAGTGTGGGCATTGCTAATTGGACAGCTTTAGCTGTGATACAGTGAGAGGCCAATCAAACTGCTCTAATATAGACAGCAGCAGTCCTTCTCTGCAGCAGAATATGCCTAGATTCGAGAAGTTCTGCCGCTGTGGGCTAACTGTAAGACATTACAATATCAGAGCTTTATCTAACCTCAGTTTAAATGCATGCTTTTTGATTAAACTAAAATTGGGTTTTCATTTTCCCTGACAGCATAATTTGTGTGAAGCTATAAAACTGCACCTACAGGCCAATAAAAATAAAATAAATCTGAAGCAATATATTTGATGCCATTTCTTTATATACAACTTGTCTTTTATGGAAGCAGATAAGCTAGAGGAATGTGACCTGGCTGTACCGTACCAGTTTTTAGAACGGGTTCTGGTACTTACCTCCAGAGAACACTCTGGTGTTGCCACTGTTGAAAGCAAGGCAGAAGATATTTGAATGGTGCTCTCCTTTCAGCTGTATGGGCTTAGCTGTAGCGTGAATGGCTTTCTCCATATGCCACAATAAGACTCGACGGTCATCTCCTCCTGTAACAGGGCAAAGAAAATAAACATTTTTATAACAAACATAGGAGTTTAAAAATAGACTTGAAGAGAAAATAGGGGGTTCCTGTAGTAATAGGATGTTTAAGTTATAAATAAAAGCTGAACTCCAGGCAGATAAATAAGATACAAATGCCACTTTGTATTCATTAATACATCCTTAAGCATGTTTTTTTTAAATGCAAGCAGTACCTGAATTTGCCCTGGTATCAACTTTCTGCAGTCTCTATACAGCAGAGCTCAGACTGGGGAAGGGAGAAGCAGATGAGCCAATCAGCTGTGCTGCAGTGCAACGAGCACAGTGACAGAGAGCTTGTCAGTGTGTTACTTCTCCCTTTACTGTCCAAGTCACAGGATGGGGGTGATAAGGAGACCTGTGTTGCTTAACTGCAGCAGAAAAAAAAAATCAGGTCTTCTGCTCTGCCAGATAAGGCAGAGCTGTGGAAACCTCAGGACTGGATGGGCAGGATTTTTTGATCAGACTCCTTTCACGCTGAGGCGCTTTGCAGGCGCTAAAGTGCTAAAAATAGCGCCTGCAAAGCGCCCCGAAAGAGCCGCTCAATGCACTCCAGTGTGAAAGCCCCGAGGGCTTTCACACTGGAGCGGTGCGCTTGCAGGGCGGTCAAAAAAGTCCTGCAAGCCGCATCTTTGGAGCGCTGTAGGAGCGGTGTATTTACCACTCCTAAAGCGCCCCTTCCCATTAAAATAGAACGGGGCAGCGCTGCAAACCCGCCCGCAAAGCACCGATGCAGCAGCGCTTTGCGGGCGGTTTCAACCCTTTCTCGGCTGCTAGCGGGGGGTTAAAACTGCCCCTCTAGTGCCGCTAAAACGATGGTAAAGTGGTGCTATATTTAGCGCCGCTGTACTGCCGGCGCCCGCACGCCTCAGTGTGAAAGTAGCCTAAATCATCTATCGTCAGCTTTCAGCTGGCCATACACAGCTCGAATTTTGGCTGATTCCAGTTGAACCTGGCTGACATTTGTACCAGGAAAAATCAATCAGCCGAACGGTAATTGGGTCCTATCAGAAGCAGTCACTGTTTGGGTATTTAGACTGCTGCAGATATTACAGCTCCTTGAATATAACAGTTGGCATTATAGATTCCTCTATTACATTTCACTTGACAAGAGAAATCCATGCGTGTATGGCTAGATAAAGATTGTTTCAATGGAGCATCAAGGAACACCACATAGTGGTCCCCCAACGCGGGCTGTCAGAGTTGGACAGCAGTGATACTGAGAACGAGGTTTGAAGTTTGTTGTATGAATATATCATTCTAATACATTTAATACGTCTTCCAAGATTCTTTTTTTTAAATCCGTGAATACATATCTTTAGTGCTCTGTGGAATTTCAGTATTGCCAGCTCAAAAACAATGTCTATTTTATTTTATGAAAGAAACATTGGGGTTGATTTACTAAAGGCAAAGAGACTGTGCACTTTGCAGTTGCTCCAGAGATTAGTACCGTAAATAAGGCAAAGTCTCTCTTTGCAAAGAATACCCAATCACGTGCAAGGAAAATAAAATAAGAAAAACATAATTTTTGCTTGCATGTGATTGGATGATGGAAGTCAGCAGAGCTTCTGCTCATTTACTAAGCTCTGGAGCAACTGCACTTTGTAAAGCGTACAGTCTATTTGCCTTTAGAAAATCAACCCCATTGACACACACTAGTAGATTTTTAAATGAACGTTTGTACGAAAATTCTCAGTAAATTCGGTGACTTGGTCAATGTTATTCAAAAGTACTTAAAGTTGAGTTCCACCCAAAAATGGAACTTCCACTTTTTCGGTTCCTCCCCCCCTCCGGTGTCACATTTGGCACCTTTCAGGGGGGAGCAGATACCTGTCTAATACAGATATTTTGCACCCACTTCCGGGCATAGTTACATGAGCCACCCGCGGGTATCTACTCCACTTCCGGCGCCCTCTCCGCCCCCCTCCCTGCTGTCTTCTGGGAGACACACAGGTCCCAAAAGACAGCAGGGACCAGTGGGATAGCGCAGTGCAAGTCACGCATGTGCAGTAGGAAACCAGGATGTGAAGCCGCAAGGCTTCACTTCCCGATTCCCTTACCGAAGATGGCTGGCGGCAACACGAGACAGCTGAGGGATAGATCGGCTTTGGATGCCGACGTCGCGGGCGCCCTGGACAGATAAGTGTCCTCATTTTAAAAGTCAGCAGCTGCAGTATTTGTAGCTGCTGACTTAAAAAAAAAATAAAAAATCGGCGGACCTCCGCTTTAAAAATGAATAGTTTGCTCTTATTATTTGATTATGAAAGTAATCAAGGACTTTACTGAAAGAAAACCAAATACAATGTTATAAATATTTGTTCAAGAAAGATTTTCCATCCAGCTCCTTCAAATTTGCTCATCACTTATCAAAAAAAGGAACATTGATTTGCCCCCACTAATTGTTAGACATTTATCATATGTTCCTAAAACAAAGAATTTCAAATGAAATGCTATTCTGTATGGCCAGACTTACACTTCCTTGCAGCCTGTGACACCCCCTGGCACTTCCTGGTATGGGGGAGCATGTGACCTGCTCCCCTGTGATGGAGCCTGGTCCTAGCAGCCATTCACTATGCCTGAACACTGTCATGTGACTGAATGAGTGATGTCAGTTCCCCCCCTGGGTCCCTGACACAGCTAACCTCAACACCGGATGCAGAGTAGAAAAGAGCTGCAAAGGATAGTAGGTAACTTGTACCGTATATGAGGATGCCCTTCCAGAGACACTCATCTTATCCTGTATGGGCCAGGTGACAGGGACTGTCTTTTTATTTTGTTCAAACATCTCCACTTATTGAAAGGATCAGACAGTCACCCATAGACATGAGACAGTCATTTGATTTTATCAACTTTGTGAATGTCATCTCATGTCTTCGTCTCTTGTCTTTCCCCTAATTTTTAAAAAAATCTTTTTGTTTCTATATTCCTATACAAAAAAAAAAATTCTAAACGTGTTTTGCTTTGTAGTTACAATATACTGTGTGCATACTGTAGGACATGGGTGTTCAACCTGTGGCCCTTCAGCTGTTGTGGAACTACAATACCCATCATGTCTCTGCCTTTGCTTGTAACTGTCAGCCTTGCTGAAAGCCTCACTGGACTTGTAGTTCTGGAGGGCCATAGGTTGAGCGCCCATGCTGTAGGAGATAAGCAGCTGATCGGCAGAGTTGTTTATTTTTAGGGGAAGAGAAGATCCAAAAGGAGGCCCAGAGATAAGACGAAGGGGGAAGACTTGCATGTTCCTGCCTACGACATTACGACTGTAGCTAAAACGGTCACAGTATAGTTTAGATTTGCTTCCTCTTTTTCCACCTCAGTGACACCACTAACCCAAATAACCCATATGAATAAATAGAAGAGTGGCCTCATACCGAATGTACTACTGTACCCAGAGATAGAAGGCTGGAGATAAAGTTAGAACAACATTTCCCAGCAAACACAGTGTGTAGTGGGGAATGGACCTACATTATCCATTCACTGACACAATCCATCAGACAGACTCAAGATACATAGCTGTTGGTAAGATTTGTTGGCCTGACAAAGTGTCACCACACCACCCATAAAGAGTCACTTTGACCATTCTGAGTATCATTAAAACCCACCCCAATGTACACTCAGCTTTATTTAAAGTGCAAGGTCACCTTTTCATAAAAAATATAAAGATAAACGAACACCCTACACCAGGGCTCAAAATTTCATATGCACATGAACTTTAATGGCATTCCAGTCTTAGTTCGTAGGGTTCAATATTGAGTTGGCCCACCCTTTGCAGCTATAACAGCTTCATCTCTTCTGGGAAGGCTGTCCGCGAGGTTTAGGAGTGTTACTATGGGAATGTTTGACCATTCTTCCAGAAGCGCATTTGTGAGGTCAGGCACCAAAGTTGGACTAGAAGGCCTGGCTTGCAGTCTCCGCACTAATTTATCCCAAAGGTGTTCTATTGAGTTGAGGTCAGGGTTCTGTGCAGGCCAGTCAAGTTCATCCACCCCAAACTCGCTCATTCATGTCTTTATGGACCACCTTGCTTTGTGCACTGGTCCAAATCATTTGGTGGAGGGGGATTATGGCGTGGGTTTTTTTCTTCAGGGGTTGGGCTTGGCCCCTTAATTCCAGTGAAGGGAACTCAGCATAACAAAACATTTTGAACAATTTCATGCTCCCAACTTTGTGGGAACAGTTTGGGGGTGGCCCCTTCTTGTTCCAACATGACTGTGCACCAAAGCACAAAGCAAGGTCCATAAAGACATGGATGAGCGAGTATGGGGTGGAGGAACTTGACTGGCCTGCACAGAGTCCTAAGCTCAACCCGATGGAACACCTTTGGAATGATTTAGTGCAGAGACTGTGAGCCAAACCTTCTCATCCACATAAGTGCCTAACCTCAAAAAAATCGCGCTTCTAGAAGAATGGTCAAACATTCCCATAGACACACTCCTAAACCTTGTGGACAGCCTTCTCAGAAGAGTTGAAGCTGTTATAGCTGCAAAGGGTGGGCCAACTCAATATTGAACCCTACAGACTAAGACTGGAATGCCGTTAATGTGCATGTAAAGGCAGGAGTTCCAATACATTTGGTAATTTAGTCTACATAATGCTATAGTGCTTGGCCACCACGCCAGGGCAGGCGCAAACTGAGCAAAGTGAACAAAGTGAACAGGTGCTTGTAGTTGACAGACAGGCAGAATGGTTCAATGACAAACCAGGTACAAGGCAGGCAAGGTTAAGAATAGTCAGGGTCGGGCGTGGTCTCGGCATGGAGGAGTGAAGCCGCGTTTTCCAGAGGGCTCCCGGTCCGCGGCTCACCTATAGCCTATCTGCCCAGAAAAACCTAAAAAATTTTGGCTTCTCAGCATCCCCACGCTGCCGGAGAAGATTGCCACGCTGTGCTGTCAGGACGGGGACACAGATGGAGAGATTTCTGGTGCCGAAACAGCCGGCGGCTTCCACACCGGACCTTTCCAAGATGGCGCCGCGCTCGGAGGTGAGAGAGGAGCATGGGGCGCCGGCGGAGGGGGGAGGAGGACATGACAGGGGTAACGACATGCTACCGTTCTCCCCTAATAGTGATCTCTCCCCCTGCCTCCCCCGTTCACTATCCCTTGCATCTCTAGCAAGCCCAGGGGAAGAGCCCAGCTGCTCTCCGCAGTGGGAATTACAGAACAATCACCGCTCTCAGCCACATAGCTTAACCCCTAGTGTGCCTCTGCCCATTACACTACAGGACTCCATGGGCTCTGCCTCATTGTCTCTGCCTTCACATGTGCCCCCACCTATGCTTCCTGGAGAACAGTCTCTATGGACTCTGCTGCAAAAACTACCCACTAGAGATGATCTAGACTCTGTAGCACTTAGAATGGAAGCAGCTTTACGGGGAGAGATTGCTGGAATTAAGCAATCTGTAACAGAGGTCGCCACACGGGTCACCACTATTGAGAAGGACACTGCAACCCTGCACCAGGGTTTTACAGAGCTAAATGACACAAAAGAAGAGATGGCAGACCAAATCGCACAGTTACACCTGTTACTAGACGACCAGGAGAACCGCAGCCGTAGGCGTAACATAAGGATCCGCGGTTTGCCAGAAGCAACGCAGCAAGCGGACCTAAAGATGACGGTGACTGCGCTATTTAACGAATGCCTAGAGCGCCCGACGGACACACCTATCGCCATTGACAGGGTCCACAGAACCCTTGGCCCCAGAAACACTGCAGAAGACAGACCTAGAGATGTTCTTTGTTGCCTGCATAACTATACTATCAAAGAGGACATCCTTCAAAGAGCCTGGCGCAGAGGACAAATTGACTTTGACGGAGCCCAGATTTCCCTCCTGCCAGACGTTTCCCGCAGGACTCTACAGATGCGCCGCTGCATGAAGCCTCTGCTGGAGAAATTTAGTGAACAAGGAATCACCTACAAGTGGGGTCATCCTTTTCATCTAATTGCAAGGAAGGGAGGTCGCACATATACCCTCCGACACCCCAGAGAGGTCCCCACCTTTCTCAATACCCTCGGGCTACCTTCGATGTCACTACCTAATTGGTTGGCGTTTGTCCTGCCTCCCACCGCTAACGCACCGGCGGTGAACCCCTCGGGCAGACCTCAAAGGTCTCGACGCAACCACCGATCACAACGCAGACGACCACTGGCCCCTCAAGACAACGAACCTTGACCCCATAGAGATAAGTCGCCATTATGCTTGAAGATAGCTACTTGCTTTCCACTTGATGTCTCCTTTTGCTTGTAAGCACTCCCTGCCCCTAACTGGCTGGTACACTACCTCCTCTTTTTGATAGGAGGAGTTTTTTTTTTTTTTTTTTCCCTAACCTTTGGCCTATTGGGATTGACTTCCTTACCTCACCGGCCTGTTGGTCTCACAGAGACACATTAGGTTTCCAGTGTTTTGGATGATCAGGAGCAGAGGGGAAGTATACAGTCTGGTACACAAGTCCCACACCTGGGATCACCCTCGAGAAGACACTGGTACAACTGACAATACTGTTATAACGTAGAGACAGCAGACCCTATGAACAGTTGTTCAGCAATCACTCATTTGTTGGGCCTATACTTCCCCCCTCTCCCTATATATATATGTATTTTTTTTTTTTTTTTCTTTCCTCTTCTCTCCCCCCCCTCCATCTTGTACCGCACTACAAGACACAGAAATGGATACTCATAGTTCACACTGCCTAAAAGTATTGATGTTTACCACTGCAATGTGTTTAATGTTTATGATCACATGCAGGTGGACTAGTGAGTAACAATAGTGGAAACTACATTAACATCCTGAGATGAGTATCTATCTAGAGATGTAATTATCCTATTGAGGGTCCCCAGCTACCCCTCCCTCCCCCCCCAGCTTCCCTCCCAACATCCCCCCACATTGACCCTCCTCCCACACTGACCCTCCTCTTCCCTCTTCCCACCCCGTCCCTTGTCCACTCCCCCCCCCCCCTTTTTTTTTTTTTTTTTTTTTTTCAACTACTCTATCTTAAGATTTAAAGTCTGTTCCAGATAGAAATTGATCCTTACAGATATGTTGGGTAGGGAGCTATGGATCGTTCTCAGTTGACGTAGACTCAGTAGAATTAGCGGTCTCTACAGCAGACAGAGCTGACAACAAGAGATCAGAAAGTGATATAGACATATAATTTAAAATACTACTTAACGCCTTATTTTTGCCGATCACAATGTTAAGATGTGTTATGTTGAACTGAATGTCACAAAGTTATATGTTATGGGTTGTTAAAGAGCACTCTTATTTCAAAGAAGCCTAATGTAATAACGCGGTTCCTGAAAGGACCGCTCTTATTGAGAAATGGGCTGGTGGGGGGCTTGCGTTCCGGGAGCCCGACCTCCGAAGTGCCTTACCTCTCCCCTCACTAGGCCCTAGCTGCCCAAATAGGCAGTAGTCCTCCGATAGGAGACTTAGTTCGTTCTTACTTCTCCCTTCTTGCTCTCCTCATTACTCTTTCTTACCCTTATCTGTACCTTTCCCCACCTACTCTCTATAACTCCCTAACGCTAAGCGGCTTCTCTCCTCCCCCCCTCTCCCTATAGCTTTGGTTTCTGGCGAGGTCTGGCGACCCGGCCCTGTTTTATCAAACATGACTTTAAAGTTGGTGTCCTGGAACGTGAAGGGCTTAAATGCTCCAGAGAAGCGTTCCAGTTGCCTCTCGGATCTCTGGAGGCAGAGACCTCAGATAGTGTTTTTACAAGAGACCCATTTTCGAGCGGATTGTATCCCTAAACTCTACAGTAAGCATTTCCCAATAGTGTACCACAGTACTTCACCCTCCTCAAAATCTAGAGGGACAAGTATCCTCCTGGCTAAAAATTTGCCTTGGCAGCTGGGGGACCTCCACGCTGACCCTGAGGGTAGATACCTTTTCGTCAAGGGTGTTATTCAGTCACAGACGTTCACGTTTGCGAATCTGTACTTGCCAAATGTGGACCAACTGCCAGTACTTGAATCATGCCTGGACGCCTTGGCCTCCTTCGCAGAGGGAACACTGGTGCTAGGGGGAGATCTTAATCTTACCATCGATCCCCGTAAAGACACTTCATCGGGTTCTTCGGCCCTGTCTTTGTGATACCGGAACCGAATCAGGGACCTGTTGCATTCTTATCGCTTAGTTGACATATGGCGGATTCTTCATCCGCAGGAGAGAGACTACACCTTTTTCTCGGCTGTCCACAACTCATACTCCAGGATTGACCTCTTCCTAGTCTCCCACGCTACGATTCCACTTGTCTCGGAGGCACAGATTGGGCACATCGCGCTCTCAGACCATGCTCCGATCTCTTTGACCCTAAATTTACAACGCCCGGCTCCCAGGGTAGCCACCTGGCGCCTAAACGAATCTCTTATTCAAGATCCTGAGGTGAGAGCAGACATTCTGAGAGAGCTGGATCTCTTTTTTGAGAGTAACAAACATTCAGTCCCCAACCCTCTAACTACCTGGGCAGCACATAAATGTTACATAAGAGGAATATTCATTAAACATGGTCACAGACTTAAAGTAGCCAGAGAAAAAACGCTATCTGAGTTACTAGTAAAACTACATGACTGTGAAAAACGTCACAAAAATCACCCAGACAGGGCCACAGAGGCAGAAGTGACCAGGCTGCGAGAGCAGATCAGAGAACATTCTCTGTTTCATGCTAAGAACAATCTCTTGAGGATACGCAGAACCTTTTATGAGTTCGGAGATAAGTGCAGCAGATCGCTAGCAAACGCTATACGGACCCAACGTAATCTTTCCTACATCACCGCATTATCCTCCTCCACAGGATCCAAAATTCACGATTCCGCAGAAATGGCTGATTCTTTCAGGGCATTTTATGAAGCCCTGTACAATTTACATTCTTCTCCCTCGGAGGAGCGGAACCAAAATAGTTTAGAAGCTATAGAAACGTATCTGGCGGCTGCGAAACTACCTTCCCTCAATGAGGAAGAGATAGATTTGCTCTCACAGCCTATTACCGCAGATGAGCTCACAAAAGCACTAGCCAACACCCCGACGGGGAAGGCACCCGGCCCCGATGGTTTCACCGTCACCTATTATAAAACTTTCCAAACTCAACTGGCAGCTCACTTCGTTACTGCCTTTAACGCCATACTAGATAACCATGCCATACCTACAGATATTCTGCAAGCCAGCATATCTGTCATTCCCAAACCTGAGAAAGACCCGCTGCTGTGCGCAAGTTATAGGCCTATCTCCCTTCTTAATTGTGATCTGAAGTTATTCACAAAAATTCTGGCTGAGCGCATGGGCCCTGTCCTCCAACGCATAATCCCTCTAGACCAAGCAGGTTTCATCCGTAACAGGGAGGCTCGAGACAACACTATTAGGACGATAAACGTGGTGGCTAGAGCTAAAAGCCTTAACATCCCATTCATCTTGTTGTCGACTGACGCCGAAAAGGCGTTTGACAGGGTGAACTGGACTTTCCTCCTGGCCACCCTGCGACGCCTTGGCATGCCAGCCCCCATGTTATCCTGGATTTCTGCCATATATTCCTCTCCCACAGCAACAGTTAGAGTGAATGGGACTACTTCTAACCCCTTCAAGATAAGCAACGGAACGAGGCAGGGATGCCCTCTTTCACCGCTCCTTTTTATAATTTCATTAGAGCCCCTATTACAACATATAAGGAATAACCAGGACATCAGGGGAATCACAACGAGCACTTATCATCATAAAATTGCCGCATACGCGGACGACTTGTTGTTCTACATTTCAGACCCTCACACGACTCTTCCAAACTTACTATCGGCATTACGTAAATACGGGGAATTATCGGATTTCAAAATCAACCTCCAAAAGTCGGAGGCTCTAAACATCACTCTTACCCCTAGCTCCAAGGCCGCCATAAGCAGCAATTTCCCTTTCCGGTGGTCTCCCCAGGCCATTAAATATCTAGGCACAAAAATTCCCTCTGATATACACCTCATTTATCAACTTAACTTTCAACCACTCCTGAGCGTCTTCTCCTCAGACTTAGACAGGTGGAAGGGCCTGGCAGTGTCCTGGTTCGGTAGATGCAATGTTTTAAAAATGAACATCATGCCGAGACTGCTCTACCTCCTTCAGGCATTGCCTGTTAGGATACCACAGGACTTCTTCCGTAAATTACGCTCAATATTTATTAGATATGTCTGGAAGGGCAAACCGCCGAGGCTCAAGAGGTCCCTATTGCAGAGGCCAAAACTGAGAGGAGGCGTTGGCCTCCCTGACCCAGCTCTATATTACACAGCAGTCCACATGAACAGAGTAGTAGACTGGTGCAGGCACTCAGCACATAAGCTGTGGATTGGGTTAGAACAGGAAACAATCACATTTCCCATTGAAGGCTTACCATGGAGTGGAACTCACCCTTCCAGATTCTCACCTTCCCACCCATTGCTGGAATCTACTTTGGAAGAACTCCGTAGATACTTCCAACTAGCAGAGACACCTAATTTTCCTTCCCCAATGACACCCATAATCGGACATCCAGATTTCCACCCAGGCCTCTCCGATAGGTCCTTTAGGCTCCACTTGGACCGGAAACTAGTCAGGGCCTCCTCTTTTTGTGGGCCTCGGGAATGGAGGGACCCTTCTAACATCTACCCTAACTTCAACTCCTCCATACTGGGCAGATGGAAAATACTGCAATTGTCACACTTTCTCAGATTTCTTCCGGAGGTCAGCGGTTTCTGTAGACAACCCACATCCTTTGAGGAACTGTGCATGGGCGAGGAGCCAATTCGGAAATCTCTTTCTCAATCTTATAATATTTTACTGACTCATACATCCCAACAGGATCCCACATACCTAGTGAAGTGGGAGAGAGATTTGAACATCACGTTTACAGAAGACCAAAAGACCCGAATCCTCTTCTTTGCACATAAATCCTCTTTATGTAGCAAATACCAAGAAATTACCTTCAAAATTCTGACACGATGGTACAGGACACCTTCAGTGTTAGCATCAATTTTCCCGGGGCAGAGTCCCTTATGTTGGAGATGTGGCACACAAAATGGCACATTAATCCACATCTTCTGGGAATGTTCGGTCTTGACTCCTTTCTGGAGACAAGTTTTAGGAATCATTCACAAACTCACTGATGTGGACCTTCAGAATAACCCAGCGGCAGTACTCCTGAATTTGACTCCGATGTCTAGTAAGCGGTACCGCAAATCTTTGCTGAAACACCTGTTGAATGCGGCTAGGGCGTGTATCCCCAGCATGTGGAAGCAGCAGTCCCCTCCAACAGTGACACAATGGTTTGGCAGGGTCTGTGATATTCAGCGAATGGAGAGCCTCACAGCTGCTCTTAGGGAAAAAGAGGAGGAACAACGCACCCGTTGGACATATTGGGATATGTTCCGCTTTTCAGACGAATACAACTCTTACACATAGGTGCCCGGTTTCAGGGTGCTCTGGGGCCACGGGTCGTCGGCCTCGCTGGGATCCTACAGCCACCCCTCTTTCCTTCATACTTTACTATTTCTGTTTCCCTATTTCCTATTGCTTTCTTCCTTCTTTGACACCACTGGTGTCCTTTCTCTCTTTTTCCCCACCAGTAGGGGGGAGGGGGAGAGAAAAAAACCCCAAAAAAAACCAAAAAATAACTCCGGATTGCAGTATCCCATTTTGGTACCACTCCTATGTTTGTAGGAGTGAGCGCCATAATTTCTACATAAGACAATACATAGTATTAATTCACCATAGGAAAGCAGAGCACTATTTAGACCAGAGGGATAGACTAGCGCTACCCCTCTGGAAGGCATTACATTAGATGGTCAGAGCACCCTCATTTAAATTATGCTTACTGTTTAATCTCAGATAGAGGGCATTCTCCTCAGTACAGAGGAATAAATCAAGCTGGAACCATTAACCTACGACTACTTGCCTCGATAGCACATTTCAAAGGAACCTTGCTTGCTGTTAAACCATTACATAATTGAATTTCTTTTATTACTTGTGTGTGAAAAATATTAACAGTAGTAGACAAACTGTTACATTGTATTGTTCATTTATATGTATTATCTGCACTCCTTAAATAAAAAATGTAAAAAAAAAAAAAAAAAAAAAGAATAGTCAGGGTCAATCCATAGTCAAAAGGCAGGAAGAGTTAAGAGAATAGTCCGATATCCAATCCGAGGTCGTTAATGAGGGAATACAATCTAGCAAAGAAGGTTCAGACATACAGGGAGCCTGGAAGATGTATTACACATGCTATCACAAGCATGAGACTGCAGGCTTAGCTGGCTTAAAGCCCAAAAAGGGGAAGCTCCGCTTGTCTGCCTCCTCCCCCGCTCCAGTGCCACATTTGGCACCTTGTGGGGGGGAGGGGGGGTGGGTCCTGGTTTTGACATGTACCCGCTCCCACTTCCTGCTGAATTCGCCGCGGCGAACACAGAGGAAAGTTCAACCCTCGCCACAGCCAGCCCATTGAGAAAGCGCAGCACGATTCATGCATGCGTAGTAGGAAACCGTCTGTGAAGCCGCAAGGCTCCACAGCCTGTTTCCCTTACCCAAGATGAGGCGGCGCCAGCACCCGAGAGCCGATTCAAGAATCGGCTTGGGGGAGGACACTGTGGGATCACTGCTCTAATAGTAAAAAAGTTAGCAGCTACAGTATTTGTAGCTGCTGACTTTTAATTTTTTGGTGGGGGGGCTTGAGCTCCTCTTTAACCACTTCAACCCCGGAAGGGATTTACCCCCTTAATGACCAGGCCATTTTTGCGATACAGCACTGCGTCGCTTTAACTGACGATTGAGCGGCCGTGCGATGTTGTACCCAAACAAAATTGATGTCCTGTTTTTACCAAAAATAGACCTTTCTTTTGGTGGTATTTAATCACCTCTGCGGTTTTTTATTTTTTGCGCTATAAACAAAGACTGACAATTTTGAAAAAAAAAAAACAAGAAAAAAAAAAAACATTTTTTACTGTATTCTGCTACATATTTTTGGTAAAAAAATCCCAATAAACGCATATTGATTGGTTTGCGCAAAAGTTATAGCGTCTACTAAATAGGGGAAAGATTCAGGGACTTTTACATTTTTTAAATTGTTTTTACTAGTAATGGCAGGAATCAGCGATTTTTAGCGGGACTGCGACATTGCGGCGGACAAATCTGACCCCAAGTGACACTTTTTGGCGACCAGTGCCACCAATACAGTAATCAGTGCTATAAAAATGCACTGTTACTGTATTAATGGCACTGATAGGGAAGGGGTTAACACTAGTAGGCGATCAAATAGTTAAAGGGGTTGTACAGGCAGAAGGTTTTTTATTTTAATGCATTCTATGCATTAAGATAAGAAGTCTTCTGTGTACAGCAGCCCCCCCCCCCTCAGCCCCCCTAACACTTACCTGAGGTCCCTCTCTGTCCAGCGAAGTCCGCAAGTGTCTCAGTCATCCAGATTCTCCTTCCTGATTGGCCGAGACACAGCAGCAGCACCATTGGCTCCCACTGCTGTCACTCAAAGTCAGCTAGCCAATCAGGGTAGAGAGGGGGCGGGGCCAGGTTGGGGCTCCATGTCTGAATAGACACAAGGAGCTGTGACTTGGCTCGGGGGCCCCCATACCAGGCTGCTTTGTGCAGAACCACTGCAACACACACAGTAGGCAAGTATAACATGTTTATTATTTTTATAGGAAAAGACACAATCACTTTAAGTGTTCCCTAGGGAGGTGTTTCTGTCAGGGGGACGGACTGACTGGGAGTAGAGATCGCTGTTGGTGATCACTAGGAACAGCTGATCCCTCTCTCCTCCCCTGTCAGAATGGGGATCCGCCTGGTTTACATAGGCAGATC
Source organism: Lithobates clamitans (assembly GCA_037952925.1). Taxonomy (NCBI): domain Eukaryota; kingdom Metazoa; phylum Chordata; class Amphibia; order Anura; family Ranidae; genus Lithobates; species Lithobates clamitans. Next base: position 336,473 of record JBBGZY010001676.1, read on the forward strand.
TCCGTTCAGGCTCTCTTTGCAGCGATCGCGGGTGGCAGGCAGACGAGTCTGCCGGACCCATGGGCGTGCACCCGCAGTACCACATGCACAGACCGACGTACAGATACGTCTGTTAGCGCAGTTGAGCCGCCTTGCCGCAGTATATATGCCGAAGGCGGTCGGTAAGTGATTTAGATCAGGTCTCTACCCAGAGTTTGGCCACATAAATCACCTTGCAGGTGGGCAGACAGGCAAGGAGAATGCCACAGTCAAAACCAGGATGTCAGAACCAGCAGCTATGATGGAGCATGAGCACACATTCTCCTTACATTGGAGTGCATGAAAAATGCTTAAAAAAAAAAAATGCACGAAACACACATAAAATATAAAGACGTACATGTGTGAACATAGCTTACTGCTGTCCTAACCTAATTTTGTAGTCCGTCTCGTTACTGAAACCATCTTCTCCTCAGCTTGTGGATCTCTACATCTCCCCACATTTGCTGCTGGGCGCCACCAATTTTAATCCATTGTCAGTGACCCCAGTAGCTTATCACCCCTGTCCATGGTGCTGTTCACAATGTATTCTTTTTACCACTTGCCCACAGGGCACCTAAGCCCCTTCCTAACCAGACCAATTTTCAGCTTTCAGTGCTCTCACATTTAGAATGACACACACAGTCATGCAACACTGTACCCATACAAAATTGTTGTCCTTTTTTTTCACACAAATAATAGAGCTTTTTTTTGGTGGCATTAAATCACCACTGAATTTTTTATTTTTTGTGCTATAAATGAAAAAAAGACCGAAAATCATCCCAAACAATTCATCTAAACAACTATATCATAAAAGTGCAGCGTGAATTAATTTTATCCAAATCATTAGTGAACAAAAATAAGTGCATTAACACATTCTATTGAAAGGAGTCTTTCCGTGAAAAAGATGTATATATAAAAAAAAATTTAAAATAACTTTAGTGGTTGATAATAGATTTTAAGTTCAGTCTTTGGTAGTGCAGAAAATGGCAAGGTTTCAAGTGACTTGTGCTAAAAGTGACTCGTTCCTATGTAGTCACCTAAATTGCTACATAGGAACGAGTCACTTTTAGCGCAAGTCACTTGAAACCTTGACATTTTCTGCACTACCAAAGACTGAACTTAAAATCTATTATCAACCACTAAAGTTATTTTAAATTTTTTTTATATATACATCTTTTTCACGGAAAGACTCCTTTCAATAGAATGTGTTAATGCACTTATTTTTGTTCACTAATGATTTGGATACAATTAATTCATGCTGCACTTTTATGATATAGTTGTTGAGATGAATTGTTTGGGATGACATTTGGCTATATCTGCTGATTGGGTGAAAACATTCACTATCACACTAAGCACATTCATTTCCACACTGCAGGCTAACACACCAGTTTGCAATTAGCACAACTAATAGTGCTTTATTTGTAAGTCCCCTTTCACACGGACGGACCGTTCAGGTCCGCCTGTCAGTTTTTTAGGCGGACCTGAACAGACGCTCCATGCAGGTCTATGGAGCGAAGGATGTCAGCAGTGACAATGTCCGCTGACATCCGATCTGCTAAAATCAGATGTATGGCAATACGTTTGCATCCCTCCTGGCGGATCGGATGAGATCTGATGAAAACGGACATGCTGTCCGATCCCTCCATAGGAATCAGCGGCGCTCTGACAGGCCCCTCCCCGCTCAGTGAGCGGAGGCGAACCTGTCATCCGCTGGCTCAGAGGAGATCAATGGAGAGATCTCCCACTGAGCGGATCCGCCTCGTGTGAATGAGGACTAAAACTTGTTTTACGCACAGGGTGAGAACACCAGTTATTATATTTATATTATTTGTGATTAACCACACTATCTAGCACTCACTTCTCATTCTTAAAAGAGTCAATCACTGTGGAGTATTACCCTTCAGGTGATGGCAGTGTCTTTTTATCCATTTACTGCACATTTCACCTGGGAAGAGTGACCCATTGCGGAGGAGCACTCTTCAGGTGACGGGCAGCGCCACCCACCCCCCTTTTCATATAATTTAGACAATACAAGGTATTTTGTAAGAGGCATGGTGAGTGTTTTTAAGTTGGAATTTTATCCCACAATTCTTTGCAAAGTTAAGATTTGTTTTTTCACAAAATTTTCATAATAACAAATTATTTCTCACACACAGCATAGGCATACCTGCAACTACACCCCAAAATACATTCTGCTACTTCTCCTGAGTACGGCGATACAACGTGTGAGACTTTTACACAGTCTGGCCACATACAGAGGCCCAACATGCAGGGAGCACCTTCAGGTGTTCTAGGAGCATACATTTCAAATCTAATTTGACTACCTATTACACTTTTGTGAGACACTGTAGTGACACTGATGGGCACTGATGTGGCATGGATGAGCACTGTAGTGGTATGCATGTGGCACAGATGAGCCATGGATGGGGATGGATGAGGTTGGATGAGCCATGAATGGGAATGGATGAGTATGAATGAGGATGGATGGATGGATGAGCCATGGATGGGCACAGATCAGCGCCGTGGAAACTTCAGATCCAGCCCACAAGTGCCGCAGCACTGCCTACCTTCTCTCCTCACACTGTACCAATCGGTGCAAGGCGAGGAGCTGAACCAGACATGCTTCAGTTTGTTGACAACTGATCGCTCCATCATTGGACGGAGTGATCACGTGGTAAAGGCCCTTTACCCTGATCCGTGACACGCCAGGTTTAGAAGACTCGCTGGTCAGACATTCCCAGGTGCATGCGGGACCACGATTCTGGGAGGATGTCATATGACGCCCTCCCAGAGTTATCTGACCACGCTGTAGCCGTCATTCGGCTATGGCTGGCCGGCAAGTGGTTCCCTTCATACACCTAATGGATGATATACTATACAGTGAGGTTGATTTACTAAAATTGGAGAGTGGAAAATCTGGTGCAGCTCTGCATAGAAACCAATCAGCTTCCAAGTTTTATTGTGAAAGCTTAAAGGGGTTGTAAAGGTAAAAGTTTTTTCACCTTAATGCATTCTATGCATTAAGGTGAAAAAACTTCTGACAATACCGCCGCCCCCAGCCCCCCCGTTTTACTTACCTGACCCCTCGAAAGTCAGCTGCTCGCTCCCGACATCCATTCCGCTGCTCAGCCTGGCCGCTGATTGGCTACAGTGGATGGATTGGAAGCAGCGCAGCCATTGGCTCGCGCTGCTGTCAATCACATCCAATAAAGCGGCGCGCTGGGGGGCGGGGCCGAGTGATACAGTGAGCGGCTATAGCCGCCGGCTGTATCACGGGAGCGCGCCCGCAAGAACTAACCACCATGCGAGGGAGCTTGCATTAAGGTGGTTAGTTCTTGCAGGGAGGAGCTGAAACTGCCGCCGAGGGACCCCAGAAGAGCAGGTTCGGGGCCACTCTGTGCAGAATGAGCTGCACAGTGAAGGTAAGTATAACATGTTTGTTATATAAAAAAAAAAAAAAATTACCTTTACAACCCCTTTAAATGAACAAATTGAAGCTAGCGGCTGATTGGCTTCCATGCACAGCTGCACCAGATTCTGAGTGCTCCAGTTTTAGTAAATCTCCCCCAATGTTCAATCCTCCCCACATTACACAATTCAAGTGATGTTTATGGATAAGCTAAGGATTCTTCCTTGCCAAATAAACACTAGTTTGCCAAGTCAATTGTTCAAAGTTCAAATAATGTTATAAATATAAAACAGTATAACAGTGTAAAGTGAAAAAAGGTATGTAAAACAAACATGCACCTTCCCCTGGGTATCTATTAACACGAATAGAAAGTAAAAAGAAAACAAGACCATGCTACACATCTAATTGGGTATCTACATTATTGGTTATAGTAAAACTAACAGGAAAAACAAAAATTGCATCATTCTTGAGGCTCAGTGCACACTACATGTAACAAATTTGCTGAAAATTCGCATCGCATCTTAATCGCAAACACGTTCATGCGAACTAATGGCGGAGTGTACGTTAAAGACATCCCACAATCAGTTTGCAAAACGCAGCGTGATTTGCAGAATCGGATCGCATGGGTGTTCACACCTATGCGATCCGATTCTGCAAATCTGATTGTGGTGCGGACCAAAAAAAGGGTCATGCACGAGTTTTGTTCGTATGCGATGCAAAGTCAGCCATACAGTTTGTTTGGCTGAAATTCGCATTGCACAGACATCACATGTGATCTGCACAGCAATGCGGTGCGAATCACATGCGATGTCTGGCATCGCACTAGTATGAACCGGCCCTGAGGACTGAAAAACAGCAAACTTCGGAATTGTAAATTGAGATTAGGTACAATTTAAAAGATCAGATTGACGCTTCAGAAATTGTCAATTCCTAGCACAGCTCCCTCCCTCTTGTTACATCATAGCCATCTTCTCCAATGGGAGTGTGTGTACTGCCTGTGCTAAACCAGCTCCTCTCCTCCCTACATAGCCTTTTACGTAGCTGCCTGGGGAGGTCACTTGAGTGACAGCTCACAGTCCGCTGGGGCTACAAACATAAGGTCCAAGGTGGTGGCACCCAGCAGCAATCTCAGGGCTTTTTAGGCTGTGATCACACTGTAGATGCGGTTGCGGCTGACAGCAGGGGTCCGGTGTGTCCCTGTTCTCTGTTTAAGGGACGAATCAGGCCTGAATTTGGACCTGAAATGGATCCAAAGATGCTCAGGGCCTCTGTGCAATTTGCACTTCGGAGATGTGTGAACCAGCTGCCGGTCGCAATCTCCTGTCATGCAAGTTGGATGCGGGGAAAGCCACATCCAACTCACAGTAGTGTGAACCCAGCCTTAATGTCTAAAAAAGAGAGGCTTTTACAAGTAAATAACATGTATAAAATATGTTAAATATACATACAGCTGTGCTCAAAAGTTTGCATTCCCTTGGAGAATTGGTAATATAAAGTACGGTAACTCACAAAAGTGAGTACACCCCTCACATTTTTGTAAATATTTTATTATATCTTTTCATGTGACAACACTGAAGAAATGACACTTTGCTGCAATGTAAAGTAGTGAGTGTACAGCTTGTATAACAGTGTAAATTGCTGTCCCCTCAAAATAACTCGACACACAGCCATTAATGTCTAAAACGCTGGCAACAAAAGTGAGTACACCCCTAAGTGAAAATTTCCAAATTGGGCCTAAAGTGTCTATTTTGTGTGGCGATCATTATTTTCCAGCACTGCCTTAACCTTCTTGGGCATGGAGTTCACCAGAGCTTCACAGGTTGCCACTGGAGTCCTCTTCCACTCCTCCATGATGACATCACAGAGCTGGTGGATGTTTGAGACCTTGCGCTCCTCCACCTTCCGTATGAGGATGCCCCACAGATGCTCAAAAGGGTTTAGGTCTGGAGATATGCTTGGCCAGTCCATCACCTTTACCCTCAACTTCTTTAGCAAGGCAGTGGTCGTCTTGGAGGTGTATTTGGGGTCGTTATGTTGGAATACTGCCCTGTGGCCCAGTCTCCGAAGGGAGGGGATCGTGCTCTGCTTCAGTATGTCACAGTACATGTTGGCATTCATGGTTCCCTCAATGAACTGTAGCTCCCCAGTGCTGGCATTACTCATGCCGCCCCAGACCATGACACTCCTACCACCATGCTTGACTGTAGGCAAGACACACTTGTCTTTGTACTCCTCACCTGGATGCCACCACATACACTTGACACCATCTGAACCAAATATGTTTATCTTGGTCTCATCAGACCACAAGACATGGTTCCAGTAATTCATGTCCTTAGTCTGCTTGTCTTCAGAAAACTGTTTGCAGGCTTACTTGTGCATCATCTTTAGAAGAGGCTTCCTTCTGGGACGACAGCCATGCAGACCAATTTGATGCAGTGTTCGGCATATGATCTGCGCACTGACAGGTTGATCCCCACTCCTTCAATGCAGCAATTCTGGTGGCACTCATAGGTCTATTTCCCAAAGACAACCTCTGGATATGAGGCTAAGCACGTGCACTCAACTTCTTTGGTCAACCATGATGAGGCCTGTTCCGAGTGGAACCTGTCCTGTTAAACTGCTGTATGGTCTTGGCCACCGTGCTGCAGCTCAGTTTCAGGGTCTTGGCAATCTTCTTATAGACTAGGCCATCTTTATGTAGAGCAACAATTGTTTTTTTCAGATCCTCAGAGAGTTCTTTGCCATGAGGTGCCATGTTGAACTTCCAGTGACTAGTATGAGAGAGTGAGAGCGATAACACTAAAATTTAACACACCTGAGACCTTGTAACACTAATGAGTCACATGACACCGGGGAGGGAAAATGGCTAATTGGGTCCAATTTGGACATTTCCACTTAGGGGTGTACTCACTTTTGTTGCCAGCAGTTTAGACATTAATTGAGTGTTGAGTTATTTTGAGGGGACAGCAAATTGACACTGTTATACAAGCTGTACACTCACTACTTTACATTGTAGCAAAGTGTCATTTCTTCAGTGTTGTCACATGAAAAAGTATAATAAAATATTTACCAAAATGTGAGGGGTGTACCAAGAAAACAGGAATGAGCAGGAAAAACATTTCTTTTATTTCTTATGGGTGTCATATTCAGCTGTAGGTCAGAAAAGAATAGCACAATCATAGAACAAAACTTGGCAACAAATAAACCAATAAAATGTCCCTTGTTCAAAAGTCTGCATACCCTTAGTTCTTAACCGCTTGAAGACCAAGCCTTTTCTGACACTTTTTGTTTACAAGTTTAAATCAATATTTTTTGCTAAAATATTACTTATAACCCCCAAACATTATATATATATATATATATATATATATTTTTTTTTTTAGCAGAGACCCTAGGGAATAAAATGGTGATCGTTGCAATTTTTTATTTCACACAGTTTTTGCACAGCAGTCTTTTAAATGTAATTTATTTATTTTCATTATTATTTTAATGAATTTAAAAAGAAAAATAACAAAAAAAAATAAACACTCGCTCTAACATTCACGGCGATACCTCACATGTATGGTACGATCAAATTTATTTTACTTTTTACTAAATTGCTTTGATTCCTATTACAAGGAATGTAAACATCCCTTGTAATAGAAATAATGATAACAGGTCCTCTTCATGGAGAGATCTGGGGTCAAAAAGATCCCAAATCTCTCCTTTACCTTTAAAAGCAAAAGAACGAAAAAAAAATATTTTTGATCTTTTGCTTTAAAAAAAAAAAAAAAATAAAACAATAAAAATGATTTACTTCAAGCCTGGACCAAAAGTGACGCAATGACGTCGCTCAGATCCTCCAACGCCATAGAGGCAATCAAAAATAAGAGAAAAATAAGGCCACGCTATAGGAAAGGGTGACATTTCTCTTTAACCACTTGTGTACTGCGGTATTTTTTTTTCATATTTTGCACAAGTTAAAATCTATTTTGCTAGAAATAACTGTAAAGCCCCTAAAAAGGTTTTGTATCTTCCTCAAAAGCAGAGACCCTGAATAATAAAATGCTGGTTGTTGCAATTTGTTATGTTGCATGATATTTGCAGTTATTTATCAAATGCCTATTTTCAGGAAAAAATACACTAAAATGAACACACTATAATACCCATTATTGGTAAAATATAAAAGAAGGGGTTGTGCCGATGAAATAGATACCAAACATGTCATGTCTTAAATTTGCGCATGTATGTGGAATCCAGTGGCAAATTTTTAAGGGGCGCAAACGAATTGAACAATTCTTAAACAAAAACATCACATGCAGCCCACTGCACCCGATCACATGCAGCCTCACTGCGCCCCATCACATGCAGCCTCACTGCGCCCCATCACATGCAGCCTCACTGCGCCCCATCACATGCAGCCTCACTGCGCCCCATCACATGCAGCCTCACTGCGCCCCATCACATGCAGCCTCACTGCGCCCCATCACATGCAGCCTCACTGCGCCCCATCACATGCAGCCTCACTGCGCCCCATCACATGCAGCCTCACTGCGCCCCATCACATGCAGCCTCACTGCGCCCCATCACATGCAGCCTCACTGCGCCCCATCACATGCAGCCTCACTGCGCCCCATCACATGCAGCCTCACTGCGCCCCATCACATGCAGCCTCACTGCGCCCCATCACATGCAGCCCACTGCGCCTCATTGCGCCCCATCACATGCAGCCTCACTGCGCCCCATCACACGCAGCCCACTGCGCCCCATCACACGCAGCCCACTGCGCCTCATCATATGCAGCCCACTGCGCCCCATCACATGCAGCCCACTGCGCCCCATCACATGCAGCCTCACTGCGCCCCATCACACGCAGCCCACTGCGCCCCATCACAAGCAGCCCACTGCGCCTCATCACATGCAGCCCACTGCGCCCCATCACATGCAGCCAACTGCGGCCCATCACATGCAGCCAACTGCGGCCCATCACATGCAGCCACTGTGACCATCATATACAGCCAAATGTGCCCATCATATGCAGCCAACTGTGCCCATCATATGCAACCAACTGTGCCCATCATATGCAACCAACTGTGCCCATCATATGCAACCAACTGTGCCCATCATCCAACTGTGCCCATCATATGCAGCCAACTGTGCCCATCATCCAACTGTGCCCATCATATGCAGCCAACTGTGAGCAACATATACAGCCACTGTGCCCATCATATACAGCCAACTGTGACAACCGCTCACCCGCTGTCAATCGTAATGATACTGCACACTTATGGGGCATTGATGTGTATATATACATGCTTGCCCCACGCTTCACTTTTTTATGTGGGAGTGCTTTCATTTTTTTCTTTATTATTTTTATTTATTGTGTACAATTCTTTTAACACATTTTTGATTTTTTTTTTTTTACTTTATTTGTATCACACAGAGACTAATAAGCAAACATGCTATCATATAGGGATATGATAGCATGTTTTTCCTGCCCTCTAATGCAAGTAACCAAGCACATACAGTGTTTGAATAGCTGCATGCTTGGCTACACTAACTTTGGAATGACAGCTGTGACCCCAGAAATGACGCAATACACATTGATACCGGGGTCATTAGGGATTGGGGAATGGACTATCCCAGAAAATCCCCCTGCTTTCACCTAGGGAAGCAGTTTCCCATGGACCCAGACTCTTCAGTGGAACAGGAGAGCCCAGGAACCAACATGGGTGCCCCTTTGAGAGCCAGGTAAAGGTGATTTGGAGGCCGCTAGGTCACTTTTCTTTTCAAACCCTTCACTGGCTCTAAACCACTTCAATACCTGGCACCTTCACCCTCTTCCTGCCCAGGCCAACTTTCAATTTTGAATGACTATATTGCCGTTGTGCCACACTGTAACCATATGAAAATTTTAACATTTTTTTGAGACAGACAGAACTTTATTTTGGTGGTATTTAATCACCACTGGGTTTTTTTTATTTTTTGCTAAACAAATGAAAAAAGACAAAGAAAATTTTGAAAGGCTGAACCAGGCAGTACATCCGACTCATACTTACAGAGGGAGACAACAGGAAGTGAGAGGAAATCTACCTCTAGGAAGGGAAATTCTCTCCTGTAATCATGGGAAAAAGGTGTCTCCACTGAAGCTCTATCACCAATCTTTGTTTCCACGACAACCCAAAATTTAAAAAATCCAATTGTCATTGGGACAGAAATCTTCTGAAGAGGGGCACAGACAGCAAAACTAATGTTACAGGGGAGATAACCCTTCCCTATGCTATCCAAAACCTAAAAACTATTTTTTGGGCTGCAGTTACACTTTAAACAATGTACCTGTTCCACCTTACATACAAATTCATCTCAAGAACAAACCTTCAGACCCGATCTTGTTCATAATCTGGGGAATGCCTGGATCAGTGTAAAGAGTGTTTTGAGAGCCTTGCTGGTTATCGCCTCTCCTTTCCTCACACGGACAAAACACGAGGAAAGGACTGCCGATAACCAGCAAGTCTGTTTACATGTGATTGGACCCAGCTGATCACATGGTAATGGGCTACTGTGATTGGCCCTTTACCTTGATCTGTGATCAGATGTATCTAAAGCACACAGTGGTCACAGAGCATGCTCGATGCGCACCCCAGGGGACGGGGACATCCTCCCAGAACTGGACAAGCGCACTGTATCCATCTTTTGGCTCTAGCGCAGTCAGCAAATGGTTAAAGACATAGTCCACCTTTACCAAAACATCTGTAGATAAAAACAAGACTGTGCAGCTTTGACCAAAGCGAAATAATGCCCTTGCTATAAGTGTAGGTCAGGTACGTACTTCCTGAAGCCTGACTGGAAAACCCCCAGGATGTTGCTGTTCACCTCCTCCATCACTGGACTCTGAGCTACTGAATCAGGGGAGAGAAAACACATTTGGGGAGGTTGGATTTAGAGAACACTTGCCCCCGTTATGGTGGGGATGAGTAGTAATGATCAGGCCTCACACACCAATGTCCTGGGAGGTTTCCAATCACCTGAGACACACAGTTCATTGTTATTTACAGACACCCCTGATCTCCAGCACCATTTCTTCCTCTGACACCAACAATGGGGCACACTTTCTTCCTCTGACACCAACAATGGGGCACCATTTCTTCCTCTGACACCAACAATGGGGCACTATTTCTTCCACTGACACCAACAATGGGGCACTATTTCTTCCTTTGACACCAACAATGGGGCACTATTTCTTGAACTGACACCAACAATGGGGCACTATTTCTTCCTCTGACACCAATGGGGCATCATTTCTTGAACTGACACCAACAATGGGGCACTATTTCTTCCTCTGACACCAACAATGGGGCACTATTTCTTCCTCTGACACCAACAATGGGGCACTATTTCTTCCTTTGACACCAACAATGGGGCATTATTTCTTCCTCTGACACCAACAATGGGGCATTATTTCTTCCTCTGACACCAACAATGGGGCACTATTTCTTCCTCTGACACCAACAATGGGGCACTATTTCTTCCTCTGACACCAACAATGGGGCACTATTTCTTCCTGACACCAACAATGGGGCACTCTTTCTTGAAGTGACACCAAAGAAGGGACATTGTCTACTCCCCCTAAGGTCTTGATGAGAGTAGACGGGCCCTTTGTTTAGAAAGGTTGGGGACGATCCATATCATTGTATGATGAAGTGGGACTCAGTGTATATCTGTATATCTATATCAGTGTATATCTGTATATCGAGGTCACTGTATATCTGTATAGATCGGACCTGTATATCTGTATAGATCGGACCTGTATATCTGTATAGATCGGCAGACAAGGGGTTCATGTCTGGAAGGGTGAGGGGAAATCTTCCAGTGTTGTGGTGACACCGGTCTGAGAGGAAGAAAGGGATATATTCCTCTCACTTCCTGTTGTTTCTCTTGGACAGGAAGTGAAGGGAGGTGTCCCCAGTGATGTGATGGGGGGTGTCATATGAAAACAAGGAAGTGTGGCCTCCCCATAGGTCTCCCTCACACATTGTACGACTGAGGGAAATCTCTGCCTGACAGCCGAGTCCAGCCTGAGAGGCCAGTGTCTGCCCTGACTGCTGACCCGGTGACGGGGATTGGTGGGCTCGCTGTAAGCCCCGCCCCCTCTAGGGTAATAAGCTTGGATTGGGGGGTTGGGGTGACTCGCCTGACACCAGTAGATGTCCCCCGTGATTGGAGAACTCGATGGCGTTGACACATCCGAAGTGGCCCAGGAGGTCCTTCTTGTAGAGGTTCCTGCAGGCCTGCAGCCTCCTCCTCTGGAAGTCCTCCTTCAGGACCGGCTCTCCGTGCAGGCCTCTCCGGGACAGGAAGCCGCCGACCACTGACCTCATGCCGCATCCCTTGTCCCTCCTCATGGTGGCGGCTGAGGGCCCGGCCTGTCCTCCGCTCCGTCCGCCTCTCGTCATCCAGACATGGCAGCGCCGAGCTCTTTGGAGTCAAGTTGCGGGGCCGCTGTGAGCTCCGCCCCCTCCCCTCAGCTGATCCTCCGCTTCCTCCCCCCTCCCCGTCCCCGCCGTACTGCGCTGTCACCTAGGGCAGCGCTATCACAAGATCATACACTATACAATCACATTGTACAATCTCCTATGGAGTGCCTGACCTGATTCATGGAAGAACATTGTACAGAGTGTGGGGAGGCAGTAAAGCCACATACACACCATGACAATAGCCAATCAATGATCAGGGTTTATTGCTTTTTTTTGCATGCCTGTCTCATATCGAAAACTATGGAAAAAACATTTTCTAGGATGAATATCTTACTATTTATAAATTTGTTCCCAGCACTCACGTGTCTCCGGTGCTCGATTACCGATTTCATTGAGAAAGATCTCTTGTATCCATTGTTCTTGTCTATTACCATCTTGTTTGTGGGCATGTGAAGCTCACAAGCATTATCTTCCGGGATCAGGTGCGGCCGAGCGACCAGCATGCACCGCCCGTTCTCGCGCATGCGCGGTATGTATGGCGCAGCGCCGTACACTTCTGACGTTGCCTTCACAACGGGCGTCGTCGTAGGAAGTGCCCACCCCCGTTGTGATGGCAGCGAAGCCCTTGGCGCTGCCCAGTGACTCCTGGGAAATGACAGACATCTCTCAGGAGCACTAGCGCGCACGGGCGCCGAGGGAAATGACGTCAGGCGCCGTGGAGAGGAAGAGGCAGATTACGAGGGACCCCCGAGCAACAGACCTGAAAAGGAGAGTAGACAAAAACAAAGGATTTCCAAATGTTGTTCATTGTATTGAATGCAGCTGAATAATGCAAAATTCATTTTATGAGTGGAACTCTGGACGAGGGGTTGTACCCGTACGTCGCCGGACATCAGGTGATTATACCAGGATGATGATTGGCCGGTACTGTTTCTTAGAACCGGTGTTCTATTGATTTATGCCCTCCGTCCAATAGTGCCCGCGCATGCGCAGAACAGAAGGGCACGCCAGCTAATTTCCTGATCAGCTGGTATGACATCACCATAGCGCATGCGCACATCGTAGGAGGCTTTTTTTCAACGGGAGATATAATTTCACGGCCACAATTAAAAGCTATGCAAACAGCAGAGGACACCGTAGTTGTCAGATTGAGCCTCGCTGTTGTGGGTATGTTGAAGGGCAGGTTTTGTCTGTGTTGCAACCCGCCATTACACACAGGCAAAACCCGCCATTACACACAGGCAAAACCCGCCATTACACACACCAAACCTGCCATTACACAACACCAAACCCGCCATTACACACACCAAACCTGCCATTACACACACCAAACCTGCCATTACACACACCAAACCTGCCATTACACAACACCAAACCCGCCATTACACACACCAAACCCGCCATTACACACACCAAACCTGCCATTACACACACCAAACCTGCCATTACACACAGGCAAAACCCACCATTACACACACCAAACCTGCCATTACACACAGGCAAAACCCGCCATTACACACACCAAACCTGCCATTACACACAGGCAAAACCCGCCATTACACACACCAAACCTGCCATTACACACACCAAACCTGCCATTACACACAGGCAAAACCCACCATTACACACACCAAACCTGCCATTACACACAGGCAAAACCCGCCATTACACACACCAAACCCGCCATTACACACAGGCAAAACCCGCCATTACACACACCAAACCCGCCATTACACACAGGCAAAACCCGCCATTACACACACCAAACCCGCCATTACACACACCAAACCTGCCATTACACACAGGCAAAACCCGCCATTACACACACCAAACCTGCCATTACACACACCAAACCTGCCATTACACAACACCAAACCCGCCATTACACACAGGCAAAACCCGCCATTACACACACCAAACCTGCCATTAAACACAGGCAAAACCCGCCATTACACACACCAAACCCGCCATTACACACACCAAACCCGCCATTACACACAGGCAAAACCCGCCATTACACACACCAAACCTGCCATTACACACAGGCGAAACCCGCCATTACACACACCAAACCTGCCATTACACACAGGCAAAACCCGCCATTACACACACCAAACCCGCCATTACACACAGGCAAAACCCGCCATTACACACCAAACCCGCCATTACACACAGGCAAAACCCGCCATTACACACACCAAACCTGCCATTACACACACCAAACCTGCCATTACACACACCAAACCTGCCATTACACACAGGCAAAACCCACCATTACACACACCAAACCTGCCATTACACACAGGCAAAACCCGCCATTACACACACCAAACCCGCCATTACACACACCAAACCCGCCATTACACACAGGCAAAACCCGCCATTACACACACCAAACCTGCCATTACACACAGGCAAAACCCGCCATTACACACACCAAACCCGCCATTACACACACCAAACCCGCCATTACACACAGGCAAAACCCGCCATTACACACACCAAACCTGCCATTACACACAGGCAAAACCTGCCATTACACACACCAAACCCGCCATTACACACAGGCAAAACCCGCCATTACACACCAAACCCGCCATTACACACAGGCAAAACCCGCCATTACACACACCAAACCTGCCATTACACACACCAAACCTGCCATTACACACACCAAACCTGCCATTACACACACCAAACCCGCCATTACACACAGGCAAAACCCGCCATTACACACACCAAACCTGCCATTACACACAGGCAAAACCCGCCATTACACACACCAAACCCGCCATTACACACACCAAACCTGCCATTACACACAGGCAAAACCTGCCATTACACACACCAAACCCGCCATTACACACAAGCAAAACCCGCCATTCAACACACAAAAACCCACCATTACACACAGGGAAAACCCACCATTACACAGAGGCAAAACTCGCCATTACATACAGGCAAAACCCGCCATTACACACACCAAACCCACCATTACACACACCAAACCCACCATTACACACAGGCAAAACCCGCCATTACACACAGGCAAAACCCACCATTACACACACCAAACCCGCCATTACACACAGGCAAAACCCGCCATTCAACACACCAAACCCACCATTACACACAGGCAAAACCCACCATTACACACAGGCAAAACCTGCCATTCAACACACCAAACTCGCCCTGCAACACAGACAAAACCCAACCTTGAGCACACTGTAAACCCACCCCGCAACCTGCAAGGCACAATTTGACAAATACTGTGTCCCTCCGCTGTTTGCATAGCATTCAGTTGTGCCCGTCAAATGGTATCTCCTGTCGAAAAATGCCTCCTACGATGTGCTCATGCGCTATGGTGACATTACTCCAGCTGAGCGGGAAATCAGCTGGAGTGGCTTACAGTTCTGCGTATGCACGGGCACTTTTCAACGGAGGGCACAAATCGACAGAACACCGACAGTCGGCTCTCTTGTAAAAGCAATCTAGTGGCTAATTAGTCGGTGGACTGCTTTTACAAGCAGCAGGAGGGGACACCCCCCTCCCACCATCTTGCTCGGGCTCTCCCGTCCCACCAGGGGACCCAAGGCACAGCTGGCACGCCGGAAAGCCAAACAAAGCCAGGATCAGCCTTGATCAGCTCTCAGTTATGTTAACCCAGAAGCAATGACCTGACATTAGGGGTGCTGATATTAATCGTTGCATCGATGCATCGCGATTCAGGTGTCCCTGATGCGGCATCGATGCATAAGGACCAGAAGATCGATTACTGGGTGACATCATCCTGAATTGCCCCGCCTCTCCTGGGAGAGCGCTCCAAGCGTATTGTTAAAATTACTTTGTTTTAATAAATCCCGTGTTCCAATGAATGATGTGCCCCACTGTATGTGCTTTTTAAAAAAATATGTCACTTCATACCAAATTTCACAGTAAATACGTCCTGCTCATGTGACTGCCCAGCCCGACCCGTCCCGCCTCTCTCTACTCTCCTCTCACGTCTCTCCTGAGTCCTGACGTCAGTGGGGAATTTTCAGCCCCGCCCGCTGACCTCAGAAGAGAGGCGGGCGGGGCTGAGAATTCCCCGCTGACGTCAGGACTCAAGAGAGATGTGAAATGTGAGAGGAGAGAGGTGGGACAGGCCAGCCGGGCAGTCACATGAGCGGGATGTATTTACTCTGAAATTCGGTATGAAGGTCTATATTTTTTTAAAAAGCACATACAGCAGGGCACATCATTCATTGTAACGCGGCATTTAATAAAACAAAGTAATTTTAACAACAGTAAGTAGAGTACAAATGTGTTTGCTGCGTTTGACGGGCACAAGTGGCTGCTTTTGACGGGCACAGGTAGCTATGTTTGACGGGCACAAGTGGCTATGTTTGACGGGCACAAGTGGCTGCTTTTGACGGGCACAGTGGCTACGTTTGACAGGCACGGTGGCTGCGTTTGACGGGCACAAGTGGCTGCATTTGACGGGCACAAGTGGCTTTGTTTGACGGGCACAAGTGGCTTTGTTTGACGGGCACAAGTGGCTGCGTTTGATGGGCACAGTGTCTGCATTTGATGGGGGAGGTTCAGTATTTTTCAGTTTGTTTGCGCCCCCCCAAATAATTTTGAGCACCAGCTGCCACTGGTCAGCACAGAGGCAGTACAGGGAACTTCACAGGGATGTTTGTCAACTGTGGATTGTAATCCCTCCTGACCTCCCAGCAGCAGTGTGTGTGAATGCCTGTACCCTGTAGTGCACCGGATTAGTGCACTTTTTAGGGAGTGAGGTTATTTTTAATTCAAAGCGGAGTTTCAGTAAATTTTTTGTTTATTAAAAGTCAGCAGCTACAAAAAGTGTATCTTCTGACTGTTAATAAAAAGACACTCACCTGTCCCACAATCCAGCGACATGGCCACCCAAACCCTCCATTCTCTCCCCCGCCTGTCCACGGTGCTGGCAATACTACTGTGGGCATCCGGCTGTGACAGCTTGCAGCTTCACAGCCGGATGCTCATGTCTCACTGCGCTGTCCTGCATAGCCGGGCAATATTTTGGGAACTGTGATGTGTCCCAGAAGATTGCAGGGTGGAAGGGCCGCCTAGGTGGCCCAAGCAGAAGTGGGAGCCCGTCGGTAATCGTGATGCATCGCGGAATCAAATCAAAGACCAGATAATCGTAATCAAATCGAATCATGAGACCAGTGAATATGCGCACCCCTACCTTACATCACTTCCGGTTTACCCGGATGTCAATGGCGTCCTTTAAAACAAATCTAAAGCATTCAGAAACACAGATCTTGATGTTTTGAATGCTTTTAAGAGCAAAGGAGGGATTTTGAGTCTTATAGACCTCAGATCTCTCCTTAAAGAGGTTGTAAACCCTAAAAAAAAACCTGGAGGACAAAGACATAATGAGCTATTATGCATTGCATACAAGCTCATTATGAAATACTTACCTTAGAACGAAGCTGTTGCAGCAGCGCCTGCACACCGCTAAGACGGCTGACATTTTCCCCAGAGTGTTCATCCGGGTTCGTGGGCTCCAGCGCTGTGATTGGCTGGAGTCGCGAGGACGTCACTCCTGTGAATGCACGCGGGTCCCCCACTTCATGGCACAGTGCCTTTACCAAATGGCACGATTGGGCGTTCCTTCAATGCGCATGCGCAGATGGTGGCGGCGGTGTATATAGTAAATATCTCCTAAACGGTGCAAGTTTAGGAGATATTTACAGTACCTACAGGTAAGTCTTTATTTATTATAGGCTTACCTGTAGGTACAATTAAACAGGAAGACTTTAAAGAGTACCTGTCATGTGTCTAAAGCTGGATGTTTACATTCCTTGTGACAGCAATAAAAGTGATACAAAAAAAGTAAAGCAACAGTGTAAAAATAAACTATTGATGGGAAAAAAAATAAAGTGCCCCCGTGCTCACATGCAAAGGCTAAGGCACACATCGGTTCCGCACACAAACAGAGATTGTCCCACACATGTGAGGTATCCGCAAACATCAGTACATGGGCAGTAATTCTAACAGTAGACCTCCTCTGTAAATCTAAAGTGGTAACCTGTGAAGGCTTTTGAAAGTGATTGTAATGTTTTGTTTAAAAAATAAAAACACTTACCTGCATTATGCAGTGAATTTGCACAGAGCTGTCTGGATCCTCCTCTTATCGCGTCCCTCTTCTGTGCTCCTGGCCCCTCCCTCCTGTTCAGTGCCCCCACAGAAAGCAGCTTGCTATGGGGCACCCAAGCCCAGTCACAGCTCCCTGTGTCTATTCAGACAAGGAGCTGCTGTTCGGCCCCGCCCCCTCTCTCCCTTGATTGGCTAGCTGACTTTGATTGACAGCCGCAGGAGCCAATGGCGCTGCTGCTTTGTCTCAGCCAATCAGGAGGGAGAGTCCTGGACGGTCGAGGGATTCATGGACATCCCTGGACAGAGTGGGGGCTCAGGTAAGTATTAGGGGGCTGAGGGGCAGCTGCTACACACAGAAGGCTTTTTATCCTAATGCATAGAATGCATTAAGATAAAAAACGTTCTGCCTTTACAACCCCTTTAGGCTGGGTTCACACTAGAGAACACAGTGGCTCACAGCTCCAAATGCTTTTTTTTTCTGTCCGATATTCTCACCATGTGTACAGGCCTTTAGGCCCCCATTCACACTTGGTGTTTCAGTTCACTTGACAGCGCACAGAAAATGCGCATCACGCATGCAGTGCCACTACTTGTTAATGGCACCCGAAGCACAGGTAGCAGGTGTGCGTTTGCCATGCATTTTGATGCACAGCAAACATTATGTGAAAAAATAGCCATTCCCTGCGCCCAAAATAAGTTTTGGTGCTTCTTTGGGGCATTTGTCACATGTAGGGCAGATAATTCAAGTGAATGGGCTGATCTATGAGCGACGAGTGGAAACATTCCAAAATGCGTGCAAAAAAAGAGAATGTGAGTACCTGCTACACTGAGGTTTGAGCCCATACTAACAGACCACTTACCTATCATGCCAAGATTACCCATTTCTATGGAATCGAACAGAAATGCATCACAAACAAAAAAAACAATTCTTCCCAGAGTCCAAGATCCTTCACTGTTCATATCACTCCTAACAGCAGGATAGAAAAAGACATCTAATGCCGCGTACACACGAGCGGACTTTACGGCGGACTTTGCCCGGCGGACTGGATTGCGTCGGACAATTCGATGTGTGTGGGCTCCAGCGGACTTTGTTTTCTCAAAAGTTGGACGGACTTAGATTTGAAACTTGTTTAAAATTTATCCGTTGAAATCGAGTCCGGTCGAAAAGTCCGCCGTCTGTATGCTAGTTCGACGGACAAAAAGCCACGCTAGGGCAGCTATTGGCTACTGGCTATGAACTTCCTTGTTTTAGTCCGGTCGTACGTCATCACGTACGAATTCGACGGACTTTGGTGGATTGTGTGTAGGCAAGTCCGTTCATTCACAAAGTCCGTCGGAAAGTACGTCGAAAAGTCTGCCGGGCAAAGTCCGCCGTAAAGTCCGCTCGTGTGTACGCGGTAATGCTTTTCAGAGGCCAATAATCCTCCTTATGCACTTCCCGTCCAGCATACATACAGGGTATAAGTGTATATACATCCTGGACAAGAAGTGGGTAAACCAGGATCATGGCTGCAGCTGCACAGAATACACAGATCAGTGATACTAGCTAAAGCCAGCAGCACCGATTGTTCGAGAAAACACTGACAGGGTGGTTGACTTCTACTGGTCTACTGATTGAATTCTGTACAACCAACCTGCCCATACAGGGATCAAAACTTGTCCGGTCCCTGCTAAAACGTCAAAATTTCAATCCATGTATGGCTGCCTTTAGTCACTTCTGGTTTTGGTTCTTTGTTTACTCGCCAAGGAGGCAGCCAATTAAACTAATCTTCGTTTAATTGGTTGCCTTGGAGAGCAGAGGAGGGATCAGGATTCTATAGATCCCTGATCTTTAAATATCTTTAAGTACCTGTCACACCCCAAGCTATCACAAGAAATGTTGTTTATCCTGTGTGATTGCAATAAAGTTGAATCAAAAAATTTTGTAAAAAAATGTAAAGCAAAATTTGAATAAAATTTTAAACCTTGACTTGTTTGGCATCTATTTATTCAGCGCAACATCATATTTTACATTTTATTAATTTTAAAAATTGGGTATTCTATTAGGTTTCTGTACATTAAAATACATTTTTTCCTGAAAACTTTAATTTGATAAATGGCTGCATAAAAATCAAGCCCCGTACATCCTCACAGATCCTCACCTTATGCCTGATCCTGTGACAGTTGTATCCACGGCACAGCGAATCGCTGATCCAAGTGCCGAGTGGCAGTGCTCCACCCTGGTACCATGTGATCACTGTGACGATCACCGTAATCACATGTCCAGTAGTAAACATGGCTGCCATTCATACATCCATTAAGAGTGATTGTTCACAGTGACCACATGGTACAGGGCCAAGCACAGCCTCCTTGTACCATGCAATAGCTGTAGCCAATCACAGTAGTTCTCAATTGCTGCAGAAATGCAGCTGAGAACTGTCAGAAATTATGGCTTATACAGCCAAAACACCAAAATTCCTAGTTCAGGAAGTGCCTAAAATATGGCTTGCGTCTTTGACTGTATCTGAAATGACATTTCTGGGGGCTTTATGCCTCCAGGTTGCCATATAGCATTGTATTTTTCAGAAAATTACAGTGGCTGCACAGTGAAAAGTAAAGGTAATTTTAATAACCTTAAATTACAACATGGCTTGTGTAGCAGTTGTATATTCTATCTTACTTTAATTTGTTAGTTTCCTTCCCCACAAAAGTGGAGCTACCGTTTAATAACTGTTCTCATTGTTACTAGTCTCTACAGTGTATGATTTGTGTTTTTATAAAAAAACAAACTCCGCCAACATGTGACGTTTACAATAAGACTCTACCAAAATGTGGCGTTCACATGGAGACTCCACCAGCATGTGACATTCACATTGAGACATCACCAGCATTTGATGTTTACATTGAAACATAACCACAATCTGACGTTCACATGAAGACTTCACCAGCATGTGACGTTCACATGGAAACTTCACTAGCATGTGATGTTCACATGGACACTCCACCAGCATGTGACATTCACATTGAGATTCACCCAGCATGTGACGTTCACATTGAGACTTTACCAGCATGTGATGTTCACATGGAGACTACACCAGCATGTGATGTTTACATTGCGACTCCACCAGAATGTGACATTTACAACGAGACTCTACCAAAATGCGACGTTCACATGGAGACTCCACCAGCACATGGTTTTCACATTGAGACCCCACCAGAATATGACGTTCATGGTGAGACTCCACCAAAATTCCAGGGGAGCCATGAGAACATCTCCTTCAGTGAAAATGGGAGCAGGGTTACAGAAAAGGATAGGCAGATACTGGTAGTAGGGACAGGAACAGAGGAACAGAGAGGGCAATTTGTCACAAAGTCCGTTATCACCAAACAGTATCTTACTGGGTGCTCGGGTTCGGGACATTGCAGATCGGATGGACAGACTTTTGGGTGAAATTGGGGAGAACCCAGTTGTCATGGTACATATTAGTACCAACGACAAAGTTAGAGGAAGATGGAGTGCCCTACAAAGTGATTTCAGGGACTTTGGGGCTATAGTGAAGAAAATGACCACCAAGGCAGTATTTTCAAAAATACCGCCTGTACCCCGAGCAACACCAGAGAAGCATCAGGAGCTTAGGGAGCTTAACAATTGGCTGAGAAACTGGTACAGGGAGGAGGGGTTTGGCTTCAAGGAGAACTGGTTTAACTTTTCGGTCGGTTACCATCTCTATAGCAGGGATGGACTGCACTTAAATGGGAGGGGTACCGCTTTTCTGGGAGTAAAGATGGCCAAATAGTTGGAAGAAATGTTAAACTACGTGATAAGGGGGAGGATCAGAGGATGATTTGCTATTGAACACGAGTCTAGTTTCAGTCTAGGCACCCTTTAAAATTATAGACAACCTCAAGGCACCCTTTAAAATTATGGACAGTCCCATTCTAAAATGTAAAAAACTATTCTAACAGCTTTACATAATGCAGCAACATCCACATATAGGACATCCAATTTTAGAGGTGATTAATTCGTCCAAAGCAAATACACTTTTGCACACTGATACTGACTAGTATTCCAGTGTTTCTCTTCTCTCTCAGTTTCTCTCCATCAGTCAGCTAATGTCACCCCAGTGCTGAGGGAAAGGGGCACAGGAGGGTCAAACAAGGATGCTGTGGAGGCAACAGACATCCTCCTTATTACCTGATAATGTAATTGGTTGTTAGGGTGCCAGTGTCTAGAAATTCGTAATGGTGCATAATGAAAACCCGTGGCTTTGTGTAAATAAAAGACATGGTTGATTCATCTGCTGGCTTGTATCCAATTTTTTTTAGCAATTTTTAGGCATTTAGCACCCCTGAAGAAACCTCAAGGCACCCCAGGGTGCCTGGGCACCCTGGTTAAAAAAGGCTGCTCCACATCATTACTTTCTTGAAAGATTCTCATCAGCACCTATTTCCAAGAAAGCATTACCACCAGCTCTCTTCACTAACAGGGTTGTCACAGTATATTTTCTGCTGGCATATGTCGGGAGGTTGGAGGCCGGTAGTCCTTTTTTCCCACAGGTTACATAGTTACATATAGTTATATAGTAGGCAAGGTTGAAAAAAGACACAAGTCCATCAAGTCCAACTTATGTATGTGATTTTATGTCAGTATTACATTCTATATCCCTGTATGTTGTGGCCGTTCAGGTGCTTATCTAATAGTTTTTTGAAATTATTGATGGTCCCTGCTGAAACCACTGCCTGTGGAAGAAAATTCCACATCCTTACCGCTCTTACAGTAAGGAACCCTCTACGCAGTTTAAGGTTAAACCGCTTTTCTTCAAATTTTAGTGAATGGCTGCGTGTCTTATTAAATTTCCAGCGGAAAAGTTTTATCCCTATTGTGGGGTCACCAGTACGGTATTTGTACATTGAAATCATATCCCCTCTCAAGCATCTCTTCTCCAGAGAGAATAAGTTCAGTGCTTGTAACCTTTCCTCATAACTAATGTCCTCCAGTCCCTTTATTAGTTTTGTTGCCCTTCTCTGGACTCACTCCAGTTCCAACACATCATTCCTGAGGACTGGTGCCCAGAACTAGACGGCCCGGGGGGAGGCAAGGAATTAGGGTGGAACTGGGGTGGAGACTTCTGTGCAATCCTCCCTAGACCCACCCCACAATTTAATTAATATTTTTTTTGGTTCACAGGGGTAAAAAGGATTGGGTTAGGGTAGGTGGGAAGTGTGGCATGTTTTTTTTTTTTCATGCATGGGGGGAGTGGAGTGTAAAGAGAGAGAAAGAAAGTGGGGATAGTCAGATTTAGGGAAGGAGGGAGGGGTGGGCAGGGGTGCACAGAACTAGGGTGGGACTGGGTTGGTGACCTCTGTGCAATCCTCCCTAGATCCACCCCATAATTTTAATTATTAACTTTTTTGGTTCACAGGAAAATTGGGTAGGGGTTTTCTTTTTCCCTCATCTCCTCTCAAAAGTTTTAGTATATGGAAGGGGAAACCTTAGAATATTATGTCTACCTATGGGAGATGGCAATAATATATGACTTATATACTAAAGGAATGTTATGTATTATGAGCATTGTGATATGTGAATATGTTGTATTTTTGTATGTTGAGTCTTTTTAGAATGCTATGTAATAGGTTTGTCTTTTGCAAAAAATGTATAAAAAATGATTAAAACAGAACTGGATGGCATACTCCAGGTGCGGCCGGACCAGAGTTTTGTAGAGTGGGAGAATTATCGTTTTATCTCTAGATGTAATCCCGTTTTTAATGCATGCCAATATTCTGTTTGTTTTGCTTGCAGCAGCTTGGCATTGCATGCCATTGCTGCGCCTGTCATGTACTAAGACCCCCAGGTAATTTTTCATCCTATATTCCCCCATAGGTTCTCCCCCCAGTGAGTAGATTACATTCATATTTTTTCCACCCAAATGCATTATTTTACATTTTTCTACATTAAACCTCGTTTGCCATGTAGTTGCCCACACCATTAATTTGTTCAGATCTTCTTGCAAGGTTTCCACATCCTGCGGAGAAGTTATTGCCCTGCTTAGCTTAGTATCATCCACAAATACAGAGATTGAGCTGTTTATCCCATCCTCTGTTTACAGGCCTTACTTTATCTAGATGGCAGCTCACCTCCTCATAGAAGGTTAATAGATAGGTTTTGCAAGAACAATTCTTAATGAATCAATTCTTAATGAATCTTCATGAATCATGAATCATTCAATTCTTCGTGAATGTTACTAACCACAACATACAAGGCCATCCACAACATCAGCTACATCACCAACCTCATCTGCAGACATCGCCCAAATCGTCCCCTCCACTCCTCCCAGGACCTCCTGCTCTCTAGTTTCCTTGTTACCTCCTCCCATGCTCGCCTTCAGGACTTCACCAGAGCCTCTCCCATCCTCCAGAATTCCCTGCCCCGATATGTCCGATCAGCCCCTAACCTGTCCACCTTTAGGAGATCCTTGAAAACTCACTTATTCAGGGAAGCCTATCCCACACAGACCTAACAACTGTCCCTGAGCCACCACCATCAAATCATTCCCCGCATCTATTACCTTTTGTACCACGACCCCCTCCCTTCAGAATGTAAGCTCTTCGAGCAGGGCCCTCCTGTCCCTTCTGTATTGAACCGTACTGTAATTGTGCTGTCTCCCTCTACATTGTAAAGCGCTGCATAAACTGTTGGCGCTGTATAAATCGTGTGTAATAATAATAATGAATCCATGCTGATTACTGTTAATGATACCATTATCATTACTTAACTCTTGTATATAATCCCTTATCATCCCCTTCACGAGCTTGCATACAATTGATTTTAGGCTAACTGGTCTGTAATTCCCAGGGATGTATCTTGGCCCTTTTTTTAAATATTGGTTCTACATTGGTTTTTCTCCAATCAGCTGGTACCATTCCAGTCAGTAGACTGTTCGTACAAATTAGGAACAATGGTCTGGCAATTACTTGACTGAGTTCCTTAAGGACCCTCAGGTGAAAGCCATCTGGTCCCGCTGACTTATTAATGTTAAATTTTTCAAGTCTATTTCTAATTCTGTCCTCTGTTGGCCATGAGGGTGCTTCCTGTGACGTGTCATGAGGATAAACATTGCAGTTTTGGTTACTGAAGCCCCCCGATTCACTTGTGAAGACTGAGGAGAAGAATAAATTCAATACCTTTGCCATCTCTCCATCCTTAGTAACCAGACTCCCTTCATCATTTATGGGACCATGTCAGGAAATGTTCCATCCGCTGGTAAGACCTGTTATTTGGCATGCAGTACTGAGGTCCACCAGCAGGTGTCTTCTGGCAGTTTGGAACTGTCAGGAGAGCTTTTCCCTGTTAATAGTATATCATCTTTGGGCCGCAGTACTGGCGTCCACCAGCGGATGGATCCTGGCAGTGTGGAGCAGACAGTACCTCCTACAATCAGGTGTCACGGTAGTCCACACAGGGCCTTAACGACTGATCCTTCTTCTGGACGAAGAAAATCCCTGCCCCAGCTGGAGACGTGGAAGGGCGGATGAAGCCTTTCCTGAGATTGTCATTGATATAGTCCTTCAGTGCCACCAGCTTGCTTTCAGACAGAGGGAAAATCCTCCCAAAGGGAACTTCGGCTCCGGGGAGTAGCTCTATAGGGCAGTCATAGGGCCGATGAGGTGGGAGGATCTCTTCCCCCTTCTTACTAAACACGTCTAGGAAGCTGTGGTAGGCTGGAGGCACAAGCTGACTGGTTTCAGAGTCCGTATCTAGACACAGCAGAGCGGGAACATCACAGGAGGTCTGTAGGCAGTGCTGGGTGCAGTAAGAGGAGACAAAGTTAATGCTTCCTTTAGACCAGTCGATATGGGGATCGTGGGCCTTCAACCAAGGTATACCGAGGATAACTGGGAACAGAGGGGAAGCAATGGCGTCTAGTCGTAGCAGTTCTCGGTGGTCCTGGGGCATGATGGTCAGCAGAGGAATGGTTTCGTGAGTGACTGCTCCGGACTTAATGGTGGAACCATTGGCCAAGTGAACCGAGAGCTTCTGTGCTTTAGGCTGCAGGGGGATATGATGTTCGGCAGCAAAGGACAAATCCACAAAGCAGCTGCAGGCTCCGGAATCAATTATGGCGGTAGTCTGAAGAGTCCTACCTGGCAGCTGTAGAGAAATGGGAATAGTTACTGTCAGGAAATGTTCCATCCGCTGGTAAGACCTGTTATTTGGCATGCAGTACTGAGGTCCACCAGCAGGTGTCTCCTGGCAGTTTGGAACTGTCAGGAGAGCTTTTCCCTGTTAATAGTATATCATCTTTGGGCCGCAGTACTGGCGTCCACCAGCGGATGGATCCTGGCAGTGTGGAGCAGACAGTACCTCCTACAATCAGGTGTCCCGGTGTCTGCCCTCCAGCCTGATGTCCCGGTGTCTGCCCTCCAGCCTGATGTCCGGGGTGTCTGCCCTCCAGCCTGATGTCCCGGTGTCTGCCCTCCAGCCTGATGAGCCCGCTGCCCAGCTTGATGAGCCCGCTGCCCAACTTGAAGTGCCCATGCCTTTTGCCCAGCTTGAAGTGCCCATGCCTGTTGTGCCACCACCTGTTGTTCTGCCTGTTGTGCCACCACCTGTTCTGCTTGTTGTGCCACCATCTGTTGTTCTGCTTAATGCCATAGCTGGGCAAAAGGCATGGGCACTTCAAGCTGGGCAGCGGGCTCATCAAGCTGGGCAGCGGGCTCATCAGGCTGGAGGGCAGACACCGGGACATCAGGCTGGAGGGCAGACATGGGACATCAGGCTGGAGGGCAGACACCGGGACATCAGGCTGGAGGGCTAGCACCTGGCCGGCTTGGCACAAGCCGTCAAAGACCTACAGCAGGGCTACACTCAGCTAGAGGGACGCCTACAGACCCTGACAGGCACTGCAACTCCGCAGGGTCCACCTTCAGCATCAGCCTCCTCTCAGGGATCTTCTCCTGCTCCTGCCGTGGTCATGCTCCCACCTGAGCCCAGGGTACCTACCCCAGACCAGTTCCTGGGTGAACATTTCCTGACAGTACCCTCCCTCATAGGAGCGGCCCCCGGACGCTCCATTGGTTGTAATTGTCCATAGTCCATGGCATTAAGCAGAACAACAGATGGTGGCACAACAGGCAGAACAGGTGGTGGCACAACAGGCAGAACAACAGTTGGTGGCACAACAGGCATGGGCACTTCAAGCTAGGCAAAAGGCATGGGCACTTCAAGCTGGGCAGCGGGCTCATCAAGCTGGGCAGCGGGCTCATCAGGCTGGAGGGCAGACACCGGGACATCAGGTTGGAGGGCAGACACCGGGACATCAGGCTGGAGGGCAGACACCGGGACATCAGGCTGGAGGGCAGACACCGGGACATCAGGCTGGAGGGCAGACACCGGGACACCTGATTGTAGGAGGTACTGTCTGCTCCACACTGCCAGGATCCATCCGCTGGTGGACGCAGTACTGCGGCCCAAAGATGATATACTATTAACAGGGAAAAGCTCTCCTGACAGTTCCAAACTGCCAGGAGACACCTGCTGGTGGACCTCAGTACTGCATACCAAATAACAGGTCTTACCAGCGGATGGAACATTTCCTGACAGACCAATATGATCTGACCTCTCTTTCTTACTATTTATGTACTTAAAGAATTTCTTTTACTCTCCTCCGCTATGTTCCTTTCGAGTTCTATCTTAGCCACCCTGATTGCACCCTTACATTTCTTGTTGCATTCTTTGTAAAGTTGGAATGCTGATGATGATCCCTCAGCCTTGTATTTTTTGAACGCCTTCTCCTTTGCTTTTATATGCATTCTTACATTGAAGTTAAGCCACCCAGGACTTTTATTAGCTCTTTTTAATTAATTTCCCATTGGGATGCACTGGTTAATACCCTTTTTTAATATCCATTTAAAGCATACCCATTTTTCCTCCGTGTTCTTTGTTCCTAAGATTATATCCCATTTAATATCTTGTGCGTTGCATCAGCTATGAGGGGAGGTTGGAGGCCAGTAGTCCTTTTTTTTCTTGCAGGTGTGCGTCACACCAGTTTTGATAGAGGTTGAAGGCTGGTAATCCTTTTTTCCAACAGGTTTGCGTCGGACTGGCTATGAGGGGAGGCTGGAAGCCGGTAGTCCTTTTTTTTTTCTTGTAGGTGTGCGTCGCACTGGCTTTGAGGGAGGGTTGGAGGCTGGTAGTCCTTTATTCCCGCAGGTATGTGTCGGACTGGCTATGAGGGGAGGTTGGAGGCTGGTAATCTTTTTTTCCTTCAGGTGTGCATCACACCAGCTATAAGGGGAGGTTGGAGGCTGGTAGTCCTTTTTTTCTTACAGGTGTGCATCACACTGGCTATGAGGGGAAGTTAGAAGTAGGTAGTCCTCTTTTCCCACAGGTGTGCGTCAAATTGGCTATGGGAGGTTGGAGGCCGGCGATCCTTCCGAAGACTACGTGTCGGAATTCAGACGTTAGAGTATCAGTTCCGTATGGGCCTTTCGGAATCTTTAAAGGACGAACTAGCCCAAGTCGGTATCCCAGAGAACCCTGGCCTCAGATACTCCGGAACTGATGCAGCTGGGCCTCTTACGCCCTTCACTTACTCCTGAAGAGCATCAACGCCGTCGGGCTGGTAACCTGTGCCTGTACTGCGGGGAACATGGACATTTTGTACGAACATGCCTGGCAAAGCTTTGTAAGTGCTTTTCTATTTCCCCTGCTCTTACCCCTGCAGTACTGAATAATGTTTCTCATCTGGCCGTTCCGATTCTCTTACAGCTCCCAGGAGGGAATATACCAGCCAGCGCTATCATTGATTCCGGGGCTTGCAGCGGCTTCATAGACTTGTCCTTCGCTTCCAGACATCACATTCCCCTTCGGCCCAGAGCGAAAGGACTTTCCGTATATTTGGCCGATGGCTCTACCCTCAGATCAGGGCCAGTAACCCAGGAGACTGTACCTCTGCACACAACCATTGCCAGCACTCATCAAGAACTACTTTGTCTAGATGCCATTGAGTCTCCTCTATTTCCCATCATATTAGGCATGCCGTGGCTAAAGTCCCATAATCCGCAAATTTATTGGACCTCGGGGAAGATTGAGTTCCTATCCTCTTACTGCCATCAACACTGTCTACCAGAAGTCACCTAGGCCTCTTCTTCCCTACTATGCATGGAAACTGACACTGAGATCTGTCGAATTGTACCTGAAGCCTACCACAGCTTTTTGGACGTTTTCAGTCAAAAGGGCGCTGAGACTCTTCCTTCCCACCGGCCACACGATTGCCCAATTGAGCTCCTTCCAGGGGCAGAGATTCCTTTTGGGAGAATTTTTCCTTTGTCAGAACTAGAACTATGAGTATTAAAGACTAATGCCCCCTACACACGGTCGGATTTTCCGATGGAAAATGTCCGATCGGAGCGTGTTGTCGGAAATTCCGACCGTGTGTGGGCTCCATCGGACATTTTCCATCAGATTTTACGACACACAAAGTTGGAGAGCAGGAGATAAAATTTTCCGACAACAAAATCCGTTGTCGGAAATTCCGATCATGTGTACACAAATCCGACGGACAAAGTGCCACGCATGCTCAGAATAAATAAAGAGATGAAAGCTATTGTCCACTGCCCCGTTTATAGTCCCTACGTACGTGTTTTACGTCACCGCGTTCAAAATGATCGGATTTTCCGACAACTTTGTGTGACCGTGTGTATGCAAGACAAGTTTGAGCCAACATCCGTCGGAAAAAATCCTAGGATTTTGTTGTCGGAATGTCCGAACAAAGTCCGACCGTATGTACGCCCTATTACATTGATGATAATCTAGAAAAAGGGTTCATCCGACCCTCCACGTCCCGGGCAGGAGCAGAAATCTTCTTCGTGGAGAAGAAAGACCATTCTCTATGTCCTTGTGTGGATTATCGGGCACTTAATAAGATCACGATTAAAAACCGTTATCCTTTGCCATTAGTGCCAGAACTTTTTCAAAGACTGGGGTCTGCAGTAGTGTTTTCTAAGTTAGATCTTCGTGGTGCCTACAATCTTGTCCGCATTCGTAGGGGAGACGAATGGAAGACTGCTTTCCGTACTCGGTTTGGGCACTTTGAATATTTAGTCATGCCTTTCGGACTTTGCAATGCTCCTGCTACATTTCAGCATTTTGTGAATAACATCTTCAGAGACTATCTTGACCTGTTTGTTATTATTTATTTAGATGACATCCTGATTTTTTCTTCTTCCTTAGCTGAACATCGTGAACATGTCAGAAATGTTTTGACCCGACTTCGGCTGCACGGCCTCTACGCCAAACCTGAGAAATGTGTCTTTGAACAAGAGAGTATGCAGTTCCTTGGTCTAATTATCTCCATGGAGGGCATTAAAATGGACCCTCAGAAGGTCTCCGCCATTCTGGACTGGCCCGCTCCTACTGACAAGAAGGGAGTCTAACGTTTTGTAGGATTTGCGAATTTCTACAGAAAATTAATCAACGGATTCTTCACCATCATTTCTCCCATTACAAGGCTAACCAAACAGGGCCTTAAATTCCACTGGTCTACTGAAGCTCAGGCGGCCTTCTCAACGCTGAAAGATCTGTTTGTCTCAGCCTCAGTTTTAACACACCCTGATTCCACATTGCCATACATTTTGGAGGTGAACGCCTCAGAAATAGCGGTTGGTGCAGTGCTTTCCCAGAGACAGGGGCCTAGGGCTCTTCTGCACCCAGTCGCTTTTTTTTCTCGCAAACTATCTGAACCGGAGAGGAACTATGATGTGGGCAACCGAGAGTTGTTAGCGATTAAAGCCGCGCTTGAGGAATGGCGATATCTCCTAGAGGGAGCAGCTCATCTTGTTTCTTGTTTATACAGATCACAAGAACCTGGAATATTTAAAGACTGCCAAGAGGTTAAAACCACGACAGGTCAGGTGGGCACTTTTCTTTACCAGATTTTCATTCCATATAACCTATCGCCCCGGGTCAAAAAACACCAAGCCCGACGCACTGTCACGAATGTACAGCGGATCTGAAGCATCTTCTCCACCAGACACTGTTTTGTCCTCAGGAAACTTTCTGTTGCTCCAAGGGAATCTACTTTCTCAAATCAAGCAAGTCTCCAGGGACGCTTCTGCTCCACCTGATACAGCTCTACAGGCCAGAGGTGATCTTCTGTGGTTTAAGGATAGGATCTTCATACCTCAGGAGATGCGAGCAGCGGTTCTTAGTTCCTGTCATGATCACATGTTTGCCGGCCATTTCGGCGTGCATAAGACATCTGAACTTCTTCAGCGCACGTTCTGGTGGCCGCAGTTCAGAAAGGATTGCAAGGACTATGTGGAAGCATGTGCCACCTGCATTCAAAACAAGGGCAGCAAGTCTAAGGCTTGGGGTCTGTTAAAGCCACTGCCTGTCCCGGAGAAGCCATGAAGGATGATCTCCATGGATTTTATTGTCGAGCTGCCACCCTCTGAAGGTTACACTACAATCTTTGTAGTAGTGGATAGATTATCCAAGATGGCTCATTTCTTACCAATGAAAGGCACACCTACTGCCGCTGAGACTGCTAGGACTTTTATCAAGGAAGTAGTGAGGCTTCATGGCATCCCTGCAAATATCACTTCAGATCGGGGGGTGCAATTTACTTTCAAGTTTTGGAGGGCTCTTTGTGGGTCTCTGAAGATTGACCTCTCCTTCTCTTCTGCCTATCACCCTCAAACAAATGGCCAGACGGAAAGAACAAATCAGACGTGGAGCAGTGTTTGCGCTACTTTTCTTCTTTCTCCCAGGACGATTGGGCTCCACTTCTACCCCTTGCCGAATTTGCTTACAACAATTCTGTTCATTCTGCCACTAAGCAATCACCGTTCTTTACAAATTATGGTTCCCATCCTCTGTTCCTGTCTAATAACATCCCGGAGAGCCCAGTACCAGCTGTCCAAGAGAATATAAATTTCTTTGAGTTAAATAATAAACTCCTGCAGGAGACTATGGCAAGGACTCAGAATTACAATAAAGAGGTGTTTGACAAGAAGAGAAGGGGGGAACTTGACCTCAAGCCTGGAGATCAGGTCTGGCTGTCTACGTTGAATTTAAGACTGGCTTGTCCTTCCAAGAAATTGGGCCCTAAGTTCGTGGGTCCCTTCCCAGTCCTAAGGAAAATTAATAATGTGGCCTATGAACTGAAGTTACCAGATTCATTCCGGATCCACCCAGGCTTTCATGTGGCCCTACTCAAACCCACAGTTCCTGATCCTTTTGTCAACCGGAAGGTCGGTCCCCCTGAACATGTGATCATTGACGGAGAAGCTGAATATGAGGTTGAGTCCATTCTGGATTGCAGGAAAAGACGTAACCAAGTCCAGTTTCTGGTAAAGTGGAAGGGGTACGGGCCCGAGGAGAATTCTTGGGAGCCGGAGTCCAACATTCATGCGAAGAGGTTGATTCTTGCCTTTAAGAGGTCCCATCCAAGTAAGATGGCACAGTTGTGCATCCGGAGGCTGCCCCTTGGGGGGGCAAAGTCATGAAAGGCGTCCTGTTAGCACAGTTGTGGGCGGAAGATCGGTGCACAGAACTCCTGTTGTTAGAGCCAGTGGACGTGTGCGGGTGCGCGCTAGCACGAATGGACGCATGCGGGGACACGCTAGCGTGAATGAGTGTACGCAGATGCGCGATGGTGCGAGCGGGCATGTACGATCAGTGCTCGGGCGTGCGCGGGTGCGCGCAGACGTGCAGTGTGGCAGTGTTTGGCGCCAATGAGCTTATTTAAAGGAGCCTGTCAGCATGCTTTCTTGCTGTCCGGTCTACAGCGTTCCCTGTGACCCTAAGCTATCAGTATACCTGTCTACCTGATTTCTGTTACCCGGCTTGCTCCTGACTACTCCTGTTTGCTGCCAGTCCCCGATCCCGGCTTGTTTGACTATTCTCCTGCCTCCTCCTATGGTTGTTCGCTGCCTGTCTGTTGCCGACCCGGTCCGTACCCCGACTACTCTTCTGCCTCTGTCTGGTACCTGCACTGCCCGCCAGTGTTGACCCGGCATGTCTGACCCCGCTAGCATTCCAGTTGAACTACAGAACACCTCCCTGCTGCCTGCTGTTCCTGAATTCCTGCCAGCTACGGTACTTCTCTGCACAGTCAGCTGTTCCAGTGTTCCTGCTAGAGTTCCGGTGCGTCTTCCTACAGTCAGCTGTTCCAGTGCTCCAGTTGAACTACAGAACACCTCCCTGCTGCCTGCTGTTCCTGAGTTCCTGCCGTCTACAGTACTCCTCTTCACAGTCAGCTATTCCAGTGTTCCCGCTAGCCCTCCTTCAGCTGCACCAGAAGTCCGGATCAGCTCTACATCTGTCACCTGCCAAGCACTTGTGGCCCCCTGTGCTCTTGAGTCCCTGTTTCCTCTGTCAGAGGTTCTCGAGTCAGAGGCACACGAGAGGCTACTCCCTGCACTCTGGGCTCCGCCACCAGGTACGTGACATCTACAAAGTATTGACTCAGGGGGGGCTGAATGCAAATGCGCACCACACTTTTCACATTTTTATTTGTAAAAAAATAAATTTGAAAACCATTTATCCTATTTTCCTTCCACTCCACAATTATGTGCCACTTTGTATTGGTTTATCACATAAAATCACAATAAAATACATTTACATTTTTGGTTGTAACATGACAAAACATGGAAAATTTCAAGGGGTATGAATACTTTTTGAAGGCACTGTAGGTAGTCCTTTTTTCCATAGGTGTGCATTGGATCGGCTATGAGGGGAGGTTGGAGGCTGGTAGACCTTTTTTCTTGCAGGTGGCCATCAGATCAGCTATGAGCGAAGGTTATTGGTAGGTAGTCCTTTTTTCCTGCAGGAGTGCGTCGGACTGGCTATGAGAGGATGTTACAGGTAGGTAGTGTTTTTTCCCACTGGTGTGCGTCGGACCGGCTATGATGCGAAGTTGGAGACTGATAGTCTTTTTTTACCCACAGATGTGTGTCGGACTGGCTATGAGGGGAGGTTAGAGGTAGGTAGTCCTTTTTTCCGTACAGGTGTGCATCAGACCAGCTATGAGGGGAGGTTGGAGTCTGGTAGTCCTTTTTTTCCAGCAGGTGTGCGTCGGACTGGCTATAAGGGGAGGTTGGAGGCAGGTAGTCCTTTTTCCCCACAGGGGTGCATCAGAACAGCTATGAGGGAAAATTAGAGGTAGGTAGTCCTTTTTTGCATAGATGTGCGTTGGTCCGCCTGTGAAGGTAGGTTGGAGGCCGGTAGTCATTTTTACCTGCAGATGTGCATCAGATCGGCTATGAGGGAAGGTTATTGGTAGGTAGTCCTTTTTTCCTACAGGTGTTAATCGGACCAGGTAAGAGGGACGGTTTGAGGCCGGTAGTCCTTTTTTTCTTGCAGGTGTACATCGAACCATCTATGAGGGAAGGTTGAAGGGCGGTATGAGGAGAGGTTATAGGCAGGTAGTCCTTTTAACCCACAGGTGTGCGTCGGACCATGTATGAGAGGAGGTTGGATAGTGACCGCAAACAACAGCGGAGACAGAAGGCACCCCTGCCTGGTACCTCTTCTAAGCTGTATAGATGGGAATAGGAGACCATTGACTAAAAGGTTAGACGTGGTATCCCTATAAAGTATAGTGATCCGTTGTTGGAATTTAGCGCAAAAGCCAAATGAGCACAACGCAACCATAATAAAGGGCCATTCTATTGAGTCAAAGGCTTTTGCGGTGTCTAGCGAAGTCAGTGCACATGACTTAGGCAGAAGTTTTCAAAGTTGAGCTATCTAATGGAGGAAGATGGAGGTAGACTTTCCTGGATTAAAGCCAGTTTGGTCTGGATGAATTATATTAAGAATGACTGCATTGAGACATTTGGCCAGGATCTTTGCTAGTATTTTATAGACAATATTCAACAAAGAAATTGGCTGATATGACGTACAGTCAGCCGAGTCCTTCTCAGGTTTAGGAATAAGGACCACCTTGGCAGAATA
This sequence comes from Lithobates clamitans, assembly GCA_037952925.1. Lineage (NCBI taxonomy): Eukaryota > Metazoa > Chordata > Amphibia > Anura > Ranidae > Lithobates > Lithobates clamitans. The sequence goes on from JBBGZY010001676.1 coordinate 371,418, forward strand.
CATAGATGGTGCGGTGCTGTGTCTTGGCCTAGGCCAACAAGGCCCAGGCCTAGGGCGGCACTTTGCAGAGGGCTGCAAAAAAGCTGCCCCTGCACGAAAAAAGCCCCCCCCCCCGCCCTGCTCCTGAGTCAGCCCATTCACTGCCGGGGTTGCTGGCTGCAGCGCTTGGAGAGCGTCTCTCTCAAACAGCGTGTGGTGACAGTTACCCCTCCCCTCCACACAGACAAGAGAGGAGACAGCTGGTTGTTGTAATATGTTCGCCAATTTATGTGGGACATTATATTATTATATGTATGTACACATACAGTACAATATTGACCAGGCCAGAATTCAGTTGACAATGGTCGATTTGTCCAAGCCAACTCAATTTTAATATAACAGCTGATGTCCCTTTGATATGTTGATCTTTTGCAAGTCTACCTAGGTGTGTCAGGTATGGCCTGTTAACCTAATTAAACATTTCAAAGGGTACATTGTTTAAAGGACCATAGAAGAAGTATGTATTGATGATAATTAGACTTGAGGGGGTAACAATGGAATCAAATGTTTTGGGTTGGCCTAGCAGAGGCTCCCTCCTGGGGTGCTAATATATCAGGGGGGACTTGTTGATGTTAATATGCAGGAATACAGATTAGGAATGTAGGCATTCTAGGACTCAAAAGGGTGTTCAGGTGGTATCTGTTAATCTAATCTAATTACACATATCAAAGGGGACTTGTTGATGTTGATATGCGGGAGTGCAGATTGGGGCGGTTTATGACTGCAGCTGTTGACGGCTGGGCGTTGTTGTCTGTCTGAAAGACTAAAGCATATCAAAGGCCTGAATGGAGATGGCCAATCAGCCATTCAGTGTCTAGTGAATATAACATGGCGTTCAGTCTATAGTTTAGTCCTGTCTGTGTGTGACTATGAAGGGGCAGATCTAGGAAAAATGGGACTCTAATTTATATACTCTGTTGGATTTTTGTCATCAGTGGACTTTGGACTTTGTTCTGTGTTGGAAGTCAATAAAGTGCATGTCTCTGGAAGAATTGGGTTGCTGCGGAAGAGTACTTACATCATCATTATAATAACTACTAATTAATTATCATACCCACTACACCACATCATATCACTACATTATACGATAATATATCGTACCATCACCCAATATAACACTATATATTATATCACTACACTGGTCAGTTTCACTTCCTGTGTTGTGACCCAAGGTGCACATGGAGCTGTCAGAGGGTGGTTTCAGCAGCGGACCCAGCTACTGTACATTCTGTATATCTGACTTGGAAGGGGTGAGAGAAAGATACTGATCCTCACTGCCTCTCCTTGCAAACCTTATTGCCACTGCTTATCTGTGCTACAGCTTTCCCACTTTGTTTCTCCTATCTCCCTGTTATTTGAAATACCATAATTAACTCTCTGCATCCCGGGTGCTAGGGGAGAACTGTGCTTCTCTATTCTGCTTCAATGGACACATGTACACTGCTGCTTACTTGAATAGTTAACTCTTTACATCTTAACATCTGCAGGCTGGTGCTTCTGGTATAAGCCTAGGTTCAGACTTGTGCGATCTCAGACATTGCATGTGATTCGCACCCGCACCGCAGGTGCCGACCACATCATTGTCTGAGCAATGCGAGTTCAGCCATACAGTTGTATGGCTGAACTCGCATTGAATTCGCACAGAAAAGGTGCAGGGACTTATTTTTCCCCACACTTGAATCAGATCGCATGGGTGTTCTATGCGATCTGATTCCTGTATGAATTCACAGTTCATACTGCAATCTGTGAACCGATCTGAGGGTGTCATTAACTTTGTAATGACACCCGCAGCAGTTCGCAGAAGGCAGTGTGAACTGCCTGCGGGAAGGATGCGATGCAGCAATTGGCAGGCAGTGGAGGCAGCAATATGCTGCCTCCTCACCACCTGTATGCGCACTGTTGAGGCTGTATTGATGGGCATTGTTGAGGCTGAATTGATGGGCACTGATGAGGCTGCGCTGATGGGCACTAATGAGGCTGCGCTGATGGGCACTGGTGAGGCTGCGCTGATGGGCACTAATGAGGCTGCACTTGATGGGCACTAATGAGGCTGCGCTTGATGGGCACTGGTGAGGCTGCACTGATGGACTGTCAGGGCTGGGCTCAGCCCTTCCTTCTCTGAGCTGGCCACTCAGCTGTTGGCTAATTGCCAGCTCCTTTCTCTCCACAGTGACTCAGCTGTTGATGATATGCTCGTCACTCCTGGCTACTTAAAGCCTTCCAGCTCACTTCATCTCCGCCTTCACCTTTGGTCACATCTCAGAGACTTCTCCTGGGCTCCTGTTGAAGACTTGCTCGGCTGACGTCCCTTCTGGCTCCTGATCCTGCTTGCTGTACTACCACGTTGATCTCTGGCTCTCTGACATTGGCTGACTACCCAATCTGGTTACCGAACTCTGGCTATGTATTGACTACGCTTACTCTGTTTACCTTTTTATTATTATTAAACAAGTGTGATAAACTGTACTTCTGTCTCAGTCTGATTCATGGTTTCTGACAGTAGGTGAAGGCCATGAATTCAGAACATGCGGTCAGTCCACTTGTTGGTAATATTTTTTCCAGATTGGATGACCAGGGTCACCGCATGGATCAGTTTGCCTTGGTGTTACAAATGCTCCTGAGTCGCACGGCTCACCTTTAATCTTCCACACAGGCCGTCCCTGCTGCTGCTCTAGTCTCTGTGCAGGCACCCGCCTTGAGTATTACCTCTATAAGAGGCATGTCTGGTTCCGCTCCGCTTCCCCAGCGATTTGGGGGTGATCCAGTTCAATGCAGAGGGTTTCTCAACCAGGTTGAGCTATACTTTGATATGCTGCCCCAGGCGTTTCCCACAGACAGAAGCAAAGTAGGTTTCGTGATATCTTTGCTTTCTGAGAGAGCCATGGCCTGGGCAAACCCTCTATGGGAGTTGCAAAAACCTGTGGTCCTGAGTTACCCAGAATTTGTGGCTTCCTTCAAAAGGGTATTTGACATTCCCGCACTCTCCGCTTCTGCTGCCAAGTACCTCATGTCCATCAGAGTACGAGAACTGTTGCCGATTACGCCATTGAATTCCGTACTCTGGCAGCAGAGGTTGCTTGGAACAATGAGGCCCTCGTGGCTTCCTTCTCTCATGGTCTCTCCGATAACATCAAGGATGAGATAGCAGCCCGACATATACCCACTGAGCGGGAGAGGTTGATCACATTTGCCATTCTCATTGACTCCAGACTCAGAGAAAGACTCCTGTACATTTGTCCTCAAGCTTTGCAGTCCCACCCTTGCCTCCCTCACCTCCCATGCCTCCTGGTACAGAGTCGGTCTGTGAAGATGAACCCATGCACTTGGGCTTCACGTGTCTCTCTACGGATGAGAGAGCCCTTAGGAGGAGGGAGAGATTGTGCCTTTTTTGTGGCCAGGCTGGTCACTTTTTGAAGTCTTTTCCTACCCGTCCAGGGAACGCCCGAAGTTTGAGGTCCTGTCACAGACAGACCTTAGGTGGCGTTATTTCGTCTTCAGTTTCCCAGAAAGATAAGCCCCTGGTTTTGGTTACCCTGTCTTGGGCTGAGTCATCCATCGAGATACAGGCTCTAATCGACTCTGGGGCTGCAGGCCTGTTCATTGATGCTGCCTTTGTACCGAAGCACTCGATTCCACTGCAGCTGCTTGACACTACACTTGCCATTGAGGCTCTTGACGGGAGACCTCTACAGCCTTCCCATGTGACTCATGAGACTGTTCCGTTGTCCATGGCCGTAGGGGCCCTTCACCATGAGATAATCCAATTCCAAGTTATTTCCTCACCTAAGTTTCCGCTGGTTATTGGTTATCCTTGGTTACAGAGTCACAACCCTTCTTTTGATTGGCTCCGTGCTGAGGTTCTCTCCTGGTCGCCACAGTGCAGTGAGAGATGCTTCCATAAGGTAGCCAAGGTCCCGTGCACCTCTTCACTCTCCTCCCTGCCGGAGGAGTACCGCGATTTTAGCGATGTCTTTGACAAAAGTTGAGCCAGTACTTTGCCTCCACACCGGTTGTATGATTGAGCAATTGACCTTCAACCTGGTGCCATACCCCCCTCGTGGCCGGGTTTACCCTTTGTCGGTCTTGGAGGATAAGGCCATGGAGGAGTATGTTACACTTTCTCAAGGTTTCATCCACAAATCCTCGTCTCCTGCTGGTGCTGGTTTCTTTTTTGTGAAGAAGAAGAGTGGTGAACTGAGACCTTGTATCGATTATAGGGGTCTCAATTGTTTCACCATTAAGAAAGCCTATCCCATTCCGTTGATTTGGGAGTTATTTGACCGCCTCAAGGGAGCAACGGTTTTCACGAAGCTTGATTTGAGAGGGGCATACAATCTCGTCAGGATTAAGGAGGGCAACAAGTGGAAAACTGCGTTTAATACCAAATCAGGTCATTATGAGTATCTCGTAATGCCTTTTGGCCTTACGCTCCGGTAGTTTTCCAGGAGTTCATTAACAACGTCCTCCGAGATTTGTTGCAGTTATGTGTGGTGGTTTATCTCGATGATATCCTCATATTTTCCAAGTCCCTGGAGAGCCACCACACAGATGTCTGTTGTGTGCTTCAGAGACTAAAAGAGAACAATCTCTATTATAAATTGGAAAAGTGCGAATTCTATTGTGAACAGGTTAAATTCCTGGGCTATGTCATTTCCACTACTGGTTTTTCGATGGACCCAGAGAAACGTTCAACGGTCCTACAGTGGCCTCAACCTGTGGGTTTACTTCCTCTGCAGCGTTTTTTTGGATTTGCCAACTATTATTGGAAGTTTATTCGTAACTTCTCGTCTCTGGTCAAGCCCCTGACTGATATGACCAGGAAAGACAGCAACCCACAGAGTTGGTCTCCGAAGTCCATTAAGGCCTTTGAGAGTCTCAAGGCTGCCTTTGTTTCTGCTCCTGTGTTGGCACACCCTGATCCTATGCTGCCTTTTATCCTAGAAGTTGATGCTTCTGAGACTGGAGTTGGCACCCTTCTGTCTCAACGTCTTAACTCTGAGTGCGCTATGCATCCGTGTGGCTACTTTTACAAGAAATTGTCACCGGCAAAGTGCAATTACGATATTGGTGACAGAGAGCTGTTGGCGATCATTTTAGCCCTGAAAGAATGGAGACATCTTCTTGAAGGTACCACTGTGCCGGTTCTCATTCTTACTGACCATAAGAATCTCACATTCTTGTCAGAGGCTAAGCGCTTCTTTCCCAGAAGGGCGCGATGTGCTCTTTTCTTGTCGAGTTTTAATTACATTGTCTCATTCTTACCCGGTGCTAAGAATATAAGGGCTGACGCCTTGTCACAACAATTTTCCTCCACTTCCAAGATGGAGTCGGTTCCGGTTCCTGTGATTCCTTCTGATCGTATTCTGGTTACGGTTCGCACCAGTCTTACTTCTCATATGGGTGACAAAATTCTTGCTGCTCAGGTCGATACTCCTCCTGAGAAACCTTGTGACCGCTGCTTTGTTCCCGAGAGTCTCCGTACTACTGTGCTCCAGACTTACTATTCTCCCAAGGTTGCTGTCCACCCTGGGAAGAATCAACTCGTCAGGATTAAGGAGGGCAACAAGTGGAAAACTGCGTTTAATGCCAAATCAGGTCATTATGAGTATCTCGTAATGCCTTTTGGCCTTACGCTCCGGCAGTTTTCCAGGAGTTCATTAACGACGTCCTCCGAGATTTGTTGCAGTTATGTGTGGTGGTTTATCTCGATGATATCCTCATATTTTCCAAGTCCCTGGAGAGCCACCACACAGATGTCTGTTGTGTGCTTCAGAGACTAAAAGAGAACAATCTCTATTATAAATTGGAAAAGTGCAAATTCTATTGCGAACAGGTTAAATTCCTGGGCTATCTCATTTCCACTACTGGTTTTTCAATGGACCCAGAGAAACTTTCAACGGTCCTACAGTGGCCTCAACCTGTGGGTTTACTTCCTCTGCAGCGTTTTCTTGGATTTGCCAACTATTATTGGAAGTTTATTTGTAACTTCTCGTCTCTGGTCAAGCCCCTGACTGATATGACCAGGAAAGACAGCAACCCACAGAGTTGGTCTCCGAAGTCAATTAAGGCCTTTGAGAGTCTCAAGGCTGCCTTTGTTTCTGCTCCTGTGTTGGCACACCCTGATCCTACGTTGCCTTTTATCCCAGAAGTTGATGCTTCTAAAACTGGAGTTGGCACCCTTCTGTCTCAACGTCCTAACTCTGCGCTATGCATCCGTGTGGCTACTTTTTCAAGAAATTGTCACCGGCAAAGTGCAATTACGATATTGGTGACAGAGAGCTGTTGGCGATCATTTTAGCCCTGAAAGAATAGAGACATCTTCTTGAAGGTACCACTGTGCCGGTTCTCATTCTTACTGACCATAAGAATCTCACTGTCAGGGATCCACCAGCACCAGATCAGGGCGCTTGCATGCGTCTAGGAGCCGGCGCGCCCCTGTTCAGACACAGCGTCAAGCTGCCACTGTTGCCGTGCGTCGGCGCGGCGCTCGGGCACGCGCGGGTGCACGGCGCGGGTGCGTGCACGAGCACGGGCGCGCGCGCGTCCGCGTTAGCGCCGGTTTGGCGCCAACCAGCACATAAAAGTTCCCCTGTTTCATGGGAACAGTGCTGCTTCGTCTCAGCTCTGTGACTCTGCCTGAAACCTGAATCCTGATTGCTTGTTACCTGATTGACCCGGCTTGTTTGACCATCCGACCTGCTCCAATCCCGACCCGGCCTGCCTGACTCCTCTGCTGTCTGAATCTGCTACCGTTGCCGACCTCTGCCTGCTCACCGACTCTGCCTTTGCCTGCTGTATCACCTGTGTGCCAGTTACCTGCCAACCCGGACTGTTTGACTCTGCTTGTGCCTGCCTACCTGTTTGCTGTTGCACCATCAGCTTCAGCCTAGTGACTTCCTCACTTCCAGTGTATCAGTCTGCTGCTGTTCCAGTCTCCTCTCACCTGCAAGTTCCACCATCCAGTGTGTCAGCCTGCTTCTGTTCCAGTCTCCTCTCACCTGCAGACCTGCTATCCCAGGAGGGATCTCTACCTCTACATCAGAGACTTCACTCCAACAGGCACTCCTACCCCACTGCGCTCAGGAGACCACTGTTCCCACTCCAGTGGCTCCTGAACCAGCGTTGTATGAGAGGTCTTCTCCTACAGTCAGGCTCACCTACCAGGTACCTAACAGTACGAAGCAGCCATGACTGAGCCTGCAGGAGATTCCTCTCCATTAAAGGAGATATGCACCCACCTTGCGGCTCTTAGCCAAGCCGTACAATCCCTCCAGGACAATTACAGCAGATTGGAGGGACAAGTCCAGCACCTTGCAGGGTCTAACCCCGTGGCCTCCTCCTCAGCTGCAACCCCGGCACAGTCGGTTCCTGGCCCTTCCGTAGTGATGCTCCCACCTGAACCAAAGGTTCCCACTCCTGATAGATTCTCTGGAGACCGGGCCAAGTTCCGGGCCTTTCGCAACGCATGCAAGCTCTTCTTTGCATTACAGCCCCGAACTTTCTCACTGGAGGCCACTAAAGTGGGATTCGTGATCTCCCTCCTACAAGGGGAACCCCAGACCTGGGCCCATCGTCTACTTGAGGGGGACTCAGCATTGACCCAGTCCTTATCTTCCTTCTTTGAAGCCATGGCACAGATATATGAAGACCCCCAACAGACTGCTACAGCTGAAACCGCTTTGTTTACACTCCAGCAAGGCCGCAGACCTGCGGAAGACTATATCATGGACTTTAGACGTTGGAGTGCGGACACTCAGTGGAATGACGCGGCCCTGCGTCACCAGTTCCGCTTGGGCCTATCTGAGGGTTTAAAAGATGAACTTGCCCGAGTGGGTGTACCAAACACTCTCGAGGCCCTGATTAACTTGACTATCCAAATCGACCGACGTATCCGGGAACGTCGATCTGAGCGATCTGCTCTTCAATCCCGCCCGATTTGGATGACAACCAGAGCACCACTTCCAGCAACCCGCTATGCACCCTCACCCAGTCTTAATTCAGCTAATGTCTCATCTGACTCCGTGGAACCAATGCAATTGGGCCTGATGCGACCTGCATTATCGCCTGAAGAACGGGCCCGACGCCGACAACTCAATCTGTGCCTCTACTGCGGTGGGTCTGGACACTATGTACTGAACTGTCCTGTCAAGTTAAGTAAGTGCCCGTCTGTCGTGTTTTCCAGTCTCTCTGCCCTATCTGCGAACTCTACCCACATTTCCATTCCTCTGTCTTTACAGCTGCAAGAAGGGACTATAACAACCAAAGCCATCATTGATTCCGGAGCATGCAGTTGCTTTATTGATTCAACCTTTACCAGCCAACATAACATTCCTTTACGAGCCAAGACCCATGGACTTGCCGTATTTCTAGCGGATGGATCCCGCATCAGATCGGGACAAGTAACCCAGGAGACCCTGCCTCTGCCTGCTTCTACTTCCTCCCAACACAAGGAACTGCTGGTTCTTGATGTCATCTCCTCTCCCATGTTTCCCATCATCCTGGGTATCCCTTGGCTGCAGGCCCACAACCCTTACATTCAGTGGACATCTGGAGAAGTGAAATTCTCATCCTCTTACTGTCTTGAACATTGTTTTAAGAAGGATTCGGATTCCTCTTCCACCCTACTTTGTTTAGACACCGACCAGAAACTTTGCCAGGTCATACCCAAACAATATCATGAATTCCTTGATGTGTTTAGTAAAAAAGGGGCAGACTCCCTTCCACCTCATCGTCCATACGATTGCCCCATCGAATTACTGCCAGGATCCGAAATACCATTTGGACGCATTTTTCCATTATCTGAGAAAGAACAGGAAGTGTTAAAGACATACATAGATGAGAACCTGGCCAAAGGTTTTATACGCCATTCTACCTCTCCAGCTGGCGCCGGAATATTCTTCGTCACCAAAAAGGACAAGTCTCTCCGGCCGTGCATCGACTATCGTGAACTAAACAAGATCACGGTCAAGAACCGGTACCCTTTACCTTTAATACCTGAACTTTTTCAAAAATTAAGGACTGCCATCATTTTCACCAAACTTGACCTGAGAGGGGCTTATAATTTAATCCGTATCCGGGCTGGACATGAGTGGAAGACAGCATTCCGAACCCGATTCGGGCATTATGAATACCTGGTCATGCCCTTTGGACTCTGCAACGCTCCTGCAACCTTCCAACACCTGATTAACGACGTCCTCAGGGACTTCCTAGACGTATTTGTAATTGCATACTTGGATGATATACTGATTTTTTCTGAATCCCGTGAACTGCATCAGGAACATGTCCGCAGGGTGTTGGGTCGCCTCCGCTTACACAGTCTATACGCAAAAGCAGAGAAATGTGAGTTTGAACAACATAGCATCCAATTCCTGGGGTTAATCATATCTGCAAAAGGCATCAAGATGGACCCACAAAAGGTTTCCGCTGTTTTGGACTGGCCGGTCCCCTTGGACAAGAAGGGTGTGCAGCGGTTTGTGGGGTTTGCAAACTTCTACAGAAAGTTCATCAAAGGGTTCTCAGCCATAATTGCACCTATCACACAGTTAACCAGACAAAATATCCGTTTCTCCTGGAACCAACTTGCCCAAGACGCTTTCGAGAATCTCAAAAGACTGTTTACTTCAGCACCTATCCTCAGCCACCCTGAACCCTCCTTACCGTTTATTTTAGAGGTTGATGCCTCTGAGATTGCGGTAGGTGCGATTCTTTCACAGCGCAAAGGTAACAAGGAGATAATGCATCCTGTAGGGTTCTTCTCCCGTAAACTCTCTCCTGCGGAGAAGAATTATGACGTCGGTGACCGAGAGCTTCTTGCTATTAAAACTGCTCTAGAAGAATGGAGGTACCTGTTGGAGGGGGCTATGCATCCAGTACTAATCTATACTGACCATAAAAACCTAGAGTACCTGCGATCTGCCAAACGATTGAGGCCTCGACAAGCCCGCTGGGCTCTGTTTTTCTCACGTTTCTCCTTCCATATCACATACCGTCCAGGCTCTAAAAATATTAAACCGGATGCATTATCACGTATGCATGACAACCCCAAGGACTTATCTACTCCTGACACCATCTTACCTGCAAACAATTTTTTACTGCTGCAAACAGATTTACTTTCCCTGATTAAAGAAGCATCCTCTGAAACAGCCAGACCAACGGGAATTTCTTTAGTGAGTAGAGATGGCTTGTTCTGGAAGGGAAGCCAAATTTTTGTTCCTGAAAATGTCCGGGTCAAGGTTTTAACACTTCTCCACGACCATCCTTTGGCAGGCCACTTCGGAGTCCGCAAGACCCTGGAACTAGTGCAGCGTACATTCTGGTGGCCCAATCTGAAGGACTTTTGTGAAAAGTATGTTAGTTCCTGTCCCATCTGCATCCAGAATAAGTCATCCAGGAATCGAGCTTGGGGCCTATTGAAACCATTGCCTGTACCCGACAGACCATGGAAAATGATTTCTATGGACTTTATTGTGGAACTTCCATGCTCCGAAGGATGCTCAGTTATCTTTGTTGTGGTGGATCGTCTAACCAAAATGGCTCATTTTCTACCTTTAAAGGGAACCCCGTCTGCCACCGAGACTGCTCGCATATTTATCAAGGAAATCATCAGACTTCACGGAGTACCTGTAAACATAGTTTCTGATAGAGGGGTTCAATTCACTTCACGTTTCTGGAGATCCCTATGTGAAACCCTAAAGATTGAATTGGCCTTGTCCTCGACCTATCATCCTCAAACAAACGGTCAGACGGAAAGGACTAATCAGACCCTGGAACAATACATCAGATGCTTCACATCATTCACACAAAACGATTGGGTATCCCTACTACCCTTAGCAGAATTTGCTTACAATAATGCCAAACATTCTGCCACCGGTCAATCCCCTTTTTTCGCCAATTACGGCTTTCACCTAACCTTTTTACCTGATTTCCTTTCAGAGTCTTCGGTCCCAGCAGTACAGAATACAGTGGAGTTCCTCAGTCACAACAGCCGGTTATTGCAGGAAACAGTGTCCAAGGCCCAGGCAGATGGTAAGAAGATCTTCGACCGGAAAAGAAGGGGGGAGCTGAACTTACAAATTGGCGATCAGGTATGGCTTTCTACCATTAATATCAAGTTAGCATGTCCTTCTAAGAAGTTGGCACCCAGATTCATGGGACCCTTTCCAGTTAGAAGGAAGATCAATGAAGTGTCTTACGAACTGACTTTACCTGATTCATTGAAAATTCATCCAGTTTTCCATGTATCTCTGCTCAAACCTGCTATACCTGATCCCTTTCCTGATAGAGGGACAAGACCTCCTGAACCTGTGGTAGTTAATGGCAGCGAGGAATTTGAGGTTGAGGCTATCCTTGATTGTAGAAGAAGGCAAGGGCAAAACCAATTCTTAATCAAATGGAAAGGTTATGGCCCAGAAAGTAACTCGTGGGAACCGGACAGTAATGTGCATGCTAGGCGTTTAGTACGCACCTATTTCTCTACTCATCCTGAGAAGAAGAGGTTGTTGGGCATCCGGAGGCTGCCCCTTGGGGGGGGGCAATGTCAGGGATCCACCAGCACCAGATCAGGGCGCTTGCATGCGTCTAGGAGCCGGCGCGCCCCTGTTCAGACACAGCGTCAAGCTGCCACTGTTGCCGTGCGTCGGCGCGGCGCTCGGGCACGCGCGGGTGCACGGCGCGGGTGCGTGCACGAGCACGGGCGCGCGCGCGTCCGCGTTAGCGCCGGTTTGGCGCCAACCAGCACATAAAAGTTCCCCTGTTTCATGGGAACAGTGCTGCTTCGTCTCAGCTCTGTGACTCTGCCTGAAACCTGAATCCTGATTGCTTGTTACCTGATTGACCCGGCTTGTTTGACCATCCGACCTGCTCCAATCCCGACCCGGCCTGCCTGACTCCTCTGCTGTCTGAATCTGCTACCGTTGCCGACCTCTGCCTGCTCACCGACTCTGCCTTTGCCTGCTGTATCACCTGTGTGCCAGTTACCTGCCAACCCGGACTGTTTGACTCTGCTTGTGCCTGCCTACCTGTTTGCTGTTGCACCATCAGCTTCAGCCTAGTGACTTCCTCACTTCCAGTGTATCAGTCTGCTGCTGTTCCAGTCTCCTCTCACCTGCAAGTTCCACCATCCAGTGTGTCAGCCTGCTTCTGTTCCAGTCTCCTCTCACCTGCAGACCTGCTATCCCAGGAGGGATCTCTACCTCTACATCAGAGACTTCACTCCAACAGGCACTCCTACCCCACTGCGCTCAGGAGACCACTGTTCCCACTCCAGTGGCTCCTGAACCAGCGTTGTATGAGAGGTCTTCTCCTACAGTCAGGCTCACCTACCAGGTACCTAACACTCACATTCTTGTCAGAGGCTAAGCGCTTCTTTCCCAGAAGGGTGCGATGGGCTCTTTTCTTGTCGAGTTTTAATTACATTGTCTCATTCTTACCCGGTGCTAAGAATATAAGGGCTGACGCCTTGTCACGACAATTTTCCTCCACTTCCAAGGTGGAGTCGGTTCCGGTTCCTGTGATTCCTTCTGATCGTATTCTGGTTACGGTTCGCATCAGTCTTACTTCTCATATGGGTGACAAAATTCTTGCTGTTCAGGTCGATGCTCCTCCTGAGAAACCTTGTGACCGCTGCTTTGTTCCCGAGAGTCTCCATACTGCTGTGCTCCAGACTTACTATTCTCCCAAGGTTGCTGTCCACCCTGGGAAGAATCAACTCTTTTGGGCCATTTCCTAACAATTCTGGTGGCCTAGTCTACGTGCTGATGTAACCGTCTTCATAGCTGCCTGTTCCGTGTGTGCTCAGAGTAAGACTCCAGGACACCTTCCAGTGGACCTCCTACAACCCATACCCAATGAAAAGAGGCCCTGGACCCACCTGTCTATGGATTTCATTGTGGAGTTACTCAACTCCCAGGGCAACATCCTTATGGTGGTTGACCGGTTCTCAAAAATGTCGCATTGTATTCAACTCAAGAAGTTGCCTACTTCTAAGGAACTGGCTTCTATTTTTGCTAGGGAGATTTTCCGCTTACATGGGCTACCCAAGGTGATTGTCTCAGACAGGGGTAGTCAGTTTGTGTCCCGGTTCTGGCGAGCCTTTTGTGCACAGTTGGGTATTCAGCTTGCTTTCTCCTCTGTGTATCACCCACAGTCTAATGGGGCCACAGAACGAACCAATCAGTCCTTGGAGCAATTCCTATGTTGCTATATTTCTGACCATCATAACAACTAGTCAGACCTCTTACCATGGGCGGAGTTTGCTCACAATAGTGCCTTGAATTTAGCTTCCCGTTTGTCCCCGCTGGCGAACTATGGTTTCCAACCTTTCGTGTTGCCTGCCTTGTTTGTTCCGCAGAGGATTCCTGCGTTAGAGGAGCATCTCCGTGGCCTTCTTTCCACTTGGGCACAAGTCTAGGAGGCTTTGCGACATGCTAACAATAGGTACAGACTCCATGCTGACCGCAGACGCCTGCCTGCGCCTTCCTACCAGGTTGGGGTCAGAGTCTGGCTGTCGTTTTGCAACCTCCTTCTTGTTCCTTCTTTGAAGTTCGCACCTCGGTTTATTGGGCCTTTCCGTATCCTTCGCAGAATTAACCCAGTGGCTTACGCGTTGGACCTTCCTCCTAGTATGCGCATCTCTAATGTGTTTCATGTCTCCTTATTGAAACCTTTGGTCTGCAACCGCTTTACCACCTCGGTGCCACGTCCTCACCCTATACAGATTGAGAACCATGAGTAGTATGAAGTACAATCCATTGTTGACTCCCGTAGGTTCCGTGGGCGCATACAGTACCTGGTGCATTGGAAGGGGTACGGTCCGGAGGAACGCTCTTGGGTCTCACCCTTGGACGTACATGCCCCTGTCCTCCTCCGTGATTTCCATAGACGTTTTCCCCTCAAGCCCGGTGGTCCTCCGAGGGGAAGGGGTCGTTGAGGAGGGGGTACTGTCAGGGCTGGGCTCAGCCCTTCCTTCTCTGAGCTGGCCGCTCAGTTGTCGGCTAATTGCCAGCTCCTTTCTCTCCACAGTGACTCAGCTGTTGATGATCTGCTCGTCAGTCCTGGCTACTTAAAGCTGTCCAGCTCACTTCATCTCTGCCTTCGCCTTTGGTCACATCTCAGAGACTTCTTCTGCGTTCCTGTTGAAGACTTGCTCAGCTGACTTCCCCCCTGGCTCCTGATCCTACTTGCTGTACTACTATGTTGATCTCTGGCTCTCTGACATTGGCATTGGCTGACTACCCGATCTGGTTACTGAACTCTGGTCATGTATTGACTACGCTTACTCTGTTTACCTTTTTTATTATTATTAAACAAGTGTGATAAACTGTACTTCTGTCTTGATCTGATTCATGGTTTCTGACATGGGCACTGATGAGGCTGCACTGATGGGCACTGATGAGGCTGCACTGAAGGGCACTGATGAAGCTGCGCTGATGGGCACTGGTGAAGTGGAACTGATGAAGCTGCGCTGGTAAGCACTGGTGAGGCTGCATTAATGGGCACTGATGAGGCGGCACTGGTGAGGCTGCTTTGATGGGCACTGGTGAGGCTGCATTAATTGGCACTGGTGAGGCGGCACTGGTGAGGCTGCTTTGATGGGCACTGTTGAAGCTGCATTGATGGGCAGTGGTGAAGGTGCATTGATGGGCACAGGTGAAGCTGCATTGATGGGCACTGGTGAGGCTGCACTGGGGAGGCTGCATTGATGAGCACTGATGAGGCTGCACTTGGTACCCACTTTAATGCCACGTTCACATGTCAAATCACATGCCAAATCGGCTGCCATTGCAATGGCACCGTTCGAATTGCTGCAACGCCGCAAAGTTGCAACTTTGCGGCGTCACACTGATTCCCAAAAGTAGTTCCTGTACTACTTTTGGTGACTTCAGGGGCTATTTGAATAGACATCTGTGCATGAACCCACACAGATGTCTGTCAAATCGCCCCCGCGAAGTCGGACTGCATTGCCGGTTTGAAATTGTGCGAGTTCAGCTGAACTCGCTTGATTTTAAACCCCGCCCTAACGCGAACCTGGGCCTAATGAGATGGTGGCAGTCTACCCTCTCGAAAATGCTGTAGAATAGACCTGTGTCAGAACCAGGACAAGAGTGTTCAGGTATCTGCAATATATTTCCAAGGGTAGACCATTGGTACCTGAGGCCTTTCCCTTAGCCATAGACGCTACTGCCTCCCTGACCTCATCCCCTGTGATATCTGCATCTAAGTCCTCCCCCTGTTCCTGAGTTAATGTAGGCAATATCAAATCGGAAAGGTATGCCTCAATGTCTTTACTGGTAAATGTAAGGGTAGAGTCATACATACTTGTATAGAAGTCATGAAAGCAAGTAAGTATATTTTCAGCCAAACAGGCCTCCGTACCATCAGGACCTGTTATTTTATTCACTACAGAGCTACCCGATTTCTGTCGAGCCATATGGGCTAGTAACTGACTGGACTGGTTCCCTCATTCAAAATATTTATGCTGGGTATAGAATGATTTCCTTTTTGCAGCAGCAGACATATGGTCTGAATATAAACGAGACATAAACTCCCAGTGGATACGGTTAGAGTTAGTTGGGGCTGTCAAATAAGTCGCTTCAGCTGTTTGGTACTTTTTTGCTAGATCTTCCTTGTCTTGTCGGGAAGAAAATTTAATAAATTATATAGTGGACTTAAGAGCCCCTCTCAAATACGCCTTCAAGGCGTCCCAAAACATTAAACCACGTTCAGAGCTGTGGGCTTCCAGGAAAGCCGCTAGTTGAACTGGTATCCTGTCATTGGACCCAATCAGGGACAGCAAAAAGGGCTGAAATCGCCAGGGTCTGCGGATTCCAGTGGCCCCAGTATCAATCAACAGTGACAAAGACGAATGGTCCTACACTCCGCTAGGCAGATATGTGATAGAGGACAATTTGGTGAGAAACTTATCATTACCTAATGCCAAATCAATTCTTGAGAGGTGGCCTCTGCTTGAGAGATGGACCATGAATATGCCCTGGTATTGAGATTGGAAATCCGCCATAAGTCACTCCAACCAAACGCAGGGACCAAGGAACCGCGTGGCACTGCGTGGCCAGAGGGTCACCACGTCTATCAATGACCGGGTCCAAGAGTAGGTTGAAATCACCTAAAGCTAAAACATAGGCTTCTGGATACATTGCAGCAAAAACCATCGCCTCTTTAACCACCTGTAGGTTAGTAGGAGGGGGGTTGTAAATACCCATAATCACAAATGGGAGTGCATGTAGCTGTGCCCGGATAAAGACTTACCTCCCATGGGGGTCAACCTGAACCTTCACACACTCCCATGAGACCGAGTGGTGCGCCAATACTGATATCCCCCTAGAATAAGAGGAATGACAGGAATGGCCCGTCCACTGCAGCCAAGGCTTCTTGAGGTGATCAATGTGTCCAGGAGTCAAATGCGTCTCCTGAAGACATATCAGTTGAGCATTTGATTTAAGTATCGTGGTAAACACTTGGGAACGCTTGTGGGGGGTACCTAGACCCCTCACATTCCATGACAAAAAGGTACTGAGATTAGTTATGAAACAATCGGAAAATGATGTTTAGCATATCAGGAAATAACCAAGGAGATAGCATGTAATGAGATAAAATGCATGACAGTAAAACTTTATATGTAGCAATGAACAAAATGGAAGTGGTGTAACAATTGCGGCCAAAAGCCAAACCATAAATAACTGATGTAGATGATTGATTATGTAGATAAGAAGCATCAACGGAGCATTACCTGCACATTGCAACAGCATATTTGTGGTAGTAGCCATCCCCTTAAGCCCTCACAAAATAAAAAAAAGGGGTACATTCTACATTGTTACTGTTAGATGAAATAAACAGTGTCAGACTGAACAGTGTCAAATGCACATAATACCTGTATTCAGGGCTGCCAACCGACAGTGAATTTACTGACAGTTTGTAAAAATCTGTGATTTTCTTTACAACTGCCAGTAAATATCAGCGGCTGATAATTTCTTGCTGTGTTGACTTTTTAAGTGTAAATCAAGCAAATTACTTTGTTATAGGTATTGTCAGTGTTTCCATATCATGTTTATACTGTTCAAATATTCACTGTGTTAGTTTGTAATAGGAGTTCTGTAATTTCTCAGGTTGCCAGTAAAAAATGTGCTTTGCCAGTAAATGTTCCATGTTTTGCCATTAAAAAATGCTGCGGGAGGTTGGCAACCCTGCCCGTATTGCAATGTGTGTAAAGCCTCATACACACGATAGGACTTTGTACAAACTTTCCCATTGATTTTTGTACAAAGGGCGTTGGCTGTAAACTAAGCATACACACGGCAGGACTTTTTCAGCCAACTTTCACCAAATCACGTGGTTTTTCAGCTCTTTACCGCCACCCTTTGGTCAACTTCTGTATTGTTGTCTGATCTTTTGCATTGGTTCTGAGCATGCGTGTTTGTACAGTAGGTGACCGCGATATTGTGTCAATCTCGCCGCTGTTATCAGCGGGATTTGACACCTGCGAGCCCTGTCGCGGGAGCCAGCGCTGAGCTGGCTCACTCATCGGGAAAGGAAAAATGTGTTTTTCCTTTCGCAATGAGCGACAAGCATTGCAGACAGGTGTTTGGTATGAATCATGAGGGCCCCCATGTTGAGGGCATGCGGCCTGGTATGGTTCGAGAGGGGGGGCGCTCGCTCGTCCCCACCCCCTTTCCTGACCGGCCGGGCTGCGTGCTCGGATAAGGGTCTGGTATGGATTTTGGGGGGGGGCCCCATGCCGTTTTTTAGGGGGTTCCCCTTAAAATTCATACCAGACCTAAGGGCCCGGTATGCCCGTGGAGGGGAATTCCTTCTCGCGCTTGCTGCAATAGGAAAATGTGTTTTTCCTATTGCAGCCAGCGTGAGATGTACAGTACCCTGTCGCCGAGAACCAGCGCGCTGGGATCACGCTGGAAACATTCTCGCGGGCAGATATTTTAGTTTGTACAAAAGTCCGATGGTTTTGTGTACACACGATCGGACTTTGCTCCATCGGACTTTTGTTGCTGCAAAGTTTGTCCGTTCGCACAGCCAACAAAAGTCCGAAGAAAACTGAAATAGTTTGTCCGATGGAGCATACACACGGTCGGATGTTGCCTTAAAACAGCTAATTTGCATGTTTGTTGTCAAAAAGTCTGATCGTGTGTACGGGCCTTAATACTACCAGAGTTCAGGACCTTCACCCTCAGTGGTTAATTGGTAGACAACAGAAGCCATTTGGATAAGAAGGTTCCAGGTTCATCCAGAAGAGGGCAGCAACACACCAGGTATGACTGGAATAAGTCTGAAACTCAGAAAACCTACCCAGAAAAAGGCAATGCAGAAAAACAAAAAATTGGTGAAAAAAATAAGAACCCAGTTTTAAATTGAAAAGGTAATCTGTGTAGTTCAGTATTACATTGCTCCAAACAGTGGAAAAAGGAAATAGAAAAACTGCACACATTCGCTGCCAGTGCAGCAAAGCCATTTACTTGAAAACAAAAGAAACAAACAAAAAAGGGAGCTTGCATGTACAGGGGGTCCCCGGGTTACAAACAAGTTAGGGACTGTAGGTTTGTTCTTAAGTTGAATCTGTTTATAAGTCGGAACAGGTACATTTTTTAGGTGTAGCTCGAGCCAAAAAAACTATTTTTAAGCTTTTTGGATAGCGTAGGGAAGGGTTAACACCCCTGTAACATTTGTTTTGCTATCTGTGTCCCTGTTCAGAAGATTTTACCTCACTTTGTGTCCCAATGACAATTGGATTTTGTAAATTTTGGGTTGTTGTGGAAACAAGCCTTGGTCATAAAGCATCAGTGGAGGTACCTTTTCCCCATAATAGCTCTTACAGGAGTGAATTTCCCTTCCTAGGGGTAGATTTCCTCTCACTTCCTGTTGTCTCCCTCCATTTGTAAGTAGGAGTCGTTTGTAAGTCAGATGTTTGTAACTAGGGGACCCCCCTAATAGGATTACTATCAAGTACTTGTTGCAGGAAAAATGTAGATCTAGGGCAGGTAAGGTAAAGGAATCTCCCCAATGATGCTATTCCAGAATAATCAGGTCGGACGCCTTTTTGCATTCAACCACTCTTGAGCTGCACAGGGGTAGCAAACAAGAGCACATGACCACCATCAATCACTCTCAACCGAGCAGGGAAAGCCATAGAGTAGATGATCCCACCTTCCCTCATCTTCTGTTTAACCTCAGTGAATGTGGCTCTTTGCTTCTGGAATCTGATCGAGAAATCCGGAAAGATGGAGATCTGCACTTTTTCAAAGTTGATCATGTCTTTCTGTCAGGCCTTACGAAGCACCAGATCACAGTCTTTACAGTTGAGCATTCTGGCCAGCAGTAGCCTGGGAGCTGCACCAGGGATAGGGGGTTTTGATGGGACTCTGTGAGCCCTCTCAACAGCAAAGGCAGCAGAAAACTTGGCATCAGGAAAGGTAGTTTTGAGCCATGTTTCCACAAAGCCCCCTGGGTTCTGGCCCTCAGCCTTTTCAGGGAGCCCCACTATCCTGAAGTTGTTGCGTCTAAGGCGATTTTCAAGGTCATCAGCTTTTTGGGACCAGAAATAGATTTGTTTCTCAGCAGCTGTCACCTGACCAGGGAAAGGGGAGAAATCATCTTCCAAGGTGGAAATTCTTCTCTCAGTTTCTGCCACCCTCTCCCTAACATGCTGCAAGTCATGTCTCATGAGGCCTATGTCCACTTTGATCTCCTCAATCTTGCCTGTCAGGGAGGTGCTACTGGAGGTGATCGCCTCAAGAAGCTGGGCATGTACTGTGCTGACTTTCGGCGTAGCCACCACCGGGATGCTTTGCGTGTGAGAAGGCCCGCTGACACCATCGTGTCTCTCCATGCGTGCAAATTCTTTAAGATGATCTGCTGGTGTAGAAGGGGTAACTTTGCTCATAATATGAGCCTGTGGTGCTTGTATAATGTCTGGGCACCTCAAGGAAGAAATTTGTGGAGTGAGAGCTGCTAGTAATATGTAGGATTGTTGCGGATTCTATGGGTAGCTGGCAGAGCTATCCTCAGACATGTCCAGCCATGTCGATGCAACCATATGAATGGTCTGAGTAACGACTGGTTGCTTGTGGCAGGAGCCCCACGAGAGAGACCATGCTGCAGGAAGCTTGTGATGTGTGTGACAACTGAAAACGACTTGTGTCCTGCCGAGGATACAAAACACTATGTCGCGACCGGAATTTGTGGTTTGGATGGTTTGTTTTGGAACCTCCACTGGATACAAATAGGGGTCTGCAGGGATCCTTCGGCCCTCTCAGCTGGCTCTGGCACATTTGACACCTCCGAAAGCACCTCCACATCTTCCTGAGCGTCTCCTTACTCCCATTCTCCTTCTGAGCTGCTATGCAATGACCATTCTTCCCAGTCAGCATCCATGGGCCCCAATTCTGCCTGCAACCGGCCTTTCCTATACATAGACCTGATTGCAGGTCCATGTTCCTGCTCGCTTGGTGTCAGTTTTATTAGTGGCTGGTTGTAGTGCCCACACTGGATCCAGGCACTGACCACATCCGTGGGTCTCCTACAGCCAGGACACAGCAGACACAGCCTCTCTGTCTCTTCGATCTGCATGAGGGTGAATCCCTCCCGAAGCTCCAATCGCACACCGGTATCAACCAGTGTCACCTGCAATTCAGGCAACCAAGTCGGCACAGGGTACATTCACACAATGTCCGCCATCTTGCACCTCTCTCTCTCTCTGCTTGCAGGATACACTGGATTTCCTCTGGGGTGTGGCTCTGCCCCCAAGCTTCCAGACTGGCTGGTGCCAACAGTTCTGATAAGCAGGCTTGTTCCCACACTCTCTGTAACTCCTTTTAGGCTGGACTGAAGTTTGCAGGTGTTCCATCAGATTAGGCAACCCATCAGAACTTGTAACAGAAATGACGTTCCGTCACGACTATCATGGTACACACACTCAGCCGCAGTAAGCGTCTGAAGTTGACAAGCGAACATCTTTATACACCCACCAAAGTCTTGCATCTCACACTTATTTAAACTGAGCTTATATAGTGAATTACAGT